>OY979708.1:22269434-22869434 GCA_963855925.1 Inga laurina | reverse complement strand
AAGATTATGAGGGAAACTCCTAAAAATAATAATTTTTTTTATCATTTTTGAAAATTTTCCTTCCCTATATTCTCTTTCCTTATTTTTTTCTTAATATTTTCTCCATTCAAATATAGCCTTAAAACTGAAGGGAGCATATTGTGCTAGAGACACTTTTGATTTGTGTTTAATATAATAACACAAATATTCAATAGTTATTAAATACCCCCATATTGTCCTATTAATATTAATCAATCAAAAGAGACACAAGCTGGCAAGAGTGGCTATATTATAAAAGGTATTCTTCTACTGGGGTTAGACTTAGAAGATAAGTTGTGACCACAAAAAGAAAAAAGAAAGTTGAAAGATAAGTTATTAAATTAGAAGATGCCCTCTTACACTTCTAAGGGGCATAGGAATTTATACAAGGAATTTGGAGAGAATCCACATTCCTTGCTCATCTTTTGCTCTTCCCCTTATAAAAGGGGTTTTTTTTTTTAATTTTGAAAAAATCTTCCATACATTAAAAATTAATTAGGTTAAGATACTGGATATTAAAAAAATATTTTAGATATTGGGTGTTACTAGAAAAAAAATTTCAAGATACTGGGGTTACACGAAAAATATTTCTGAATGCAGGACTAAAAATTAATTAATTTAAGATACTGGGTGACAAAAATATTTTAGGGTGTAACATACAATTTAATCTAAATAAATAATAATACATAAAAAAATTTAAAAAATAAAATAAAAAAAGATGTTCCCACTCCAAAATTGGGGGGAATGAGCACGGCATGCAGCCCCATTTGGAGATGTGTGTATATAATATGATAATGAAATTCTTTATTTTTTAAGTTCGTCTCAATAATTGATTTGGTCCCTAAAATTTAATCTTTATTAATTAAGTCCCTAAATTTTATAACCATACTCAACTTTTTTTTTTTTTTTGTTCAAAATAGCCATATACAATTAATCTTATGATTTGAAGAAACTATGAGGACTAATTGTGTGTGATCATAAAATTGTAGGAATTTGATTGATAAGCATATAAAATTTCAGAGACCAAATTAATAATTGAGACAAATTAAAGAAATCAAAAGCCGAAACTAACTTTCAGCTATATATATAAAACATCTTAAAGAATGTTGGGGGCAATCGTGGAAATTATATATATATATATATAGATATATATAAGCAAAAAAATTTTTAAAAAAAAATTACGAGAGTCCGCAACTGATTAGCCCCATCATTTGTCGATGATTGACACTTGGATAGGCTCTTGTTGGGGACATTATACCCTTTTTTTGTTTGAAAAAAATATTCCTGATGAGGAAATTAAAAAATATTTAATTATAGTGTTTATGTACCTTTGGAATCTTTGGTTTAAGGAAACAAAATATCATTTATTGTATATACAATATCTTTATCACATGGCCTGGTGGGGCCATATACACCCAGGGATTATAATTAATTTGTTCCAAATGGTGTCATACTCCACTTATGTTAGAATAAATGTATTATTGTTGTTATAAAATTGATATGATTTATTTTATCATATATAAAAAAATTGATCAGCTTAATTTGTACGTCTAAATAAATTTATATGTTAAAGGAATTGATCAGGTTAATTTCTTCCCACGTCATCATTTTTTGCTTTATTAGTGTCTTTGATCCGTTTGGCCTAACATATATTCGAAAACCTTTTTGGTTTTTTTTATCGGACTCTAATTGGCAAGTCTTAAAAAAGAAATATTTTTGTGTCTAGTCTCCAGTTTAGGTTTTATTTGCTTTATGTTTTTCTTTAACGAGTTTGAAGAATCTTAAATTTCTCTTCGTGCTTTTGTGGACCTGACTTGTATCCCTGTAATCATGTCCAGCACTAATTATGGTTTTAATATATGTAAATATATTAATTATTTTTCCGTCTGAGGAAAGCTCCATCTAGGAAAGGCTTAGTAAACGTCGATCTTTTATATTTTATTTCCAATAATTAGTAAAAGCTTCGACTTTATTCTCAAAATTGTTTATATTCGATTCTAATTATAATTAGTAATTAATTACTAAACGTTTTTTCAACTATACGTACATTTTTTCTAATTATAAGAAGTCCATAGATTAAACCCATCACTTAAATTGATTTAATAAAAACCATGTGTAGTTACTTAATTGAAGTCTATGTAGTTGTTATATATTCATTCGAGAATTAGTGGAAAGGAAACAATATATATGTATATATTTTTTGATCAAAACAATATATATGTATATATAGATATATATATATTTCCTGTTTTGGAAACCTTAATTGAATACGAAAAATAAGAAACATCGCATATAAATAATAGGAGTACTGTTGCACTTTTTACGAAATTTGTCGGACTTTCGTTGTCAGTTTGATAAGCTGGCCAGCACCCTAACCAAAGAGATAAGGGATTAAATACTAAAAATTTAGTAAATTATACCAAACTTTGAATTTTGAATTTTTTTGTATAAATAAATATTAGGGTTGGTTTTGATCTTTCCATATTCATTTATAGTTTTATACAATAGGCTTGTTTTGGGTTTACCTACAAAGACCAAGACCTTAGGCTTGTTTGGTCTCGGGGGGTTGGGGAAGAAAAGTGGGCGGGGGGAAAATTTTTTTAAATTGAATTTAAAAAAATTAGAGAATTTGGGTTAAAAATTTTTAATTAATTTTTTTTACTTTTTTATCTTATATATTCTCTTTATTAAAATTTTACTACCCCACTTCTTCAATCTTTTAAAATTCAACTTATAAAAATTTTTCCTCCCTTCCCCTCCCCTCCAAATCCGTCACACCAAATAGACCCTTAAAGTTTGAGGATGAACTGCTTTAAAAAAGTTTTAAGGGATAATTTGTCTCTCACACTATAACAAACTAATGTTTGAATTATTGTGGTAAGAAGATGCTGTTGTATAAATTGTCTAATAGTGCCTCAAAAATAATTGTCTGCGATATTTGTACCTACTTTTTTTTTTTTTTTCAAATTTATGCATTTACTTATAACGTTAACTAATCACTTAATAATTTTTTTTAAATTTGGATATATTCCTTGATCATTTCCTGTGCTTATTCTTATTATGAGATGAAGATTTAAATTTAAATTATCCAAATTTCGAAAATTTTTATTGTTTATTTCTCTAATTTTTTTTAAATGATAAATAAAATATAAAAATATAAAAATATTGCCAATAACATATGATAAATGTTGGATGGTCAAAATTTATTTTTGGGGGGGGGGGGACGTAAGCATTACATACTTATTTCTAAACAGCATGCACGAAAACAAATTCATATATTGAATTCATGTTTTAATGTCTTAATATTGTACCGGAGGCAAACAAAATTCATATATTGAATGCATTGGTTTTATTTTTAACATTCAGCAGGGCCAAAGCACAAAATAACCTGTAAAGAAACAAATTTTCAAGCCATAATAGCTTTGAAACCTAGTGATATAAAAAGTTTCATGTGAGTAAGAGGTCGGAGGTTTAATTTTGATTGTAACCCAAGCTATTAATGTATGCTCCTTTAATTAATTCTAAAAGGGGAAAAATGAAGGGAAAATCCCTCAAAAAGAACTTTTAAATTAACAAAAGACGTAAAGGTGTTCCGAAATTCTATATCCAAGATCAGTGCGAGTGTCTGAACTGGAATATTAGAATTCGAGACAAAATGACGTTCGTGACCCCTGGAAGTTTTGAAATTGAAAAGCGTTGAAGGAGGCGTGATAATGGCGCTAAAACGCATTCAGGACCATTCATCTTCTCTGTCGTCATCAGTGCCGTTGGTCGACCCTGGATCCGTGGCCTTGGATTGCTATAGTCCACAACATTTAATATTTTGTGTTTCTCTGAACTAAATCCTATTGTCAAAAAATGAGAAGTACCAAAAGTTAAACAGTATCAACAACTCCGATGCCATGAGTTGAGATAAACTAGAAAGAAAACATAGTGAAATCTTGAGCACTCGTCATCTTCTTCTCGGTTGCCAACAACTCCGATGTCATCACCCCCAACAACTCGCCATCTTCTTCTTTTATAGGATCCTGTGTATATGAGCTAAAAAACAGGGATAAACAGAGAAGAGATTGTTAAGAACACTCAAGTGATCATAAGAAGTAATGAATAAGTTTGGAAAATCACTCGAATTGTCTGAGTCTTGACCCAATCACTTCCTGGAAAAATTTAGAAATGATCGCAGTTACCGACCATCACCGCCAACGACTCGTCATCTTCTTCACAGTTATCATGGACATCTGCTTCATCATTGACATGATTCCCAACTCGACATTAGGCTTTACCAACTCATCGTTACATTTTCACAACATCCTATTAGACTTTAACAACTCGAGTTTGCCATTCACAACTCGAGTTCATATCATCATTAGAGGGTAACCGGTGAGTGATTAGCTTATAGGATGCAGAACTCGAGTTATGAATTGATAACTCGAGTTTACCAACACATTCTTACATTTTCACGACATCCTGTTACACTTTCACAACTCGAGTTTGCATTTTCACAACTTGAGTTCATATCGTCACTGTAGCAGGTCAACGGCACTGTAGCAGCCGCCAGGGGCAGAGTAGCAGGTCAACGAGAACTGTAGCACCCGCCAGATCATTGTAGCAGTACTGTAGCACACGTTTTTTCCCCTATAAATAGAGATCAATGCCAAGCTCAAAGGAGGAGGAGAGGAAGAGAAGCAGAGGCCCTTCTCCGACAGGGAGAGGTCCTTCTCTGACCGGGAAAGATCTTTCTCTGACATTTATGAGTTCATTGTATTAATTTTTAGATTTAATTTCATGCATTGCATGCCTCCATCTTGGAAGGCTTAGGATTTTATTCCTTTTTGCATGCCTCCATCTTGGAAGGCTTAGGATTTTATTCCTTTTTGCATGCCTCCATCTTGGAAGGCTTAGGATTTTATTCCTTTTTGTATGCCTCCATCTTGGAAGCCTTAGGATTGTATTTTATTTTGCATACCGCCTATATGGAAGGTTTTACCTCTTAAATGGACGGCTAGATTTCTTCATTTTTCATGCATCTTTTGGTTGTATATTTATGTTTGAGAATTTAATATTCAAGTTTATGCAGTATTTCTGAGGATTTCATTCTAGTTTTATATAATGTCAATTTATTTTGGTTTTGTTTTTAATTTTATCATGAGCTAAATTTTCATTTTCCTAGGGTGATGACGTAGCTTACTAATAACGGATTGAATATTAACTTATTAAATCTAGTTTGAATTTCTCCTTCATGATTGAGTTTTAATTATTATTCTTAATGCTTTTGATTGACTGGCCATCTTTTGAATGATTTCAATATGCATGTTGAGACTGGAAGGAGATACATGTGTGTAGACCCTATAATTAAAACCATGACTTGCATATGAAATAGGAATATATTCATATGAGTTGTGTAGTCTTACTGAGTTCCATAAATCTTAATGCATAATTAATTGCTTAAATTTATATAGGAATATATTGAATTAGCAATTGATTATAGAATTGCTTGACCTTGGAAGAGGCTGGTAATTAAATTAAGGAAACTCGACTATCAATCATGTGGAATAAATTGGGCTAGAATAGATAAGTGATTCAATCCGGAATTTGTTAAGTGAAATCTGACCCTTAGGGCTTTTTCTCATATTTGCTTTCATATCATCTGCATTCATATTTAATTGTCTTTCTTTTATTTTGTACTCTTAATCACCAACTAATCGATTGACTAAATAGAGTTAAAATTGCTCATTTTGGTACTTAGTGAACAATCCTCATGGGAACGATACTCTACTTACTTCTATATTACTTGATTACGACAGTGTACACTTGCACTATTTAATTGATCATCTGAACTCATATCAAGTTTTTGGCGCCGTTGCCGGGGATTGTTGTCATTAATATCAAGACCAAGTAATTTTAATACTAATTTAGTCTTCATATAAAAATTTAAAAAAAAATGGATTATTCACAGCATTCATTTGATTTAATCAATGATAACTTATCATATCTTGGTTCTTTTTCTGGAATGCATGTGAATGAAATGAGACATGAAAATATAAATGCTGGTTGGATTGAAAATTCTTCTCCTTATAATTGTTTTTCTTGTGCTTATTGTGGAGAGTGTCATTTTTATGAGTATTGTCCATATAGGAATGCCAGTCATTATGTGAGAGATGATTTCAATATGAGCCAAACTTGTTTTGATCATTCCTTTTATTCTGGTGGAATTTCGGAGCAACAAGAATCTTTGGATCCATATGTCAGGTATTCTCCTAATCCTCCTTTCTACTCTTATCCATATATTGAACAACAAACTCTTGAGTATAAGGAAAAATCTGATTTAGAAAGATTAATTGAGGAGTTTGTGGAATCAACAGAGAGATTTTGTAGAAAGCAAAAGGAAAGTGACACTAGAGTCAAGTCAAGTGTCCAAAATATTGGAATATATGCAAGTCAAATTATTGCATCACTTGAAACTATGAGGCAAGATAATTCTTTAAGCATGATTCCCACTACTTTTGTTGATGATGATTATTGTGAAGAAGTTGAGGATGTGGAATTGAATGAAACTTTGCCTCTTGTGGCATGTGATAAGGAACTTGAAATCACTTTTGAAGAGAATAATGGATGTCCAATTGAGGTTCCGCCTGTGAAGCCTAATCTTTGTTATTTTGATATTGAAACTAATATGGATATTCTAAAAGATGTTGTTCATGTCTCTCCTGTTGAAGTATTGACTCTTACTGATGAGAGTTAAGTGGATTTTATGGGATGCTCTAAAATTTTGAAAATTCCTAAATCTATTTGCAAATACATACATGTTGTGCTTTCTTTGAATTCAGTAAATAATTGTACTCTAAAATTGTCTATGATTGAAGAAGTACAATTAATTACTTTGAATGATCATTGTTGGTTTCTGAAATATTGTTGCTTGAAAAGAAATGAAGACAAGGTGATCCTAGTGTTTGATACTTTTGATTAGTAGTTTGTGTTTGAGAAGTCTGGCTAAAGACTATAAATTTAGCGCTGCTTGGGAGGCAATCCAAGGTTTGGTTTAATGTTTTGTTGTGATTTTGCAGGACTTCTGGTAGCTCCTGATGATGTATTCTACTTTGATAGTTTTTTTTTAAAATGAAAAAGAAAAAGAAAAAAGAAAAAAGATTTTTTATTTTTTATTTTTTTTTTGTCTAGCTAAAGACGTTAAAGAAGGACGGCTATTTGGGAGGCAAACCCAAAACTTCTTTCCTACTCTCTTAATTTTCTTACCCACTCTCTCAATTTTCTTTCCCACTCAGTCATTTCTTTCCTACTCTCATTTTTCTTTCCTACACATCGAAACACACTACACTGCATTGAGATTTTAGTTTTCATCATTTTCATTTTAAGTTACCATGGAGGAATCTCTTGCAAAGCTTAAGAACAGGTTCCCCACTCTTCCCAAAGATGTGCTCAGGAAGATATATAGCTGTCGACTTGAAAGGATGAAAGTATTCAATTGTTTGGGGCTTCCTGTGGATATACGCTGGATCATTGAAGCTAAGGTACGTTTAGTAGGTGAGATTCATAATTCATTTGTTAAACCTTTGCCAGGAATGGGAAGAAGTTCTTACTCCAAAAAGAGAAGAGCTAAAAGAATGAAGGTCTGCCATAAATGTGCAAGGTGGAATTGTGATCAGCACTGTAGGTGTAAAGGTATGGTTTCTATAAATCGAGAAGATAAAATCAAATTTATAAAGGATGGACTGAGTAAGGAGTCACCGGATGATATCATTCAAACTCTTGAGACGCATCCGAGTGGTGATGTTCATCGTATTCTTCTCGATTTAGCAGCCATATTCAATAGAGAAAAAGAGCGTTATTGTCTTGGGAATCTGACGTTAAAAGACCATGTTTGCCAGTTTATAAGAAAACTGGATGGGAAGCAAATCCTCGATTCATAGAAAGCGTTTAGCCGTTTCTGGACGTAAAACCAGAGGAAGATGTGAGCCAAAATCACAACTATTGTACATAATCATGCGTGTGTTTAATTTATTTTGTCTTTTTCATAGTTTTTGTCTAATCTTTCTTATCCTTTCGGCAATTTTTTTCCCTACTCTACTGTATCTTTTGACTTTCTTTCCTCCTTTTGTTTAATTTCTTCACGCAATGGTCCACCGATTATTTGTGTCGGAAAATTTTTCAAACTTCTTTGAAAAATGTGTGATTTGTGTGATTTTGTTGTCGCTATTTTAGTATTACTTTCATTTGTAAAAATGAATTCTTTCTCTTGTAAGCGTACATGGTCTGAGAGAAACAAAGAGAAAAAGGTTATCACACAAAAATATAGATTTACATCTATTTGCATTTTTGGTGAAACTGATTTGGGTAAGAAAGGAGAGTTTATAACAGCAGCAAATGAACTTGGAATTGCATTAGCTGCCAGAAAAATCAACGTTGTATACGGATGAGGCATCCAGGGCCTAAAGGGAAGTGTGGTCATTTCTGCATCCATGAATGGAAGCAAGGGTTTAAGTGTAAGGGTGAAGGAGTTGCAAGATCATACTTTCTCCTTAGGACAAGAGTTACAGGTTTCAAGCTTGCCTGAACAGATGGGAGTAATGTTCCACCATGCTCAAGCTTTTATTGCTCTACCCGGTGGTTTGGAGACTTTGGATGGCATTTCTAGTGTTGCATATTGGGCTAAATTAAACTATCACAAAAAACCATTAGGATTGTTAAATGTTAATGGTTTTTATGATAATCTGTTGTCTTTTCTTGATCATGCTGTGGAAACAAGATTTATACCCAAAGCGACTCGCCACTCCATAATTGTTGCACCAACTGATGATCAGCTGCTCGATCAAATGCAAACCTATGAATCTAAACCAGATCTACTCGTCAAGCAAATAGGTGGGCCATCTTCATATAGCAGTCAAAAGTAGAACCCAGATACCACTCTTAGGTTGTAACTTTCCTTAATCTCTTGGTTTTACTTTATTGTATGTTTATGTTAAAAAAAACACCATCTCTAAGTTCTAGAAGACATTGGGGACACTGTCTGATTTAGGTTGGGGGAGGAGGAAAAAAAAATATTATTATTTTTTTGTTTTTCTTTTGTTAGTTAGTAAAACCATTAGATGCATGGGGTGTGGAAAAAGATAGCAGAGTAAGGAGTTATTCTTAACTCCTGAGACGCATTTCATTAGTTGCATTTTATTAGTTGCATGAATTTTTTTATCTTTTTTAAAAAAAACATCTTTTCCAAGTGCTTTGTAATGATCTTAAGAAGTATATATGTTTTAAGTATGGATCAATTGAATTTAGAGATTTTATAGCATGAATGAACAACTGATTGTTGCAATTGGTGATGAATTTTGAGATTGAATGAACTAAGTTTAAAAATTCCTAGCCGTGAGCTTCTGAGCCTATAATGATTATTTCTCTTGTGTGTGATATTCACCTATTAAGTTGTCACTCTAGAACTTGCTTTAAATCTGGTTGAAATTACATCTCACATGCACATTCAAAAATGATAAAGGCATTTATTTTCTTTAGCCAGAGCCAAATAGCCAACCTTGCAATTATACCGTTGATAAGCCGGTTTGAGCCTAATTGACTATTTCTTTGTTTTCAATCCATTAACATATGCTTTAATGATATATCAAGTGCTTTTACCTTATTCGAAAGATTAGTGGAGCATTTGAAATTTTTGTGAAATGGGCTTTTGACAAAGTGTGGGGGTGTATCTATCATCAACTTTATAGTTGCAATTCAAAAAAAAATAAAAAAATAAAAAAAAACAGAGAAGAAAAAAATTATGAAAAAAAGAAGAATAAAAAAAAAAGAAAAAAAATGTTAAGTGTTTGAATTGTGGGTTGTTGTGAGATAAATTTATAAGTAGCCCATTTTTCAATTGCTCTATTTCTTTAGCCTTTCATATCATGTTTTACATTCCTTTACCTTAACCCCATTACAACCCTTAATAAGTCCTTTTGATTTGAATTATGCATGTGAATTATGTAGTGGAGATTGAGATTTTTAGCAAGCCTATGGTAGTGCAATTTTTTCGGTTGAATTTGAGCGAAACACTGACCCTTGAACACTTGAGAGATTGAGAGAATGAGCTATAAGTACGAACTCAGTTTATTCATTTTCAATTAAAGTTACCAGTTTATATTTTCATTGATTCATTAATACTATGATCTCTTTATTTTTCAATTGTGTTCTTACTTATGACCTGACACTTCTGATTTTGTTGAAAGCACTTATTATTTACTTCTTGTCCGAGGACGTCCAAGAGTTAAGTGTGGGGGAATTTGATAAGTAAAATATTTACATATTTATTTTCCCTTATATGATGATTTTATGGACGATATTTGCGTTTAATATAATAAATTTGGATGTGATTGATAAATAAATATTGTTTTTGGAATAAACAGCATTTAAAAATAAAAATTTAAAAAAAAAGTAAAATAAAAAAATAAAAGTACTATAGCAGTCAACGGCACTGTAGCAGCCGCCAAGGGCACAGTAGCAGGTCAATGGGAACTGTAGCACCCGCCAGATCACTGTAGCAGTACTGTAGCACACGTTTTTTCCCCTATAAATAGAGATCAATGCCAAGCTCAAAGGGGGAGGAGAGGAAGAGAAACAGAGGCCCCTCTCCGACATGGAGAGGTCCTTCTCTGACCGGGAAAGATCTTTCTCTGACATTTATGAGTTCATTGTATTAATTTTTAGATTTAATTTCATGCATTGCATGTCTCCATCTTGGAAGACTTAGGATTTTATTCCTTTTTGCATGCCTCCATCTTGGAAGGCTTAGGATTGTATTTTATTTTGCATACCGCCTACATGGAAGGTTTTACCTCCTAAATGGACGGCTAGATTTCTTCATTTTTCATGCATCTTTTGGTTGTATATTTATGTTTGAGAATTTAATATTCAAGTTTATGCAGTATTTCTGAGGATTTCATTCTAGTTTTATATAATGTCAATTTATTTTGGTTTTGTTTTTAATTTTATCATGAGCTAAATTTTCATTTTCCTAGGGTGATGACGTAGCTTACTAATAACGGATTGAATATTAACTTATTAAATCTAGTTTGAATTTCTCCTTCATGATTGAGTTTTAATTATTATTCTTAATGCTTTTGATTGACTGGCCATCTTTTGAATGATTTCAATATGCATGTTGAGATCGGAAGGAGATACATGTGTGTAGACCCTATAATTAAAACCATGACTTGCATATGAAATAGGAATATATTCATATGAGTTGTGTAGTGTTACTGAGTTCCATAAATCTTAATGCATAATTAATTGCTTAAATTTATATAGGAATATATTGAATGAGCAATTGATTATAGAATTACTTAACCTTGGAAGAGGCTGGTAATTAAATTAAGGAAACTCGACTATCAATCATGTGGAATAAATTGGGCTAGAATAGATAAGTGATTCAATCCAAAATTTGTTAAGTGAAATCTGACCCCTAGGGCTTTTTCTCATATTTGCTTTCATATCATCTGCATTCATATTTAATTGTCTTTCTTTTATTTTGTACTTTCAATCACCAACTAATCGATTGACTAAATAGAGTTAAAATTACTCATTTTGGTACTTAGTGAACAATCCTCGTGGGAACGATACTCTACTTACTTCTATATTACTTGATTACGACAGTGTACACTTGCATTATTTAATTGATCATCTGAACTCGTATCAGTAACCTGCGAGTGCTTAGCTTATAGGATGCAGAACTCAGGTTATGAATTGATAACTCGAGTTCACCAACATATTCTTACATTTTCACGACATCCTGTTACACTTTCACAACTCGAGTTTGCATTTTCACAACTCGAGTTCATATCGTCACTGGAGGGTAACCGGCGAGTGATTAGCTTATAGGATGCAGAACTCAAGTTGTCCATTGATAACTCGAGTTCACCAACACATTCTTACATTTTCACAACATCTTATTAGACTTTCACAACTCGAGTTTGCCATTTTCACAACATTGCAGGGTGATCATCCCACTTCTGGAGATTAGACTATATTCAATAATTCAATTTTCTTTGTAAAACAATTACTGAATAGAAAATTTACCTTTTATATGAGGTGCTATATGAGGTGTTATAATTAAGTTTTTGTTCTATTTGATCAAGGTTGAGAAAGTGAAATCTTTCTTTAACTGTTTGTCAGGATCCTCTTAGAAGTGCTGTTGTAGATTCTTGCATTCAAGTCACAGACAATGGGAGGGAAATCATTAACAGAAAAGTATAAGCATAATTTCTTTGTGGTTTAATGTTAATATTTGTCTCAACTTTCTATTCCAATCAATATGGATCAATGACATATACTTAATAGGAATTTCTTGCACAAATTGCAGGTATTCTTTATATTTACTCTTTACAATACTTCAAATCACTGTAATCAATTAAAGGTGAGATCATTATTAGGCTAAATTTTTTTTAAAATTTTAATGCTAAATCAGGTAATGTGAATGTTATAGTTAGGAGTAAGCCGCCCTAACTATATTAATGCTAAATCAGGTATTCTTTATATTTACTCTTTAGAAACTTTTGCTATGAATGTGGGCAGCATGCTCCTGATCTTGGTGATATTCTTGTAGCTTGCTCTAAGAGGAGATGACAGTCATTTAGGTAAAGTAACTGAATTTTTCATGCAATATGAAAAACACTTGTACTGCAAAGAATTTTCAAGATGTCTGAATCGACAAACTTTGAATTATTATTCACTTGTGATGTTATCTTGATATTTTTATTGCATAACCCTTAATACTATTGGTGTTTTTATGCTTACAGATTCAGTGGTTCTAGCAGAAAAAGCCACTCAAATTCTTTAGACTAGACTCTTTTTTCTTCTACAAATTTGGATCCTATGACATCTGATGTTGTTGCTCCTTCACCCTAGATAATCTTTGGTTGCCAAAATGGTAAACGTTGTAATTCAGATTTTGCTGATTGTGGTAGTCAAAATTATGCATACATATTCACATGGGAAGGTTGGTAAATTTTCTGTTCAGTAATTTTTTTACGAAGAAAATTGAATTATTGAATATGGTCTAATCTCCAGAAGTGGGATGATCACCCTGCAATGTTGTGAAAATGACAAACTCGAGTTATGAAAGTCTAATAAGATATTGTGAAAATGTAAGAATGTGTTGGTGAACTCGAGTTATCAATGGACAACTCGAGTTCTGCATCCTATAAGCTAATCACTCGTCGGTTACCCTCCAGTGACGATATGAACTCGAGTTGTGAAAATGCAAACTCGAGTTGTGAAAGTGTAACGGGATGTCGTGAAAATGTAAGAATGTGTTGGTGAACTCGAGTTATCAATTCATAACTCGAGTTCTGTATCCTATAAGCTAAGCACTCGCCAGTTACCCTCCAGTGACGATATAAACTCGAGTTATGAAAATGCAAACTCGAGTTGTGAAAGTGTAACGGGATGTCGTGAAAATGTAAGCATGTGTTGGTGAACTCGAGTTATCAATTCATAACTCGAGTTCTGCATCTTATAAGCTAATCACTCGCCGGTTACCCTCCAGTGACAATATGAACTCGAGTTCTGAAAATGCAAACTCGAGTTGTGAAAGTGTAACGGGATGTCGTGAAAATGTAAGAATGTGTTGGTAAACTCGAGTTATCAATTCATAACTCGAGTTCTGCATCCTATAAGCTAATACTTGCCGGTTACCCTCCAGTGATGATATGAACTCGAGTTGTGATGACAAACTCGAGTTGTTAAAGTCTAATAGGATGTTGTGAAAATGTAACGATGTGTTGGTAAAGCCTAATGTCGAGTTGGGAATCATGTCAATGATGAAGCAGATGTCCATGATAACTGTGAAGAAGATGACGAGTCATTGGCGGTGATGGTCGGTAGCTGCGATCATTACTAAATTTTCCCAGGAAGTGATTGGGTCAAGACTCAGACAATTCGAGTGATTTTCCAAACTTATTCATTACTTCTTATGATCACTTGAGTGTTCTTAACAATCTCTTCTCTGTTTATCCCTGTTTTTTAGCTCATATACACAGGATCCTATAAAAGAAGAAGATGGCGAGTTGTTGGGGGTGATGACATCGGAGTTGTTGGCAACCGAGAAGAAGATGACGAGTGCTCAAGATTTCACTATGTTTTCTTTCTAGTTTATCTCAACTTATGGCATCGGAGTTATTGATATTGTTTAACTTTTGATACTTCTCATTTTTTGACAACAGGATTTAGTTCAGAGAAATACAAAATATTAAATGTTGTGGACTATAGCAATCCAAGGCCACGGATCCAGGGTCGACCAACGGCACCGATGACGACAGAGAAGATGAATGGTCCTGAATGCGTTTTAGTGTCATTATCACGCCTCCCTCAACGCTTTTTAATTTCAAAACTTCTAGGGTCACGCACGTCATTTTGTCTCGAATTCTAATATTCCAGTTTAGACACTCGCACTGATTTGGGATATAGAATTTCAGAACACCTTTACATCTTTTGTTAATTTAAAAGTTCTTTTTAAAAGATTTTCTCAAAAATGAAAGCAACAAGTCCTTCGATAAAAAAAAAATAAAAAAATTGCTCATTGTTATTACCGCTTGACGTGATCACCCTGAATAGCCATAAATGTCAAGAAAACGTATATTAGGATAGAGTTAAAAAAGATTGACAACCCTGGCTGTACCGCAATTGTCCTTTTTTGAATTTTTTTTTTGACCTGTTTTGAATCATTCATGGGTAAACGCACGTGGGTTCAGTCACGTCTTTAGATAAATACTCGCCCAAATAAAACCGCAAGAACCTACCAAATTGATCCAAATTCCTAACCAAAATAAAGAGGAAAAAACTCAGTCCAAAAGTCAAGTCGTTCTTTTTCTCTTTTGCATTTTTCTTGTTTTGATAGATATAGCTATTACCTCGTCTTAATATAAGATATATTTATCTAATTTAATTATATTAAGAAAATTAGTTAATAGACATGTATTTTTTAAAACACCATAGTCATCTTCTTTAATTACTTTATTCTCTCTCCTATTTGATTATTGTTGAGCGAACATCAATAGGGGTAAATTAGGAAAAAATTGATAAATATAAAAACTATGTCTTATATTTATAATTAAGATAAACTCCCTAAATATATCTCATATTAAGGATCAAAGGGAGAGAGAGGGAGTGTCTTTTAAAAATAGCAAGTGATGGATAGGCATTTGTTTTAGCTGTTGTGTGGAACTAATTTGTACATATATATAACAAAGAAAGACTGCCGCAAATTGGAACTAATTCTTTGTTTGATTTAGAATGCCTTTAAAATTGACTAGATTTAAAAAAGTTAATGATGATGAAGAAATTTAATACTTCCTAAATAAATTTAAAAAAAAAATTACATCTGCTCCTTCGAAGATGCTCCCTAGACCTAATAAAAAACTATTGTTCTCATTTAAGTTTGACAATGATCATAATATCAACACACCTGATAGTAAAGCCAAAAATGAAATGTATTCTTTTTTATATTTTATACAATATTATATGGAATATAGATAAATGTAGTGAGCCACACTGTTTTATAAGTAATGTGATTGCAATAGTAAAAAGAGTTTATTGAATTCCAACTCAGTGTTAATTCTATACCCTCATGCACATTATTATATTTGGTGGAGTTGTATAATAAATAGACCGGGCTAAACTAGAGCCTAACTTGATGTCTGGTATGTTTTGTATACAAACCAAGTTAAATAGCCCGTGGTTTGATATGGTCCAGAATGAGTCAGATGAGGTCAGGCTAGAGGGAGAAGGGAAGCGAGTTATCTAAGGGAGTTTTTTTATTATGAGAGAAGAGGAAGAAAGAAAACTCAATTCTAGCTAGAGGTTACATTACTACACACAAACACAAAAATACTGATCCCATACGTTCTCCTCATCCCATAAATCTTTCTTCCCCAACTGTGAATTACTGGGATCTTTCAATTAATTAATTTCTTTGGATTTTGGATGCATATCACTCCCAAATTGTTTTTGGGTTTTGATGGATGAGTGCTATGAAACTCGAATCCATTTTGCATTAGAGCTCCTTGTACTTGGGTAGAGGAAATTAAACAGGAATCCAAAGAATTGTTACAATGATGGATGATTTTTTTAATCTCAACAGTGGCAGAGGAGGGAGGCATTTTCAGTTTTTGGCTTTAATGTCAAAATATAAAAATTATTATAGTACAATTTCAGCATCTCAACATTTTTTTTTGGTTAAAATATATTTTTAACATAATTACTATTTAAAAATGATTTTAGTCTATACAATTTATTAATACATATATTTTTTTAGCTATTTAATCATATTATAAAATTAACTAATGTTATAATTTTAATTTTGTAGATAAATTTATTTCAATTTTGGTATTTATTATGAGATTTGATGTCAAAAATCTTTGACATGGAATCTTATTCTTGACATACAATTATCACATTAACTAATATACTCTTTAGTAATTTGAATATAAAAAAAAGTGATTTTGATAACCATTATACAAACACTATTATTTTATTAAAATCACTTTTTTATTCACACAATCTAATCTATTAGCTCCTCCGGTCTTATTTATAAGTAACTTTTCTCTTGATTGGGTAAAATGAATTAGTAATTAAAAGCAATAAGTGTGTTAAAAATACCATATTTTTTTTCATATATATCCCTATTTATGAAAAGAGTATAGGAGATAGAATAGATAAAAAGTATTAGAGATAATGAGTATAAGATATAAGAGAGAATTAATATTTAATAAGGATAAAATAGGAAAAAGAAACGTACATTTTTAAATAAAAAGTGAAAATTGTTTATAAAAGAGCCCAATTCTACCAGAGAGAAAATTACTTATAAATAGAACCGGAGATAATATCTAATATCACTTTTATCATTTTTTCAAAAAAATTATTTATTAAAAACTAATCCAAATATACTCTTAATATATATTTCACAAACTATAAAACCGTAGTTTCATGAACCAATTCATGGCCACACAAGGTGGTTTTCATGCTTACCTCATAATTAGAGGTGGTAATATGGTCCGGCCCGGTGGGTTCGGGCCAACCCGCCACGGGTTGGGACCATATGGGTTCGGTCCTAAAAGGACCGCATCAATATGGGTTAGCATTTAGCCAACCCAACCCATAACCGCTGGGTTGGCGGGTTGGGCGGGCCAACCCATATTTTTTTTTCAATTTTTTTAACAATATACTAAGATTGTTTTTTTTAAAACACAATAAGATTGTTTTCTCTACACACTTAAACATAACAAAATTAAAATACATTACAAATTAAATAATCATCACAAGTCCATACACAAAAAAATAAATATAAATCCACAAGTCATCAGTATAACTTAACAATAATCAATAATTAGTTAATATTAAAGGTGTTTCAATTTGAAGCATGCTAAGGAGAGTAGGGATTGAGGAGAAATGGGTTGGACTTTGGACTTTGGAGTTACGGTTTTGGAGACTTAGACTGTTGGCTAATGGCTCTTCCTTTTCCCTCTTAATTAAAAAAAAATATGGGCCAACCCGCCAACCCGGTGGTCCAACCCGTGACGGGTTGGGACCATATGGGTTCGGGCAAAAAAAAACCGCATCAATATACTCCCAATTTTATAGAACCCAAACCGTCCATTTTATCGGGTTGGACGGACTCAGCCCACGGTCCCAACCCATATTACCACCTCTACTCATAATAAATAACAAAAGCTGTTGTCGAAAGCTGATGCAGTTCCTTCCATTGGACGCATTTGTCATTAATGGAAAGTACTCAGAGTCAACAGCCATTTCCCCAACTTTGTACGAGCGCCCATTGATTTGCGAAGCTGACGTGTCAGTCTCTCATAGGCAGCCATATAGTCCCCACGATTCATGGACAAGGAAACACTCCTAGGAGTCAGGTTTCCCCGATTCGCAGTTATTCACTCTCCTCAACGCGCTTTGCTCTGATCGACACGTGTATCAGGAATCTTTACTGATTCTGTCATACTTCTTCTGAGCTGCGTCTTGGTGTAACAAGTACACATACCGATGATGAAGCGCGTGGACTAGACCGAGACAAGTTTAAACTCAATAGTTGTTTTGGCTCTTCACAAAACCGCTTAAGTTTTTTTGCCTAAAGAGGAGATTATTGGTTGTGACCTTTGTGCTAAAACTACCCTTAACTTTCCATATAAAGTATACTAATCAGAAATTCGCATCATCCTAATAAGGTTTTTGGGTCTTCTTTCTTCTTCTTCAACCTTTTGTTTCTTCTCCATCTCTCTCTCTCTCTCATCTTCACTGAGCAGTGAAATTTTTGTCACAGTAAGTTCATCATCACCTTCATTATACATCTAGCTCTCTGAGATTGATACTATTATTATTGAAATTTCTCATGAATCTTTGTACAAATCGGTTCTATTTGGTGGTGATGTGGCAGGTCAAAGAGAGATCAGATTTGGGAAATAGAAACCCTAAGAGGTGGGAGATCTATTTATATATATAGATAGATTAGATCATTATGGGAAGAGGGAAGATAGCCATTAAAAGGATCGAGAATACAACGAACAGGCAAGTGACTTTCTCAAAGAGAAGGAATGGATTGTTGAAAAAAGCGAGAGAGCTCTCAGTTCTTTGTGATGCTGAAGTTGGATTAATCATCTTCTCCAGCACTAGCAAGCTTTATGACTTTGCAAGCACCAGGTTTAATTTATCAAATTAAACTTGATTCATTTCCAGATTTTGATTATTCTCTTATCTCTTGTTCGCTTTTGATCTCTACATGCCTCCACTTTTTCCTTTTGCTGTTTTCTTTTTCTTTTTTCTTTTTTTGCCTTGTTTTGCTTGAATTATTTTATTTATTTATTTATTTATTCACACCTTTAATTTATTTTTTGGGATAAATATATAAACAGCTTGATATTGCGATTCTAGTATATTTCGTGATTGGTGCCAACGCAGTTTTATTTATATATTCTCACTTGCATTTTATATTATAGTGATTAGTTCCCTCCCTATCAATTTGATCTCTGCTTCAGTTTAAGTGAAAACTCATGCATGCATATATATATATATATAACTGAGTACGCTTGCTGTTCTCTTTTTCTTCATTTCTGTAGTGCGTCTGCACCCAAAAAGGTTCGAATTAAAGCAAAGAAATTGAGCACATAATTAAAATTAGTCGATTTAAATTGATGTGTGTGTAGACCTTGACCCTCATCTTCTTCATTCCTTTTATTTAAGTCTCAACAATAAGTGGAAACACCCATTTTAAAACTGCTTCGAGATGTGAACATGTAGACTCTATAATACACTTATTTTCGGTTCATATATATGTGTGTGTGTGGTTCGTGAGCTTCTCATAAACATATATATATATATATATATATATATAGGCTGTGTGCATGTGCAACTATATTTCAATATATGATCAATTCAGGTTCAAAAAGTAAAATGTGTTTTGTCATGTCGGAAATTATATACAGATGTGGCTGAACAGAAGTAATAAGGCATGCGTATTAAAAAAATAATAAGGATTCCTAAATTAAAACTTGAGCACAAGTATCTAGAGATACCTTTTGCTTCTTTTGATATTATTTTTTAGCTATATATCGTACACTACTAGAAAGAGAAACCTTAAATACTTCTAAAACCAAGACATAACACACACACACACACATATGTATATGTCATAAATAATGAAAATGCGATCACTTGAAGCATTCTTTTGGTTCTGCACATACACACAACTGATGAGCTGCACTGTAAATTCTTGTTCTTTTTGGCCTACCATTTATATAAAAGTTATAAAAGCTACAAATTAAAGGGTCATCAGTGTCAGAAAACTAAGATACCTTATTAATTATTACAGGCATACTTTTTAGTTCTGTCTTGTGAGATGAAAGGGGAGGCATATATAGGTTAATATTGTAGGTTGACATGTGCGCGCGCGTGTGTAATATAATCTAGATTTTGTGAAGGTTGAAAACCAAAACTAAATTCCATTAATTTTGAGTGATAAACAATATAAATTGATCTCCTTCACTCACAACACTCATCATAGCAAACACATGCATGCGTGCATATGCCATATATATTAGTATATGAACACACTATAATGGAGATTAATTATTTTTCTCAGTCCTATCATATAATATATAGGGTACTATCAAAAGGACCTAACACTACAAAAAAATAAACTCTTGTTTTAGTAGAAATTAATTACAATAAATTGTTGTTACTAAGCACTAAAAACACATCATTTTAATATATATAGGGAAGTTAAGTGCCTAAACGTCACTAGTATCTGACCACAGATTTGAGAACTCACCTCTAGTAATGAAATTCAATTTCTCAGCCTTATAGATATATTGAAAAAACTTAATCAAAAAAAGAAAACTATCCTATTTAGAACTCGGCAATACCTAGAATCCAAAGTAATTAGCATGCAATGACTCTAGTGAATGGGGCTTATGTTTATGCATGTTTAGTGGTTCGACATATATACTTGGAGATCGAGATATATATATATATATATCAGAAGGATTAGTTGTAAGCCGTGGGTCTAATGACTGCTTGTAGTAGGACAATCATCTGAATAAGAAAAAGGGGGAACATATATCTGTGTGACTATATTATGAATTCACATGTGCATGGAGATTGTTGGGATCAAGTGTGTGTGGACCAACTAGATGAAGAATATAATACACACGCACAAATAAAAATGACTCGGAAATATTTTGTATATTAAGGTTTCAGATGAAGAGATATCGTTGAGTTTGTTTAAACCAAGGTTCTGAAACTCGAATCAGTCACTGAACTGACCGAGGTATTGGGTCATCAGTCAATGGGTTAGAGTGGAGTCAAACCGGAGCTAACTTGGGGCTATACTGATGAAGAAGTGAAGATTTCAGAGTCATTTACATGAAATTCTGAATAAAATTTTAAAAAATGAATTAATTTCATTTTTTTTAATTTTTAAAAGGTTGAACCAGTCAAACCAGATTAACTACCGAACTGGATCGATCAGTCCACCAGTTGGCCAGCTTCCGGCCCAGACAAGCTAATCCCGTCCGGTTTTCAAAACAATGGTTTAAACATAATTCCTTTCAAATTTGATTGAAATTGCTAAAAATTGATACCCCTCCCATTTATTCTAAATGTAGAACATAGTTTGAGGGTGAATTTTAGTTATAAATATATTTTTTTTATTTTATCTCTTATTTTTATCATTTTTCTCCAAACAAATTTGTCTAACTTATAAACTGCTATATAATTTAATGTTACATTATACTTTAAAGTAATCATGTCACATATGTTATAGTTAACTATTTTATTTAGCTTTCTTAATCTCTTTAAAGTAGATAGATGGTTTTTACATTAAGGAATAGAGGAGTATTATCTTTTAATCATCATCAATTTGATCTCAAGAATGTCATTTAATTTTTAAGATGAAAAGGTATTGTTGAGTTTGTTCGCTTCTTCTCAAATTGGATTGATTGTCTTCAAAATTGATATTTTCTTTAAATTAACAGAACCAAAATTTTATTTTGGAATAACTATTTAATGCATTGTAACAATTTACGTTTTATTAATTGTGTAATTTGAAAAAATAAATATAAGCATTGTGTATGTGCAAGAGCACCCACGAGATGACTATTATCATTTTCAATTTATATATAAAAAAGGGAAAATCACACAGTGTCCCAAATAAAAAAAATAATATCAAAAAAATCTTATAACTTGGTAATGGTAGCTCTTTCACTAGTGAATTTTTTTATATTATTTTTTTATTGGGACCATGGTGTGATTTCCAAAAAAAAAATTAATTAAATCTAATGAATATTGAAACGGCATATTACTGGTTAAAATGATGAACTGAACCATTTTTAATATTTTATATGAGTATTAAATTTTATTATTTTGTGTACTTGCCTGTAACTTAATAGAAGGCCTATTTATCTAAATTAAAGAGATTAATAAAGCTAAATAAATTATTTTATTATAATATATGTGAGATGATCTTTTTAAAATATTGTTGTATAATATTAGATTATATATCAATTTAAAAATTATATATATATATATATAT
Source organism: Inga laurina (assembly GCA_963855925.1). Lineage (NCBI taxonomy): Eukaryota > Viridiplantae > Streptophyta > Magnoliopsida > Fabales > Fabaceae > Inga > Inga laurina. The sequence continues at coordinate 22,847,332 of OY979708.1, read as the reverse complement.
ATCAGAGGTAAAATTGATAAAGATATTACATTTAGAACTCAAATTCACTACAAATTAGGTCTTATATTTAGGACGAGAGAAGTATTTCGACCAAAATAAATTTTATTATTCTGTAAATTAAAAAAAAATAATGATGCACTCCCATTTGGTTCAATTCCATGTGAAAAGATTACATGTAATTCTGATGCAATAAACTGATTACAACGTTTGGTTGGACTTATGTAATGTATGTAAAGAGGATTACATTTTGTAATCCTGATTACATCATTACATCATTTGATGTAATCAGGATTACGCTATTAGGATTGATGAATTGAGGATGCAGACATCCCATAATCAAGTGAAAAAAAATGTTATTTTCATTATAATTTTTTAAATTGACCAAAATGCCTACCCATAAATGCTGTAAATATTAAATAATTACCATCATTAAATATTAAAAAATTAATTAATAATATAAAAATTAAAGATATTCCCCCATTAAAAATAATTATATTCCACCGATAAAAATATTAAGACACCCCTTTAAATAATATTCCCACCATTAAATATTAAAAAAAATTATCATAAACTCAATATATACACTACATAATATTTTCACCATTAAATATTAAAAAATTAATATAAACCCAACATGCATACTGCATCAATTAAAAAAAGTATTATAAACCCAACGTATACATTATACATATATGTGTAATCAAGGATAATTTTGTCTCTTACTATATTATTTCCATTTATTCTTATATGACGAACCAAATAAATCCATGTAATTATAATTACATTATGTTCCATTACATTATATTACATTCCATTACATTACCTCTGATTCTGTGAACCAAACTGTCACTTACACACAGTCTGCCCACACAAAACCAAAGGGGATGTCTCGGCTTGCGCGCGCCTCAACACATACATGTATGAAAAGTATCAACGGACATTGAATTTAATCCCAAACTGCTTTTTACATATTTTTTTGGCACATACTTGTTGCATGGTAATAATAACTAGGCCAAATTCAAGTATTATCAATATACCAAAGAAAAATAATTTAATTGGCCAAGCTTTATAACCTAGTATCATGAAAGCTTCGTTGAAAGTAAGGATATATTGCGGATTCAATAGTATTTGTAATGGCATATAGTTAGTGCATGCCCCTCTAAATTTACATTGACATATCTGATATTCACGTACGAGTGTTTATAATAAGGGTTAAAGGCCAATTTTGCCCCGGAAGTATTCACTATGGGCCAATTCGGGGCCGGAAGTATTTTGAGGGCCATTTTTGCGCATCAAGTTTCCAATTAGGACAATTTTGCCCTGGAAGTTTCAAATTTGGAGCAATTTTGCCCTGACGTTAGTTGACTGTTAGCCTGGGCAAATTTGCTCCAAATTTGATACTTCCGGGGTAAAATAGCACCTTAACCCACACCGAGGCCCATGCTGACTTCTCCGAACTTACTAAAACAGGGGGCAGGCTGTAAAGCAGAAAAGAGAACTCTTCTCGAGGCCCATGCTGACTTCTCCGGACTCACTAACATTGCTATCAACTGCCACGTCCCGGTTCAGGAATTTTGACCCGATTCCCTTTCAAACTATATGTGCTGCATGCTATCATATGGCTGAGCCAGGGTGGGCAAGTACCGTTCACATCGAACCTTTCCCCTCTTCAACCTTTAAAGTCATTATTTGAATATTTGCTACTACCACTAAGATCTGCATTGACGGCCATTCCGCCCGAGCTGTGAAGTGTGTGACCTATACCCATCATCGGGATAAGTGCTAGGCCTTGATGTGTAGAAAGGTGAGGCAGTCGCTGCAAACCCTGAGGCGCGCACCTGGGTGGAGTAGCCGTCAATGCAGATCTTGGTGGTGGTAGCAAATATTCAAGGAAGAACTTTGAAGGCCAAAAAGAGGAAATGTTCCATATGAACGGTACTTGCACATGAGTTAGTCGACCCTAAGAGACGGGGGAAGCCCGTCTGATAGCGTTCAACATGCGTACTTTGAAAGGGAATCAGGTCGAAATTCCTGAATCGGGATGTGGCAGCTGACAAGAACGTTAGTGAGTCTGGAGACGTTGGCATGGGCCTCGAGTTCTCTTTTTTGTTTAACAGTCTGCCCATCCTAGCTCAGCCGGAGGTAGGGTCCAGCGGTTGGAAGAGCACAGCACGTCGTCTGGTGTTCGATGTGCCCAACTAACGGTCATTGGGTTTTGGGACAATTTTGCCCCGGAAGTATCAAATTTTGAGCAAATTTGCCCAGGCTAACGGTCAACTAATGTTAGGGCAAAATTGCTCCAAATTTGAAACTTCCAGGGCAAAATTGTCCCAATTTGAAACTTCCGGCGCAAAAATGGTTCTCGAAATACTTCCGGCCCCAAATTGGCCCCCCAGTGAATACTTCCGGGGCAAAATTGGCCTTTAACCCTTATAATAAAATTAGATTGGCCAAATATCACAAGCATGGTCAAATCATGCAGAAATAATTCATTATAGTGAAGTTCAATCTACATTTTTCTGTTGTTGCAGTAGATGATTCATTGTATTGATGAGAAAAAATGTGTTCTAGCCGCTCGTTAATGCTCCCTTCATTTTTATATATAAGGTCTCATTTTTTTTTGAATAGGTTTGTTCTTTTTTATAAGATCTCTTTTGAGTTGGTCTGAATAATAAATACATGTTTACTTATTTTGTCCTCAATTACTCTCACATTATCACTTTATCCCCATACATTCTCTTTAATCATTTTCTCATCGTTACTCTCTGTTCCTCACTCATTCATAAATATAAGGGCATTGTTGGAAAAATTTATATATATTTCCTACATATTTATTACTTCTAACTAATTTCTACAATCTTACAATTTTGTTATTAAAAGGATTTCATATATAGTAACGGAGGGAGTATAAGTCATGTACATACTAGAAGGCTTTTACGGTCTTAAATGCTGTTATTAATTGTGTTGTAAAGAGTGATGATAAAAGACAGAAATTAAAGATAATTCATATGGGTTTATTTTGATTTGGAAGGTAATATTAGAAAGTAGTGCTAATTTTTGACAAATTTGAGGATCTAGACTACATTTAACAACTTCCCGTAGTTTGTGTGTAATTAGATGTGGCTTGTATTAAGAATGGGGAAGGGAGTATATTTCTTTCAAAGAATACATCCCTTGACGTTGAACCACTAGTACAATGGGGGAATAAAAACACAAGAATGAAGCCATAACAAATATATAGAGCGCTATAATATAAGAGTTCAATAGGCAACTCAGCAACTGTTAGCTACAACTGACTGCTGTTACTTCCTTAACGATAAAAAGGATCACAAGACTTCATGAGGGGGTCAATTTTCCTGAAAATAGTGATGATTTATCTTATTTTAAGCGATTTTGTGTTGTATGTGTATGTATATCTATATATGAGGTGAGTTTTATCTTGTTAAGTGTAAAAGTGATTTTTAAGGTGGTTCTGTTTAGCTAACTGCAAAACCATAATTTTATAAGTCCTTTTCCGTAAGTTGAGATAAATCTCATATCATATACTTACCTTGTAAATAGTAAAAAACTCTCCATTGCACGTGTTTTGCTGTCGATATTCAGTTGGAGAAGAAATTTTTAATCATATTTGTTGATCAAACTTGATATAATTATAAGAATCAACCAACCCTACTCAATTGAAGAATATTTCGTAATATTTGTACACCATGTATGATGTGAAATATGAATGTGCTTGATTGAAAGTAGAACTGGCATATTATATTAAAGTTGATGTGAGTAAATCTCATTAATTAACCAATAATTAATTAATAGCTCACACATCACTTGTGTTGTGGTTGCAGCATGAAATCTGTTATAGAGCGATACAACAAGCTTAAAGAGGACCAACTCATGCTTATGAATCATGCTTCGGAAGTTAAGGTAACGCCCTCTTATACTTCATCATGCTCAATTACCTGCATAATTTAAAAGGACATTCTTCAATGATATATATATATATATATATATATATATATATATTGTTAAGCCATATTTTTCTGGGGTGTAGCTTTTCTTATTTTCTTTTTCCATCCACTCTCATTCTTTTCCCCAAAACTACGTAACTTAGTTTTGGGGTAACAAAGCAAAGATAGTACCCTTTTTTTGTTAAAAAAAGGGAGCATATAGTATTTTTAAAATATTTTTTCAATAGCATCTAGTATCTTAAATTAATTTTTAGTATAATTAGCATCGTAAAATATCCTGTACCTGTTAGAAAATACTTTAGAGTGATGAGTACTAGATATTGGTGTCACTAAAAAAATATTTGAGTACTTAGTTTACAAAAAAATTAATTTAGGATTTATTGAAAAATATTTCAGGGTGATTGTTTTTTTTTTTTTTTTTAAAAGTGCCCCCTTGCTAGTTTTAGGGAAAAAGATGGGATCAGACTGGAAAAAAAAGAGAGAAGCCAGATCCATTGGGGATATAAAGAAGAGAATTATTATTTAATTTCTTTATTGTATGTATACGAATTTAAATTGTCAACGACCTTTCATCCAATATAGTTCATTAAAGTGCAACCCCCTCGAGCTGCATGAATAATGTGTAATTATATTGGCAATAGAAGCATGCATGACTGTATATATTATTTGGCTCTCTATCTCTTTAGATGGATATTGGCTTTTCATTTTTCTAATACTTCGTAATTCAATTCTTTTGTCCATGTTATAATAAGAATTAATTGATGGTCTAATTATCTAGTTAATTCACCTACGTGGACTGGTTAGATGACTAGTCATCGAGTTGAAATTACAGTCATGACCCCGTCAAACTACCAGCCTCTTGGTTGAGATCAAATTACCATTAATTCATTATCATCACATAAACACAATTTATATGTAAGCAAAAGCTCAACAAAGCTTTAAAAAGAAAAACACAGGGCAAGTAATAATGGGATCAAAACGTCAAGAGGCTCCTATGTTCACAATAAACCTGTTAACTATATCCGATTTGCTTAATGTGGTTTGCTTCTTCATGAACAAAGACTTTTAGATAGATTATTGATCATCAATCCTTCCAAACCAACACCTCAGATTGAGAGGAATCATAATACATTATTCGCTATATACGACATATGTACTACCTCTTGTCATTAATATAAAATCGAAGAAGCTGGATTAGAAAAACTTTAAAGTGAAGCATTCCAATATACTTATTTGTTGATTCATTACTACTGCACATACTTAGAGGACATGCAAACTATTTGCCTTTTACATCTTAGCTTATATTTAAATTTTTGAATAACCCCTTTTTATACACAATTTTTAAATAATGTCTTTTTTTTATACACAAGAAATAAAGGCAAAACCTAGATATAGAAAAATTAGGAATGAGCGTTAGAGGCTAAAATCTCCTTTAGTAACTCTAGATTGAAAATTTGCAGCCCAATGACTTCGTCTAAAGCCTTGCAAATTTTCAATCCAGAGTTACTAATTGAGTTTAAGTGTGTGTTTGGATTAACTTTTAAGAATAGTTTTTACGATTTACGAGGTAAGTGTGTGAGAAGAGTTTTATCTCAGGTTGCACAAAACTAGGTTTGAGATCTTCCCAAACACTCACTAGCCTCTATTGCTGATTCCTAATTTTGCCTTTTACTTGTATCGAAATTTTTATTTGCACTTGTAACATTTATTTTTATTAGTAACATAGGTACCTTATGAGATAAACAAAACTCATCAAATATTCATTTCAATTATCTTAAAAGTAATTCCAGCAAGTTACTGGAGCGATGACGTGTACGGTTGTACCAAGGTTTAGTTAGAAACAGATTTGGTCCAAGTAGGCAAATGACATGTCAGCAAGGCAAAAATAAAAGGTTATTTGATAAAATCCATTTTAATGCCTTATAATCCTGCTTCCTTCATTCTTATCTTATGAATGTTTATACTGTTTACATTACCCAGTATCCTCTACTAAAACTCAGTCCCTACCTTTAACTTTGTTGAAGTTGCTGCTTGTGGTGGTCCAAAGGATTTATGAAGCTTGTTATTAAATCCAATGCTGACCTTATTCATTGAGTTAATTTATCTGCCAATCATGAAAGTTAGTTAAGTTCGGTGGTCTTCACAGAAATGTTCATGGGAGTAATATTTGCTTCATGTATGTCTCTAGAGTTCATAATAGTGCTCATATAGACTCTGATCATAACTAATATTCCCAACTGTATAAGGGACCTTGTTCGTACGATATACATGGGATCAATTCCCCCATGTTTACTTAATTCTTTTTTCGGGTCAGAACATGTTTTCTTAATTTAGATTTCACTCTCTTTTCCTTAAAAAAAAAAAAAAAAAAAACTGGGCCAATAATTTCAAAAGCACTCCAAAAAGTTTATCTTGGTGCAACCATACCATCTAGTTCTCCTCCACAGTGCAGCTTTTGTATCTTCGTTTGAGACATCAGCAATTTCCTTCTTAGATTTTATTTGGTATTACTGTCCCGTAAAGGTTAGATGAGAAAGCAACATCTCTACAAGCAGATAAGGTTGTATAGAAGACAAATTTTTCAAATACTATATCTAATCTTAAAAATAAGATCTAGTTGACTTTTTTTTTTTGGAAAGATTAAGGAATTTAATTAAATTACTATAAAGTATTTTTATTTTTTATTTTCCCCCCTTCCAAATTAATTTGTCTGACTTATAAACTGATATATAATTTAATTATACACAATATATGATATGATTAAATAACTTATTTAACTTCCTTAATCTCTTCAAAAAAAATCAATTAGGTCTTACATTAAGAATCGGAGGGAGTAGCATGGAGAGAGGAGCGAGTTTGCTTTCTAAGGGATAGTATGTTCATTAGAGGAGGATCAATTACTTGTTTTCTAATGGAGTTATCACGTTTTTCACACCAACATTTCTTTCTCATTTTGTTTTTTCCCGTCTAGTACATGAATACGGGTAGTAGTGACGAGGAGTTAAATGAAATTCAGGGAATAATGAACACATTTATAACATATCAAGGCTTAGGGTCATGGCATTTATAGTATTTTTCAGGATAAACGACAGCCAAGAAACACATTTAATAGCACAAGGATCAAACTTGCTTTGTTGGGAGGGGATGTTAACATGAACAAACCAAACAGTTTTAAAGGTGTCAAGTCAGGAGGCATTAATTGATGGAGTTGGGACTACAATTTTTCGATTCATGTTTCATGAGTCTGGTTTCCAATAGGAATTGATCTCTAATTCCATGTTGGTTTGAATAAGCTTGAAAAGTGAAACAAGGCATTTCCTTTTCTTTTGTTTTCATCGTATATTCTGCAAATTTGGATCACACAAGTTTAGTTGCTAGTTTGAGAATGTGGGACTTGATTTCCGTATAATTAATACTCCTCTGGTCTTTAAAATAAGATATGTTTAGGGAGTTGATCTTGATCCTAAACATAAGACATAATTTTTATATTTGTCATTCTTTTCTTAATTTACCCATATTAATGCTTCCTCAACCATAAGAAAGGAGAAGAGGGAAAAAAGAATTAAGGAAGATGACTAGGGTCTTTTAAAAAATACATTTCATATTAACTAATTTAACTAACTTTCTTAATCTAATCAAATTAAGTAAATATATCTTAGATTAAGAATTGGATATCAGGCTTCCTTACTTTCCATGACTGCCAAACTCTAAGGCTGTGGATAATATAAAACTTTGACCCCAAGAGAAACTCCTCATCCATTAGGAGTTGGACGTAAGTAAATCTCTCAACATATATACCAAATTATCCAACATACTAATGTAAGCATATGAACATACTAAGGGCCTATTGTATTGTGTCTCTCCAACTATGTGGAAGTATCCTTTGGAGTTGTACCCTAAATGATGGGAATGCATCTCGGTTAAATGAAGTTGCAAGGATCAGGATAATTAGTTGCATCACCATCTAATGAAGAAATTCAGACATGCTTCACACAAGTTCTTAGCCAAGTGTTAGAAGTGAAACTACCTAGTTTATAATTCTCTATGCCACCAGAAATTCAATTAACCATTGGTTAATTTTCAAATGATCTAATGGGATTATCTGTATGTGCTAGCTTTGGCAGAGAGAGGTAGCAAACCTGAGGCAACAAATACAGCACTTGCAAGATTATCACAGGTAAAGGCTTAACACCCCAACTGTCACATGATTGTATTAGAAGCCAAAAGGCAAAAGGAGAAATAATAATAATATGATCTACTTGATAGGTTAAAAAGGTGATTTAGTGGTCATAAATTGTGGACAGAACATATAGTCACGTGAGAATAGGAAAATACACATTGTGACATTCAAGCAATTCAATGAATTCCAAAAAGAGAGTAAAAGACTGGAGTGGACAAATCTGACATTCCCAAATGACAAGAAAAGCAAAAGACTCTCCATCAAATTAGCCAATGAATGCCACTTTCACTGAATATTTTCAATTATTCTCCTCAAATGTACCATTAATATTAAAAAAAAAAAATCTTATTCTCCAAAAAAGTTACATGCTTAGACTAGATACAGACATTGGCCTGAGAAAGTTTTGCCCCTCCTCATCGATAACAAATTGCAAATGCAGCAGCTCCAGCACCTATGGAAGGCAGGAAAATCCACCTTTAAAAGCTGGCTTGCAAGGAAGACGAGCTAATCACACAAATACATAACAATTACTTGTAGCTATCTAATGTGGAGCTCAAACAACACAACTGCAAAAATAATAATAGAACTACACATGAATTCTATAATTTTTAAGTCTTCAAAAACCTTCAATCAAAATCTTGAAAGCTTTTGATACTTTTTTGGTAAATGCAGGCAACTGATGGGTGAAGGACTTTCTGGTTTGGGAATTAATGAACTGCAAAATCTGGAAAACAAATTGGAGATGAGTTTGAAGGGTGTCCGCATAAGGAAGGTATGAGAGCTCAATTCAAATCAAAATCTATTTTGAGCTTGACCCTCACATGAACATTCATTTCCCTGCAGGATCAAATGATAAATGACGAGATTAAAGAACTACACCAAAAGGTTTCTTGGAGTTTTGCATTGTTCCTTCAAAAGTCTTTCTGCAGGCTCTGAGCAACTTCTATTGATATTGCAGGGAAATCTGATTCATGAAGAAAATGTACAACTTTACAAAAAGCTAGACATCATCCAAAAGGAAAATGAAGAGCTGAGAAAGAAGGTACCTGATCAAGAATTATATCAAATATAATGATCAGAATTGTAATACATCTTTTATAAATTTATAAGCATGTCTAGAGGAAATGCATGTATGATCAACAGGCATGCACTCACGAGAACTACAATCAGGTTTTGCTAATATATTAGGCCAGTGCTGTTTATTTAAAAGGTATAAGTTTCATGTCTTCTTCAGAAGCCTAAATAGAAGTTTTAAATCATAGGTTTACGGAGCAAAAAGCATGAATGAAGAAAATGGGACATCCAATCCTCCACACACTATAAGCAACGGATATGATTTACATGCACCAATATGCCTCCAGCTAAGCCAGCCGCAGTCTCAATACAATGAACCACCAACCAAAACAATGAAACCGGGGTACTCTCTCAAACAGATAATAGAACATGCAGCTTAAATCCATCCAACATCTTCTCTTATAATTGCATATACTAATTACCTATTTCCTGTAGCAGATTACGGCAGCCTAAGCCGAAGCCAGTTGACAATCAAGGTTGGTTGTCTGACAACAAGCTCTCAACAACCAGGTCCTAACAACAAAATCAAAGTTCTGCTACTCAATAGTTCAAATCTTCAACAACTGGTATGAGATGTTCCATCATGAAGCATGGTAGTTACAATTAAGAATCTAACATACCGGCTGCCCGTGTAAATTTCATGCAGTAATGATATCATCAAATGTGGGTACTGCTTTTTTTTTTTTGGAAGGGGGGGCAATGATGTACCTTCTGTTACAATTTCTACATCTTCTGTGATAAATTGGATGGAATTCAGATTAGCAACCCGTGTGTAAACCTTTAACAAGTTATCACCATAGGAAAGACAAGCATTCAGATGGTGGAATAAAGAGGATTCAAATTTTATTACATTGTCTCTTATTCATCAGAAAATTCCTAGTACATTTTATAAGAAGGGTTTTGATCATAAACAGTAAAACAATAAATAATACTCCCTCCGGTCCTAAATATAAGACAAAGTTGACTTTTTTGGAGAGATTAAGGAAGTTAATTAAATTACTTTAGAATATTTTTATTTTTATTTTTATTTTTCAAAACTAATTTGTTTAACTAATAAACTAATATATAATCTAAGGATACACAACATATGATATAATTAAGTAACTTATTTAGTTTCCTTAATCCCTCCAAAAAAAATCAGCTCTGTCTTATATTTAGGACCGGAAGGAGTAACTAAATTAGATAATACTTTCAACACTATCCCTTAAGCTGGAGAGTAGATGTTTATCATTCCTTGGTTGGATCTCAATTCATCAAACTTAATATGAGCAATATAGCCTTAGTCATCAGCTCAACAACCTCAGCACCGGTAGGAACTTCAATTAAGCCAGAGTTAATCTTCTCCTGAATAAAATGGCATCAATCTCCAGATGTCTTGTTATACCATGACATACAAGATTTTTGTTTATTCTGATGGAGGCCACACCACATAACATTATCATTGGCAGTTCCACACCTAGTCTCAATTCCTTGAGAATTATTATCAGTCATATTCCTTCACATGTGCAAAGAGCTAATGCTCACAGTTAAACATCAACTGTTTTTCTTTCTACATTTTGTTTTATTGTTTCTCCATGTCACTAGATTTCCCCACACAAGTGTCAAGTACCCAGCAGTGAATCTTCTATTAGTCATGAATTAGCTTTCCCACGAGCTTTTGATACATACTAGTGTCAACCAAGGGGCTTTCCTTCTGGAGTCCGAACTTATGTTCTGATGTGTCAACTAGTTTACACATCAGAACAATACCTGCAACCTTAGCATTCCAATCTCTTTAAGGAGATGTCCAGTGTGCTTTCTCCAAGATACAGATGTGTCCTCTTTGTTTCGTGCAACCCCCTACCCTAGAAAATACCTCATTTGGCCAAGGTTTTTAATTTGCAACTCTACCGCAAGTGTTCTCATTTGTTTGCCAATATCATCACTAGTCTCATGTAACAACAATACCATCCACATTCACAACTAGAATGGCTAGTTTTCTATTTGAACTAAGTTTGACAAATAAAGTATGATCATCTTGACAAAATTGGTAAACTTCTTAAACCACACCCTACGGGACATAAAAAAACTTAATTTTTACATACCTTATTGCCAAATGCTTTAACCTCCAAGCTTCTCAAGTAAAAATCTTCCTTGAGATCCCCATTTAGAAAAGTGTTCTTGACATCTAGATGTTGTGATAGCCTCTCCAAGTCAGCTATTAGAGAGAACAGAACTTTGATGGTGTTAAACTTTGCCAGAGGCAAATGTCTCTTCATAGTCTATGCTATGGGTTTGTGTGAAACACGTAGCCACCAAACTTGCTTTATGACAACTGATATTTTCGCCAAGAATGTATTTTTTTTATGAATACACATTCAAACGCTATTGGAGTTTTTCCAATTAAAAGATCAACAATTTCCCAAGTTTCACGCTTCTGGAATACCCTTAACTCTTCTTGAGTTTCCTCATTCCGTTCCAGCCTCTTTGAAGCTTCATAAACATTTGTTTGAAGTTTCTCCTCTAGATTGTGCACAAAGGCCTTCAACTTAGGAGAAGGCCTGTTATAAGCCACAAATTTAATGAATGGGTGATTAGTACCCTGCCCTTCACTTGCCATATTTCCTTCAAAATTTAGAGAAGGAAAAGTTAATTGATTCAGCTCAAAGTTTGTTTCTTCACTATGGGGTTGCTAATTCAGTGATTTTTCTGCATCATCAGGGGGTACTTTCCCTTTATAGATACTTCTTCCCTTTCAATCACCACTTTTCTTCTTCTACAACTATCTTCTGCTGAAGTTTGGCACATGAACAAACTTCAGGTCTAGGAGTAGGGTCAGGTTGGGTCCTTTTTCGGTAAATCATGGGCTATGTTATCATCATGTTTCTGGTAAATTAGGTGTAGGTAGCAAAGGTAAGGGTTGCAGAGGGTTAACAATTTCCAAGACAGCCACCAATCATTAGGACTTCGTGTATTAGATGTCTCCCTCTCAATGGGTGTCTATCTGCAAAAGGATGCATGTCCAACAAAATGACATCAAGGGTGGTACATATCCATTTTAAGGACGGACAACAACATTTACAGCCTTTAAGCATTAAGGAAAAACCAAGGAAGATACATGTAATGGATTGAGGCTCAATTTTGCTCCCTAAATCTGTTATGGACAAAGGCTATACAACTAAAAACCTTGAAGGGAGTTCGAGTCCTCAGATGTAAGAAAGGATTCCATCAGTCTCTGATAAGGAGTAATAAAACCCTTGAGGGCATTCTATTGGTTCGATAAGTAGTCTTCAACACAGCTTCTCCCCAATAGTAGTTTGAGCCATCTGAAGCGAAAAATAGGGACCTAGCCGTCTCTAAGATGTGCCAATTCATTTTTTTTTCCTGCTATAACTTATTTTGTTGTGGGGGTATTGAAACGGGCTCTGATCTATAGTTCCATAATTTGAAAGATAGCTTTTCATATTTGAGTTAAGCAATTCTCCTCCATGTCCACTTCAAAAAATCTGAATATTCTTCAAACTGGTTCTAAATTAATTTGTGGAAACTTCAAATGATATTTGCAACATGTTTATCCTTGGGAAAATATACCCATGTCAACCTAGTGTAATCATTGAGGAATGTCACAAACTATTTAGCCCCATTGATATTTTAACATTTGCTGGTCCCCACACATCACTATGCATTAAAGAGAATGTATGAGATGTACAATATGTTTTGAGCTGGGTAGGTTATTCTAGTGAGTTTGGATAATTGACAGATTTCAAAATTGAGGGAAAGGAGAATCTTTATTCAGCAAAAAAGGGCATAATAAGAAAAATGGGATGTCCTAATCTAAAGTGCCATAACATAACATGTTCTTTATTATTTCTTGGTAACAAAGCAGACTCAAAACTCTCAGATCCTACCAGAGAATAAAGACCAGCACACTTTAATGATGGAGGAGAATTGTTTAAACTCAAATATAAAAATATCACTTGAAGCTTATAGGTGCTAGAGAATTGCTTACCAACAAAAAGACCAGCACACTCTAAAGGACTCATCCCTGTCCACAAAATCCTAAAAAGAACAGAACACCATAAGCATTAAAGTTAGCTTGAGATTGTTGGTAAGCTTAAAAGTTGCGAACAGGTTGCTCTCTAATGACGGTACAAGAAAAACATCTTTACCCTTACCTTCAGCATTAGAGCTATCAGCAACAGTGACAAACAACTTTTCAAAATTAGGAACAAACTTACTAAGTAGAGAAACATCACTAGCCATATGATCAGTTCCACTAAAATTATTTTCTTTTGGGATCAACTCTAAGTGGTAAAACCACCTAACACAGGTGGTACCCAAGTAATAGAATATCCTATTTATCTGCACTCAAACATGCACAATTCTCACTGATGTGGGGACAAAAGCCCCAACCACAATAAGGGTGAAGACCAGCCTCACAGAGTCACAGTCACAGCGGCGACTCCCACAAAATTGGCAATCCCAGAATTGGATGTATACTTCTCATCAAGTGTACCATTACAACAGGTTTAGTAGCCTCCGCTATAAGGTACTCCTCCTTGCCATAGTTGATAATCCTTTGTGACAGAAAATGGGCTACATACGATGATCAAAGGACTGATCATGTCATCAGCTATTACTGATGAGAAAATGCTTAGTACATTTTATAAGAAAACGGTACATCACAGCAAATTGATCAAATCCCTCTACAGAAGAACAAAATAAAGGTAAACCCAAACTAATTTATTTTTTATAGATATTCCTAAAACAGAGGAGGATAACAACAAAAGAATAATGAAACAATATAAACAGGGAAAAAAAACTAAATTATTTACTACTTTCAACAAATGTGATTTATTAATTACTTAATTCCCTATCACATGTGCAGTAAAAAATGGACTAAGAAAAAAATTGAAATAGAATTTATATTTAAATAAATTTCAATTCCAACCAAGTGCTCTTGAAAAAATAGAAATTAATTTGATTTTCAAAATTCTTCATGTAACTATTGAAGCAACTGCTGGTAAGGCATCTGGAAATAAAAATTTAGTGCCATAATATCAGAAATTATTCAGCCTAAACTCCAGGATAAAGGAAATTTCAACATTGGCAGATATACACACGAGACGCGGCAAAAGCAGAAGGTATCTACCATGTTGCAGGAGAAACTTCATCTTGTAAGCAAAACCACTACAAATATATTTACAGAATTAAAGCATGTAGGATTACAGACCAAGTTGTCAGACAACCATAACATAATATAAAAAAGCTTTACAATCACAAAAGAAACTGCAATATATACACATTGCATATACCAAAGTTTATGCACCACAAGTGATAATAAAATAAATCATACCTTTTAAAAAAAAGATGTGTGTTTGGCGGGGTGGATGACAATCCGTATGACGCGTGTTTTTGTAAATGCAGAGATATTTTTTCTTCTCTCACCTATATTCAGATGAATCAGATGCTGTCACCACAATCTTCAAGGACTGCTTTCAGCCACAGCTGCTAGCAACTGATTCAACATGCAAGTTTAGTTCCATAAAGGTGTCATGTCTCGAAGATTTCTATATACTTAAGATAAATTATTAGATACAAAATTTCAAGTGTTAATCTCAAAGTCAAGGATGCAATGGGGGCTTGGACCCCTCATTTTGATGGTTATCCTAGATTGGGCTAGACAAAGAGGACACAACCTTCCAAAGACTTTTCTGAACTTCATAAACATCACATCAAATGATGTTTTCATTTATAATGAGGGAAAAAATAAAAATCAACAGCAATAAATGCTCAGCACTCATAGTTCGATAAATATTAGGACAACAAAATAATATGAGGTTTCCATGAGAAATCAGAAATCACATATCTTGTAACACAAATCAGGCAGGCAAAGCAGACATCTGGAGGACCATCAGAATCTCAATCATATGATCCATCAAGCCTAGATGGCTATAAAAGCTAAATCCATGTCAGTGCAGTCACATGCAGACTGTGCAAGATGATTTTATGTTTATCAAAGGAAACTCAAATGAGTAACTCAATTATTGTTAAGAGCCAATTTCTGGCAGCAACTAGGAATGTGAAATATTGGAAAATGCACTTTAGAATGTGAAATATTAAAGTTGGGTCATATTTCATTCTCTTTCAAATTTCAATCCAGAATGTGAAATATTGGAAAATGCAGTTTAGACAAGGAAAACCTATGCCCTACAAAATTGCAAATTCCGAGCCGCTAACATTTTGTGCTGCTCTATAATTTATTTATTACCATGATTTAAAAAAAGAGCAAGAAAAAAATAGTGAGCCCATATAACGAGGAAAGGAGCAAACAACAACAAAAAGCCTTATCTCACTAAATAAGGCTAGCTATAGGGATCACACAATACCAATTGAATATAAAAGCATACATACTAAATATTCCATTATGACATTTAATTGTATGATTACACTTGAAATCTCAATAACTTAAACCAGAAGACAGAACAAAGTCTTCACAGCGCCAATTGGTTGACAAAGAAACCGCCCCAAAAAAAAATAATTTATAGCAACAACTAAACCCATGCCCCAATTTCTTAATGCTTAATTTATTTGCAATATTAGCCTAGTTGGATACTGATTAGTATTATTCAGCACCATAATGTTTTTTTAGTAAAGTGGAGGCACGACATGGATCATGCAGAACTGAACCCAACAAATCTGGACTTCTTTTAACTGGGCCCCAACTTATATTTTACACTCATGAGCTAAGATGAGGCATTTCTTTAGCACCTAAACTAGTTCTATCTAGGCTTGTGCTTTCCACTTGTTGGAAGGCTCCAGTAGCCCAAGCCCATTTAAGATGGGTTTTATTTAATCTGATTTATTAGTTGATATTTCATATATTTCCTTGTTATCTTTTACTTACTTTAGGAGTTTATCATCAGAATTGATGTGATCTGATATTTAGAATTTAAATTCCAGCTTCTGTTTGATTGTAACAAAACCCTGGATATCACGCTATACAGACCCTACGTTGCTATGAATGAAACTTGAAGCTGCAAAATCAATTGCTCAGCCGAATTGTTCACCACTGAAAACTGATGATTTTCCGAATTCCATTAAGGCACTGCCCCATCCCACCAACCACCTCTAGTTCAGTGTGTTGCAGAAAAATGCAAAAATATGGCGAATCTTGGGT
Organism: Inga laurina; assembly: GCA_963855925.1. Classification (NCBI taxonomy): domain Eukaryota; kingdom Viridiplantae; phylum Streptophyta; class Magnoliopsida; order Fabales; family Fabaceae; genus Inga; species Inga laurina. Next base: position 22,830,954 of record OY979708.1, on the reverse strand, counting down.
TAGAATGGTTGCTTTGGTTGGAAGTCAAATATATATAGAAGTATAAAAGGTTATAAAAAACTCTTTTTGGGTAAAATTCAAAGAGAAAATACTATTAAAAAGTAAATAGCACAGTGGCAGAAAAAACATTATTCTAGAGTTGCAAAAGGAAGCAAACAGAACCAAGAATAAAGGAAATAAAACATCCATGCAAAAAAGAAACTCAATACCTTTGAAATAGAATGGTTGGAAGCTCTCCAAAAGAGTCACGAGCCTTGCCCACAATCTCATACAAATTAGAGACCTAGAATAAAAATTTGTCAGAGAGAAAACCACACAGCTGAAACTCTGAAAGAACCGTCAAAAATCCTTGCCTTGTGCTCCAATTATAAACCCTTAATTCCTTAACTTAAGAATCCCAATAATTTTTCAGAGTTTATTTAAATCAATTAAAATCCCCAATATATCTATATCTACTCAATATTGTACTAGTAATAACTCTCATCATAGTTATACTTGATCAGAACATAAAGGATAACCATATTTTCCTTCAAGATGATCGCCCCTTTTATATATTCATTATTTCTCAACTCACTACAACAAATATCTTTCAACATTTAATTACTGTCAAATTGGACCAGTATTTTAGATTATAAAAATGGCTTCAAAATCTGTTTGAAACAATGCAAATTTAAGTGCTGAATAGGCTTAGGCATTTGCATTTTTGGAAAGGTAAATAGCTATATCTGTCCCATTCTTGACAAGTAAGCAAATGAAGACAAGTTTAGAAACGTAACTTTGTTTATTAGGACCCATCTTAGTGACGCTATCATAAATTATAGATTAGATAGACCAACTTTGAATACATGAGAAAGATACATCCAACTCTATTCATTACAATTTCTCCTTTCTACTGTGAAATGTTCTATTCTTTTAAATCAAGATAAACCTTCTTACCTTGCTCATAACAGCTCTACTTCCTAAACTTTATCTTTCATCCGTAGCAATGTGTTGAGATTCTTCAAAATTTAAAAATGTTACTAGAGCCAAAGTGGTTTTGACATTCATTGATGTTATAGTTAAAGAGGAGATTAGAAATTTCTCTACCTAAAGATTAGAGAATTTGAAGAATTTGAAATCAATATACTTGTTTACCTGAGATAAATCTTAGGAATAGTAGTAACTAACTCAAACAATGGTATTGTTTTCCAAAGAAAATAAATAACAGATGGTTCAAAGGAAACATAAATTCTTGGGGTTCAAGGAAGAAAGTCCTCTTGCACATGTTGAGAGATATCATAGACTATTCGAGAAACTCCACCAGGGTGAACAAATCCACCAACCTTCATACTGAGAGGAGAAGCTTCGTCCCACTCTTAATTTCAAGTGGCAGACCTAGTGCTGGACATCACATGCTATGCAAATCCTAAACCCATGCATTTCGTTTTTTTTCCCCTTTCCTCCCTTGTATTGGTCAGCTAATTTCCGTTAGGTTTTTATCCTGCCATATTTCCACAACCTTTATCGTGTACTTTGAATCTGAATTTATTTGATTAGGTATTGAAATATCAAGGTGATTACTGTAGCATAATGCTATCATATGTGTAATAATTTTCTAAGAAATAATACAAAAGAATCAGACTCTTCTCAGAATTCAACAAATGCTAAATGTAAGATTAGGAAATTGAGAACAGTGGTACTAGATTCTTTCGCAAGTGTTTAAAACTTTGGGAGCAAGAATTATAATGCATGCTAATCCCATGTATCACCTAATGCGTATAACATCTTTCATGCTTTCCTAATAATATCCTACTTCATGCTATAACTGGCCAATAAGGTGATGATGATGCATAAGGATGGCAAATACTAGTTTAATAACCCTCCTCCAACAAATATTGTAGCTCCGAATAAAATAACATACCATAAGTATTGGAAGATTGTAACAAACATCTGTAGCCCTCGGTGTCATTTGATTGTGCAGCAAAGCTGAGTCAATACTCTCAAACACCGAACACCTTTTCTGGATGCGAATTAAAGGGTGATAAAAAAGTATTAATTGCTGATCAATTTATATAATCAGTAAATAGGCAGATAATTAATTTCTATGTGAATTTAAACAGCCAATATGATTAAATAAATTATGAACATTTAGTTTAATATGAATGCTTCAACGGTATAAAAACTACAATTCATTGGTGTTTCTAAACAGAACACAGGATAAATTCAATCATTGCAAGAACTAATTAATGCCAAGATCAAAAACAAAAACATAAATTATATAATATAAACTACCCAAAAACAAACAAGTCCAAAACACAAAAGGGGGAGGAGGAGAAAATAAAAAAGTAAATAAAAAATCTACTAGCAATTGAATCACCTAAAATGCATCATTGGTCATAATATATTGAACTATTAAGGCTAGTTTTGCAGTGTTTAAATATTTTGCCAGGAATCGAATTCAAGCCTTAATATCTTATGAAACATTAGAGTTAGAAGGTCGAAAGAGAAAGTCCCAAGATACATTGGAAACGTCATTTTACTTGTTTCGTGGGGTGGATTCTGATGTCAGCTCAAAAATAATTATTTCTTTAATGAAAAAGAGGATGCTAAATCATGTTTGCAAGTGTGTAGGAAATGATAATATAACATAGAACTGAAGTGAAATATAGCAAGGACATCATCCCTCTTTGTATTTCTTTGAATTCTTTCCAGATGACAATGATATTAAGGTTCGACAGTACGTCTCAGTTTGTAGAGAAATGTAAATTACACACTTGAAATACAGAATTTGGGGGTAGGAGGTGACTTTATCATACATTTTTTCAGACCACAAGGCCACATGTAGGCCCACACCAGCATGTACAAAGAATAAGAGAGAATAAGACAAATTTGCTCCCAAGATTGTGTGCTGTGTACTTGACATTAATATAAATGTGTCATCTACAAAACTGCATAGATACTCCATTTGAACAAGTACAAAAATTCTGGCAACATTTTCAATTAAGAAATATAGATTGTAAGAAAAATCAGTCACCAACTAGCTAAAATTAGGGTAGTTTTTTCTCATTGTTTCATCTAAACAATTTTAGTGTGAGGCAATCTGGAAACTAGCACAATGCGACTCACTTACTGACAAAGTGTCGCAGAAATATCCTTATCTATAAAGAATTGAGATGATCAATCACAGAATACTTAGCCAGAACTATATAACAGAATAAATCATCAATATTAAAATATATATAAACTAGAGAAAGCAAAATTATTCCCAGAGCCATGAACAGCGGCTTGCTCCAGAGTTATGGTCAGCAATTAACATCAAAACTATTGTTCACCAACCTCAAAGGAAAGGGACAGTTCACCACTGCTCTAACTGAAATGCACAAGCTCTTAAGAAAGAAGGTCCCAATATACTTCATGCCTAAAAGCTTTACTAATAGCAAACATTACATGATATTAAGATTAGAGAAGCACAAGGATGTTAGATTTTGGCTATGAGCTACATCATTGGCAAAACATAAGAACCAAATCTCTATATTATTTCCCTTTAAAAAATAATAAAAAATCATAAGAACAAATAGTTATTAACATTGACTTGCTGCACAAGAGCACATGTTTCGAAGAAAATATGAAAGTCTCAATCACAAGTTATCTGAAAAAATCCATCAGATGGATGAATCAAATCTTATTTCATGGCACAAGCTATATTTTCTTATTATTATGAAAGAAATTTTTCCACTGACATTTTAATACATACCTTTTGAATTTGGACCAAGGAAGCATAGATTTTTTGACCAACACCTATGAAAGTATAGATACTAACAGGGACAATAGACACAATACATGACAATAACACAAATACAGCGACATGAGAAAAACTGAAGTGTCCATATGATTTTTTAAGTGTTGCGCAGTGACATGTCTAATCGCATACGAGTTTCCAACATGTGCCAAACATAGGCAAGGCTCCTTTTTGAAAGGATTTGAAGTCATTTTGCCTCAAGTGATTAAGAACTATCTGAGATGTCCAATCTAACATAACTAAAAGTTAGCATTCAGATAAAATTGTATAATACATGGATTTAAATACAAACGAACATTCTTGGCCAAAGCCCACCCACAGAAATTGTGAGCATGAATACGAAAACTTCTTAACATTCAATTCTCTAACTAATAAAATCAATACTCCACTGCACAAGCTTTACCGGTGCGCATTGGTGACATCATACTGCATCCACTTTTGTAAATCAATATCAAAACTAAAACTGCTAAATCCATTAATTTCCTGTTAACATCAACTTAAATAATTGTCTTGACACAAGAAAACAACTAATAACAGCGCAAACAAATAACAAACTACAATCATGCTGCTCCACGAAAGAAACGGAAGAAGAATTTCTCGCAAAATGGCACCTACGAAAACTTCTTTCACTTGACAATAAAATTATTGTCATTAAAAGACAAAGCCTTTCGTAGAGCAGAAATTGAAAAAACAACTCACTCTTATGGTACCATGATTTCTCAACCAGTTTCACACAATACACATTTAGCCCAAAAAAACAAGGCACACTTTCACCACAGTTGAGTATATTCCAACAGGAAAAGAGACATGAGGGCTACCTAATGAACATCAATAAGCCAGATCGATCTCAATGTTTCTCCACTTCATTTTTCATTACATGCAAGCGAATCAGTGCAAGATAAGCTCAGCATGTAGAATCGCAGACGGCAAACTATGCAACAGCAGCCGCCGCGAAAGCACACAAGAGGAACGGAGCAGTAAGTGCATCAGTCGGAGAAGAGAACCGTTCATTCGCCGGTGAATGATCGCATGTGAACAGAATCAGTTAGCGTATTATATTTTCGGGCAAAAAAAAAAAAGTTAGCGAATTATATTTATAAAAAATTAAAAATGGCCACGTAGTAGAGAGAGAAGAAAAGAAAATATCTAAGCGAAGCGGGAGGACTGTCATTAGGTTGTACTACTCCCGGTTTTAATTATAAGATAAAGTTGATATTTTTAAAAAAATTAAAGAAACTAATTAAATTATTTTAGAGTGTTTATATTTTTAATATCCTTAAATTATATATTAGTTTATTAGTCAAATTAATTAGTTTAAAGAAAAAAATAAAAATACTCTAAAGTAATTTAATTGACTTCTTTAATTTCTCAAAAAAAGTCAACTTTGTCTTATAATTAGGACCGGAGGAAGTAATAATCATCTAGGGAAAATTACTTTAGGCCTTGTTTGGTCTGAGGGGAGGGGAGGGAAAATGGACGGAAAGAAAATTTTTTTTAGTTGAATTTAAAAAAAATTAAGGAAGTGGGGTTAAAAATTTTTAATTAATTTTTCTTACTCTTTTAATTAATTAAAATTTTATTACCCCACTTCTTTAATATTTTAAAATTCAACTCATAAAAATTCTCCCTCCTCTCCCTTCCCCTCCAAATCCCTCACACCAGACAGACCCTTCAAATTCCTAAGAAGGAATTCAAATATGAAAAAAGGAAATCCTATGAAATATATATTTTACTCCTCAATCCTAAACTACTACTTGTAAACAAGTTTTCGTGCTCAAAATTATTAAAATATCCTTATTAAAAAACTTAAAGTAAATAACAAATTAATAATGCAATATTGAATTACAATAATAAAAAATATTTTATTCATATATAAAAGTAATGATTGATGTTTAAAATAAGGATTAAGTTGCAAATTTATCAATAAAGGGGCATATGGCATAAGTAAGTCTTGGAAAGGGCAAAAATATTGATAAAAATTTTAAAAAGTGCAAATTAACCAAAATTGTTAAATTTCATCAAACGCTGTCAGAATTTTCTCCTCTTATAATTTAATGGCTGTTCGGTTAAATTTAACAGTTTTGATGAATTTACACCTTTTTAAATTGTTTACTAGTACTTGGGAGAATTGTTAAAAAAAACCTCATTGACAACTTAATTGCCAAATGGAACCTAGAAAGATATCTGCACACGGAGAGAAGATTTTTGCACATATAGGAAAGATTTTTGCACACGTATAGGGAAAAATATTGCACACAAGGAAGATATTTTGCACACAGGGGAAGATATTCTACACACCCGGAAGATATTCTACACACGAAAGTCCCATTTAACAAATAAGTCTCCAATGAAGTATTTTTTTCACAATTTTCCCTTAGTACTTTTATCACTTCTAAAACTTATTTGTGACAAACGTTCCTCTAAAATAACTTTGTTGGTAAAATTACACCTTAACCCTTAAAATAAAACTAGCTTCACATTTTATCAATAACAATTTGAATCTATGAAAATAATAACGTAATCTAAAGTAAATGACAACTTAATTTTGAGACAAGTAAATAATAATTTAGTTTTAAATAAATAACAACTTAAATGGAGATAATTAAACAACCGTTTTGATTTTCAATAACCTAAATTGTTGTTTACCTACAATTAGATTGTCATAACCTCACGTTGTTACTATGGACAGAAAAATAATAGCCTTATAGAAAGATCCTTTCTACCCAAAGTATGTTTATTTTTTAAATTATTTAATGTCTCAAATTCGTCACTAATAAATGTTTTTGTTATTACTATTACTGTTTGAATTAAATCCAGCAGTATAAATATTAAAATTTTGTTGAGAAGAAAAAATACACCGTTGGCCGAAGAGAGAGGAGAAGAGTGGGACATAAGTGAAATTACAACATAACCTATACAGCTAATGTACTTTGTCCTAATCAAATCCAACTACTTAAATTTTTACCCATTTCAACTTATAAAATATAAAATTTATGGTAAATTGCAGTATTCACAAATTATAAATACTATAGCTCATTCTTCCAACACCAAACACACCAACCATAGCAATCTAATGAGTTGATTCAGCTAAAACTTGGTTGCAGTTGGACAAGCACTATATTCCATTTTGATTGATGGTGTTCCAACAACACTTAACTAAGAGAAATTGACTCTCTAAACCAAAAAATTAAAAATAAAACTGGAGTTTTTGTCTGATGGATTACCTTACATTAAGGGTGTGTTTGGTTTGAGGGGAGGAAAGGGTGGAGAAATTATAATTTTAGACAAAAGAAACCCAAAATTTACCCTCTTGTTTTTTCAAATTTTAGGTTCCCGTGCCAAAATTTACTTTCTCATTCTTTTTAAATTTTGGATTCCCGCCCAAAATTTAAATTCTTTCAACCCAAAAAGGTAATTTACTCACCCTCTCATTCCCTCCCACCCCTCCCCTCCCCTCCCCTCAAACCAAACACACCTTAAGTGGCCGTTTGAATTAGTTATAGAAAATTAATTTTAGGGAAAATCCCTCTAAACTACTTTGGAAATAGGGAAATCCCTATTCAGTGCTTTGAAATTGAAAAATCCGGATCAATCCAGTGTTAATACGGATGAACAGTACGGGTGGCGCCAAAAGACAATTTTGCCCTTCAGCCCTCATTTTCGCCACTTCAGAAATAACAACACGCGGTTTTTAATTAACAACTCCAGATTCTTGATTAACAACTCCCCTTTTTTATTTCACAACTTCCTAATTTAAGTTTTAAGGCCAATAACAACACCTCTCTTTTATTAACAATACGCACTCTTGATTAACAGCTCCGAATTCTTGATTAATAACTTCATATTCTTGTTATTAACAACACCATATTCTACATTAACAACTCTCATTTCTTGTTTCACAACTTCATAATTTAAGTTTCAGAGCCAATAGCAACACCTCTTTCTTTATTAACAACACCGTATTTTACATTAACAACACTATATTTGAGATACGAATATGTGGAAGAATAAAGCGGAGTTGTTAGTCAAGAATGCGGAGTTGTTAATAATAAGACCGGTGTTGTTATTGTGAAAAAAAAAAGAGAGATGAAACTGGAGTTGTTAATCAAGAATCGCGTGTTGTTATTTCTGAAGTAGCGAGAATGAGGGTTGAAGGGCAAAATCGTCTTTTGGCGCCGCCCGCACTGTTCATCCGTACTAACACTAGACTGATCCGGATTTTTGCATTTCACAACACTGAATAGGAATTTCCCTATTTCTAATGTATTTTAGAGGGATTTTCCCTTAATTTTATATTGTATAAAATAAACATAAAAATTTTTCTCTTGTAAAGTATATGAAAGTACTTTTTTTAAGCTGATCCAAAATATACACCTTGATTTGAATTTAAATTACTACAAAACAATAAAACATGAAGATCAAGATAGCAAGCCAAATATCTCAAATCATAATACTATTAACAAGCCAAATACATCAAATTAACTACTTATTTATAAATTATTAAATTGAATAAATTAGTTTAGATTTTATCCTTTTGTATTGATATATTACGGTGATGGATGATATTGATATTGATATTGTTGTTAAATGATATTTTTTCATATAGCAAAGGGAAAATAGTTTTATTTTCCTTCATTATACACATCTAGATGTTCTTTTATATAATGTATAGAATTTGAGAGATGTGTTACACTTTTCATGATTCATAAATAATATGATTTTAATTTAATACACACCACATACACCTATTGTATTGTTTGATTACTATTTAAAAATCATGAGGTTATGCAACTAAAATGATTTATATTACGGTCATCATTAAACATCAATCACAGGAATTTCTAAACAATCCCTGCATTATGTACAAGGTTTACATTATTGTCAGAAAAATAAAGCTCTTATTCAATGTATTCCAAGAAGTAGTTAAAATTTTATTGTCCGAATTTTCTTTAAAAAATTCTCATAGGAAAAGAATTTGATATCCTTCTTGTCCTTTTATTTTCAAAGCTTTTAATTTAGTGCCTCGAATTTAATAAAAAAATTATTATTGTCCTATTTTTTAAACCCAATGACATTAAACACCTTTCTTAATATTTCTTAAACATGAGATTGTGAGTTCAAAATGTTTATGAATGTAATGGTACATGAGTCAAGGCGGCAAGTGACTACAACTATGAGCGTGTTTGTTTGGATGATTTGTTCAGCAATTAGACTTGAACAGTGTAGTAATTGGGCTTGAACAGTGTTTTGGTCAAATGAGATATTTGGTTGAGTGATGAGATTTAAGGTAAAAAAAGCTAAAAGATGGAAAAAGTCATAACCTCAAAATGAAGTTTATGTGCATATGTGTGTATGAAATAATATTGATAGGAGTATTTTTATATCTTTGGGGATCAATGAGGTACTCAAAATCATTTCTAATCACAAAAAAAAATTTATAAAAAATGTTCTAAATAATTTTCTCTTTCTTTATATAGGAATCTTCTGTTAATTAAATAATACTTTGGGATAAGAGTTTAGACAAGTTTTGAGTTTTGTTAATATATAACTGTCGAAATGTAGAGAATAATTAATAATTAATTTTAATCAGTTTAAATTTATTATGTTGTTGTTTTATGATTTATAATCAATTTTTTTATAAACATGTCATAAATTAGTTTCTATATGGTGTTTTTACCCCTTAAATTTAGTTTAAATAATTTATTTGGATTATTGGAGGTATTATTAAGGTTTTAATCGGTTTATTTTGTTAAATTTTGAGCTATGTGAAAATATGAGTTAGGATTTAATATTTAAATTAGAGTTTGATATAATTTTATTTAAAATTGTACCATTGCTAAATTTTCAAAGTTAATTTTTGAGAAAATTGTGAAAAAATCCCTCCGTGTGTAGATATCTTTCCAGGTTCTATTTGGCAATTAAGTTGCCAATAAGATCTCTTTTCACAATTACCCCTTTATTTTTTTCATTTTTCATAATTTTTACAATTTTTTTTCTTAAATAATACAAAAATCACTTATACAAAAGCCAAACCAAACATCATTCACTTTTACATAAGTTACTTATCCAATCGTTAATCCAAACACTCATCATTTTACCCAATCTAACCTTTTTCCAATTTTAAGATTTTATAAGTTTAAATAAAAATAAATCACTTATTCAATCGTCAATCCAAACACACCCTATAACGTGGCAACGGTTAATGGTGGTAGTGCAACTAACAAGGCATGATGATTAAGGTGGCCAAGCTGAGGAATAGCTTTAGTCTCTTGATGAACAAGTTGAGGTATATCTTTGATAAAGAAAAATGAAAATGTTGTCCAAGTTGGACCCAAACTCATCACAAATCAAATTTAAATTCACAAAAAGTGGCGTGATTTTTTTTTTTTTTAATTTGGCTTTTGGGGTGTTCAGCTGGTTCAAGCTCATTAATTAATTAGTTGATAAGCTCACGTGGCATATGGAATAAAGTTGATATTTGTAACTTCTAAAGTTCAATTCTCATTGATGTTCATAAAAAAGTATAGTTTTCAAGGGATCAAAAAAAAAAAAACCTTCCTTTTGGCCCCAAAAAACAACAAAAATCTCTCTCTCCCTATTCTACATCTTGATCCAGGAGGGGGAAGATAACCCTAATCGTGTCAGTTTCCGCTAACTGCAAACAGTAATCAGTTTATTACATTAATATAAATAAATCGAACAAACTTGCAGTGTTTTATCTCAAGGATGAGCATCTTGTACTCGTATTTGAGATTCATGTTTGCAAATTTTTTCTTAAATTAAAGCATCTTGATATAGGGAGGCCCGAAGAAGACAAACGCAAACCCTAATCACATCATTTTCGAGTTGCGTCAAATTAAAACATCTTAAGTTTAATTTATAAGGTCCAAATTAAAACTGAGCCTTCTTCATCCGAGTAGCATTCTATAAATTGAAAGAAAGTGGCACTAAACAACTCCTGAGCTCAAACCAAGAAAATCAAAATAATTTATATGACAGTCAGGACACTTTTCTTGCAGTGAAATAATAAGTTGTGTTTCCAAAGAAAAGCCCGCCAAATATTCAAACACAAAAAGGAAAAAAAAGGAAAAACTGACAGCTAAACAATTAATTTATCAAGTTTTCAAAAACAAAAACACACACCTCATCGGATAAAATCGCAGCAATAAAAAAGAAAAATAAGCAACACTCTGTAACAAGGAGAAGAATGTATGTATTGTTACCTGGTGAAAAATAAAAAATCAGGAATCCTAATATTTCTCCCTCGCATTTCTTCACAGGTACGGATCAGTGAATCATCAGTCACCAGCATTTTCCTGCATAGAATTAGCTTAATTAGATAGCTTACGAAGTACGAAATCATCGCCGGAGGATATTGAGAAAATCAAGCCGCCGTATATGTAACGACGATATACGAAGCACACCGGCGATCTGCGGAGACGAAGAGAACGAAAAAGACGAGGAGAATAATTTATTTTATAATTCAAATCAAAATACATGATATAGACGATACGTAATACAAGATGCAGAATCAGATTTAAACAAAACATAGCAATTCTGATGAACAAAACCGAAACACCTAGCAAAATAGGTAGTCAGCCGACGAACTACGGAAGCCATTGGAAAGGTCGAAACCGACTATTTGATCTAAAAAAGAAGAAGAAAATTATATCTACCTTCCATAAAATAGCCTGAAAGCCTGATTTTAACCAAGTTTCGACGGGAGAGATCAAAAGTGGCTATTCTTCTGGAAGTGAAAAGCTCTATTTCCAAATCAAAATCCGAAATGGGAGAGCCAGTGCGAAATGACCTTCAGCTTCCTCTAAGAACCTTGTGCATCGGAGAGAATCCATTGATTCTTTCTTTTCGTCTGTGTTTCGGTTCAAAGGACCTCATTGGTTCATTGAACAGCGACTCAACAAGGGCATTGCTAGTGGGGCTAGAGAAACTGCAACGACCAGGAGAGAGAAGAAAATATCTATGACAAATGGTATTAAACTAATCGGAGAGTACAGATCCACTGCAAAAAGGTCGTACTGGTATCTTTTTAACCAAGACAGCTGTCGATCACTAATTTTTTTTTTTTTTTTTTTTTGGACAAATGCCTGTCGATCACTAATTAGAACATTAGTAAAATGGTAATTTTCGTCCAAAAAAAAAAACAAGTATAGTACTCCGCCCAATTTTTAATATATAAGTTATATTTAGAGAATTGGTTTTGATATTAAATATAATATATATTTTTATGTTTATCAATTATTTTTTAATTTATCTTTATTTATATTCCTTCAATAATAATAAAAAGATGGGGAATGATAAAATTAAGAAAAATTGTTAGAGTGTTTTAGAAAATACATATCATATTAAATAATTTAACTAACTTCTTTAATATAATAAAATTAGGTAAATATTTCTTATATTAAGGACCGGATGAAGTAATAGTAACTTAACAAAAAAATTAATGAGTAGCAAATAGCCTTATAACCTAGCCGTAAAGGATACATTTAAAGATATAATAGGTCGCGGTTTGATTCGGCTTATAACCTTATATACAGTTAGCGTCTACATTGAATATTCAAAATTGTAGTGCAATCCAATGTTTTAAAAGTCGGACCGGACGTCGAGCAGGAAAAGTCGGTGGATCATGGTTCAAACGGTTGGAACGGTCGAGCCGTTTGATCAAACCGATGACATAATAATTAAATTTATATTTATATATATATATATATATTACAATTGGTCTTTAGTCTAATTTCATAGGAAGTTAATAAAGTTACAAAATACCATTTAAGGAAAAACATTAAATCAATCATCAACCTAACAAAGTGCACTAACAATAATGATTTCATGACTTATCAAACATTGGTAGCTCTTGATTGATCTAAGCATAGTTTCTTGAAAGGTATTTGAATTATACCACTCTGGTTCTATTTATAAGTTCTTTTTGATAAAAAAATTTGGTTCTATTTATAATTCCAATTCCAGTGCAATAAGAGTGTGACAATTTTACCCCTGTTTATTGTACAAATGAAGAAATAATTTAAAAATAGATAGAGAAAAAAGAGCTGAAAAGTACCCATTTATATAAAAGGGCATAGTTGTAAATTTACCTCATAATCATTAAGTTAACTACCTCTCATTGATATATGAGATTTAGTTAAAAGAAACTTATAAATATAACCAAAGTAATAAATGTCATCATCTTCTTGAGGAAATGACCCAAAATCAAGACATTCAACTTCAATCTCAGTGTTTCCAATTTTATCCTTAGCTTGAAGATGAACCTCATTACCTTGTTCTTTAAAAGAATCTTTATAAAATAGTGTGTAACAAACCAAATTATTAAAATTAGTAACATATAATATAAATAAAATAAAGTAACATGTATAAAATTTATATGCCATCCTTTTTTTTTCGCAACATCAAATTTTTTTAAAAAAAATTGCAGCAAACAAATTTTTCTTGCAGTTTTATTGACCCGAATGGTTTTTGATAAACCGGTCCTGTTTTCGGCCTACAACGGTTGACGGCCAAAAAAAGACAAACGATGGCCCAAACCAGCTCCCTCAGGAAAATGATCCAATGCATATGTTCCACCCGCTTCAGTGACCGGCCGATAGTCCGATCCAATTCTCTAAACAGTGATGCAATCCATATTTCATGTAAGTAGATAATTGTAGATGATTTCCTTGAATCCCTCCAATCCTAAGATAAGGTAACGATAATATGATGAAAAACACTCACTACTATTTAAATATATACTGATACTGCTGCTATTAAGAATCTTCTTGGGATGCTCAAAGCTACTCATTCGTATCTTTTTGTTGTAATTTTCATACGTAGATTGGCCACCAAATATTTACAATTTACAAATAATAGGGTTCAAAATCTTATATTCTTTGTAGGTAAAAAAATCATAATCATATTTTTATGGGTGACGTGTGTTTACCGATTAAATTAAAAATGAGTTGCATGAAGCATCAGTTGAAGAAACATAATTAATTAATTAACATAAAACCCACTTGCTATTGTGTACCCAAATTTCGGCTAAGTTTCCTCCCATATGAAAGTACTATTTCGGATTTCAAATATGGGTTAATGTGTATATTTGTTCTGGAAGTATGTTTTTATTAAGGATCAATGTTGTTTTGAAAGTTTTTTAGGTCCAATATTACCCCAAAAATATTAAATGAAGCAACGTTGCCCATTACCATTAAAAAATTGATGTTGACCGTTATATCAATTTTTTAATGACCAATGTCACACCCCTACTTATTTTAACTTACAGCGGAATATTAATGCATAATTCGATTAGCAACACAGGAGTAGTATAATTATACTGATAATATGTGCATGATTATAGAAATTCTCCATAAGAGTTTGAACATCATAATTACCATAAATGTAGCCACATAGTGCTATTTGGGTGTCTAAACCCGTATCAATGAAGTGGAAGCATCCTCCCGTCTTCGTTCCACCATTGCAATCCTTTTGTGTAGTTCTCTTCTCTGATCTTTGCGTACCTTCCGTATTCACCAGTCTAAATTGTTGATAGGGAAGGGTGATATTCAAGAGAATCTAAGTAGAAAACAGTACCAATATACATGCAGGATAAGTGCTTAATACATGACATGCTTGTATTACATAAACTTATGATAACGCAATGACATATCAGCGTGCTCAAAGTTTCAAACAACATACTTATGACCATAATATAAATAGAAACAGAGCTCAATCATTTATATATGTTTTATATAATCAAGCAAAGAATTATATTAGTGACAAGTTGAATCATGCCAGTCTACTAGGTGGGACCTTGAATATATAATATAGAATTATATTCTTGTGTGTCTCTATATTGCAAACCACAGTTTATCCTATTTAATTATTAAGACATTTTATAGCGTTGCTTTTAATTAATTAGTTTAATTCACCAGACCTCTCATTCATTGAACCTAGATCGCATTGAGAGGCAGAGACAAGACAAGCCATTATATATTGTTATTATATGCCGTTTCGTGCTTTTATCATTTTCGTTGGGGGCTATGTCCGTGATATATGCTTATAGTATAATTTAAAGTGCATACAAGGGATCTCTCCTTTTATATTCCCCTAAAAGCTCCAATCATCATGCGGTTATTATAAGTTTCCTCGATTTTGAATTAGGTACTTAAACTTTCTTAAATTTTTTTAGGTCATTTAACTCGTTACAGTTAGATCCATTTGTTCTTATCATAAAATAACTCAATGAGTAACATACCATTTTTTCGGGAAAGAAGTATTTTTCCATTTTTATTATTAATATCAAAAGCTCTGTGACTCCTATAACACCCCAAATTTTATTCACCAAAAATATATTGTAATTATTTGAATAATTCAATAAAATGGTGAATATTTATGAAATGTGGATCTTATGAATTTTGAAATATTCATGTTCATAAGAAAATGGGCAAATCGATTCAAGAATTGAATTAAATTACAAAGGTGATAGCAAAATCATAATTTTGCCAATTTAGCCCAAGATTAATTATTTTCCAATTAATTGGAGTTAATTTCAATTAATCAAGGAAAATAAAGGAAAATGTATAAATTGAATATTCTTAGTGGAATAAAGAAATAGGATGGGAAAATAATTACTTGGTTCATAAACATGCTAAGTGGCATCATCTAATGCCAAACAATTAAATAAGAATTTCTAAGATATGAGCACATGTGAAAATTGGATTAAAATATGATTTTTTGGCACATGTAGTTTGATTAATGGAATGAAAGACCAAATGGTGTGCATGAAGGGCCTTAGGACATTTTTGGGCTAACCAAATGGAGGAGAATTGGTTCAATTGCAATTGGAGGCTTATGACATAAGTTGTGGAGAGATAAGGCCAAGTACACAAATGATGATAAGGGATGGCATAAAGTGGAGGGAGTATGGCATAAAGCAAGACATCATGGTGGGAGGTATGGTGTACATGAAAGGTAGAGAAATCCTAACCTTTGGTTAGATCAAGGGCTAGGATGAAACATGAAGAGAAGAGGTGAGATATTTTATGAAGCCCATGCTTCATCTTTCTTGCTCATTCTCACATCCAAACAACAAAGGTGGAGAGAGAGGGAGAGCTTGGGAAATCTAGAGAGAAGGAGGAGAAATCTTAAGGTAAGACCTTGTGGATCCAAGTTTTAAGGCCTCCAATTTGTATAATCTCCTCTTTAATCTCTTCTTCTCCATGAAATACTATGTTTAGCAAGCAATCTCAAGGAGAGAGAGAGGAGAACTCCTAGAGAGAGAAATTTCAAGAACTCAAGAAGGTAACTTCACAAATCCTAAAATTATGCTAGTATGTGGTTATTGTTGATAATTATGGTTGGATTTGGTTATTTTGTTGAGTTTGTAAATTTGGAAAGTCCTAATCCTAAGGGGTTATGCTGCCCAAATTTCTTTGAATCATGTTAAGAAGTGTTTAAATGAGTTAATAAAGGATTAGAAGTGGGAAAGTACAAGTTTTGGAAGCTAAAACACAAAGCTCCATTTTTCTATTTGTCCTTCAATATTTCGGCCAGGACCAGATATGGTAGTAGGAGTTGGATTTTCATGAAATAAATGGTTCCATTGGACTCAGTAGGCAAAAATATGTGGGGTTACAGTTGGGCACTTTTTCGGTAGAGGCCGAAAAAGCATAATTACGAAAAGGCCACTGAAATCCCTAAATAGGGCTGTCAAGTGTATTTTCGTAATTTGATAGTGAATTTTGTGATTTCGAGCCCGGAAATAGATTCTTTGGGAGAAAATAATTCAGAATAGCCTTAGTTAAAATTTTGGGAAAACGTGCCATCGGGCCGGGTATGGCAGGGCTGGGCTGAGTTCCAGGGGGCATTTTTGTAAATTTTCACCATAGACTAATATAACCACAATAAACACTAAGGAAGAGTCTAAAATGATACTTGGATAGGTTATGACCTATTTCTGGTACATTTAATATTTTAGGACCGATTTGGAGGCCGGACACGACACGTTCTTCGAGGCACATTTAAAAAGGGGATATCAAAGATGAGGTAGGGACATTTTCCTTCATACACTATGCTATAAGTTATGTGATTGTTTGGATGCCATTGTTTTGTAAATACACTTTATTAATCAACATGATTTGCCTAGAGAGGGGCAGTTAGTGCCATGGGTGCACTTACACTGGGAATTGGCAGAAGTCCAACCAGTGTAGATTGTGGGGCTGGGCCCTACTCATGTATACATGATGATGATGTGTTTATATTGTTCATTAATTTGTGCATACATTGGCGCATGTCATATTTACTTTTCGCATTTTCTATGAACGATATTATGTCTCTACGGGGATTCTTCAGAATCTCACCCTATTTTTAAACAAATACCTCAACTGGTACCAGTAGGGCAAAGGGAAAAGACGTAGACACCAGAAAGTGAATGGCACGTGTCTCAAGGCGAGGATTTGAACGTGGTTATGCCTTAGTCTATGCCTTAATATTTTGGATAATTTGTAAATATTAAGTTTCCGCTGTATTTTCTGTTTCTGTTAGCGAACAATAACGGAGTTATAAAAAAATATTTTTATCAATATAATCGTACTTTTTTGTATGCCCATTAAATTTCGTCTTTATTACTCTTTGATTATCGAAATGGAAACGGGTGTTGACAACTCCAATTGAGTGTGAGTGATCCAAATGTAGTTGAGGTCAACCCCACAACATGATAGTCATCATCTTTGGTTTGATGTGGGTTATGAACCCAAATGTAGTGAAAGGTTGAAAACCACAAAAAGAGTATTAATTAGCATAGGGCAATTCTTAAATTGTCTGATTGTCCAATCACTTCCAAATCTAGACAGTGGAGGAGATGTTGATTAATGAGAAAATGAGGGATGAGAGCTTGGTCAAGACTGTGGTTATGGAGGAAGAAAACAGAAGGAGATATTTCAGACATGTATATTCTCATATTTAACAACAGTGACTAACGAATCTAATAGTAAAATATTAAATGATTTAATAAAAACAGGAAAAGAGGTTAGGGACATAATTCAAAATCAAATGAAATTATAAAGAGCTTTAGATTAATTTTTTCTTATATTTTGTCGGAATCGGAGATTCATCACATATAAACATTGAACAAATATATGGGTGATAAGTAGGAGTATCAAACTATATCTTTTTGATTGACCGCTCTTAAATTGGGGAGGGGACTCAATAGAGTTGGGAATGCGGGTTAGACCCCATTAACTCGCAAGTCAAACAATGCAAACTAGGAAAATACCAATCATAACCCGCAATGGTGGATTTTTTTTTTTTGAACAATGGTGGATTGATAGGCTAGCCCGTGGGCTTGCATTTTTTTGAGAAAAAAAAAACCCTATTCTTTTAAGATGACTAAAAGTCTTTGACACATATATATGAATCATCAAATTTTCCTTTCTAGCATCAATCATTCCACTTATAAAAATTCAAAAACATAATCCACAATTTAATAGAGAAAGTTATCAAATTTGTTAAAATTTACAAATAAAAAACATCAAATCATCGTCAAGCAATAAGATATAATAATTTGATTTAAAAAAATGAGGAATGAGGCTGAGATTTTTTTTCTTTAAAATTGAGTGGTGCTAAGGTGAGAGTGTGGAACTTATGAGTTTTGTGATTTCATATTTAAAAAAATTTGTGTGGGTTAGCCCGCCATCCCACTAACTAACCCGCATCAACTTGCGGCCCGCACTGTTGTAGGCGGGGAAAACTCCCAACCCTAATCTTGCCCTACCGCTATACAATGATGAACCAATATATCTTTGTTCAAAATCTCCAAACTCGAGCTTAAAGTAGTTTCACTTTAGTAGATATTACTTGCTAAGATCAATTATGTTTCTGTGAACCTTTCCATGTCAGTTCAAATTCACTCGCATTTGAATTACTTGTTAGTCTTTATTAGGAAAAATCACAATGGGCTCTGCATAAGAATTATAAATAAATAAATAAATAAATAAATAAACCTTAAGGACTTTAAAGGCATTTGCTTATTTAGTGGTGTTTTTTTAGTATCTACAATTTATCTGTAGAATCTTAGGGTGCTTTCTCTCTTTTTTAACTGGACTTATCATATGCTTTATATATGCAGCATTTTAAAAATAGGACTTTCGACTACATATGACATGGATGTGTCTGGTCCTCCGGGCCTTGTGTCCTCCACAAGTCCACTGCATCCAAATGAGGATGTAAGGATGTCACTAAAAAAATGAGGATACAAGGTGTCGCTTGATTAATGCAGCTGCTGGCATAACTTGCTATACCTTATTATTGGATATTTAAGTAACCGACTAATCTAAATCAAAATTTTGTGACTAGGATGCTTTTGTTTTTTATGAATTTTTTGAACAAGGTGGAATGTCAAAAAAAAAAAATGAGGATGCAAGATGGCCTGTTTGGGACAAGTGAAATTGAAGGGAGGGGAGTGGAAAATTTTTTTTTAACGAGTTCAACTTAGAATAAATGGATAAGTGAGGTTAATAATTTTAATAAATTGAAAATTTAAAATATAAAAATTAATTAAAAACTTTTAAACATATTTTTTAAATTTTTTATAACCAAACTTGTTAAAATTTTTCCTCTATCAACCATGGGGCCTATTGACATTGTCCGCAACAGGCCCACCATTTTTTGGTAGGAATGGGAACAAGGAATAGATTGGGAAGCTACATGGGCTATTCGCTATTGGTTTATCTTATTTTAAGTGATTTTATATTGTACTTCCTTTAATTTTTAATATAGGATATTTTTAGGTAGTAGATTTTAATTTTAAATATAAGATATATTTTTTATATTTGTCAATCTTTTCCTAATATGGGATATGGATACTTCCTCAACAATAATCAGTGAGGAGAGAGAATGAGAGAATTAAAAAAAATGACTATGATGTTTTAGAGAATACAAGTCATATTAACCAACCAACTTCCTTAATCTAATCACATTAAGTAAATGTGTCTTATATTAAGGACAAAGAGTACAAAATAAATATGTGATCAGACTAATTTTATCTTATAAATGAAAAAATTGATTTTTGGAACTGATCCCAAACATTCACTTGGTATGGCCTAACCTGTATCAGCTAAGAGGTGAATCTCACTCGAGCCACTTACAGTTAATCTTAGCCTGCTCACTTAAAATTTGGCCTACAAACTTATCATGTAAACAAACACGCACACTTTCTATAAATAGTAATATATTCTTAAAACCGTTTTTTTTAAGAAACATAATTATGCATTCAAAAAGCGAAAACATAGTGTACAAAATATCCTGAAAGGATTCATACTTCCCATAGTTAATAAGACAGACGCGTGTGTGTTTGGCAACATCTCAAACCATGGTTTGCACAATCTGAGATAAAACTCCTTTCACATACTTATCTCATAAGTCGTAAAAGCTATTAAAAAAAGTTAATCCAAACACACACGAGAACGTTTAACTAGTTTGCAATGTATTGGATAGTGTTGTGGATGTGTAACTTGCTCCTGTCTAAGGACAAAGACCATAGCTTCCCTGAGCGCAAGTAGCTACGACTGTAATGTTCCAATTTTAGTTTGAGGAACCAACGTCCATTCATGAAAAGAGGATTGATGGTAGCTAATTCGGACAAGAATGGAACGTTGTCGCCTTCTTCTTGATCTGTCTATAGCAAAAGATAAATTCTACTAGGGATAAACGTTCCATTGTGAATGTTTGCACACTTCATCATTTGTGGGCTGGTCATGCGAATGGTATCAAGTTGAGTATAACGATTCAAAGGAGAGGTGATAGCAATTGCCTTGGCTTCCACTGATCTAATGACTTGTTGAGGAGACCATTAATTCCTGCATGAAAGATACTATTGTGTGCAAACCACAAAGATTCTAATAATTGAAAAGGCAAGTATGTTATGATATTACTAGGACCTTTGTGGTTTAATAACCATGTAACTATCTATTGTTGCAAAGACTTATCAGGTTGAGTAGCAATTCTAAGACCAATAGAAATGCCAAACTAACATGTTCGAGAAAAAGGGCAAGATAGGAACACATGCCTCATAAGCAACCAGGTGTCTGCTGGTTAACAATCGAGTTGTTGGCAAAATACGTCTAATAATCTTCCATAATAACAACTTAATTCTAGGAGGCAAAGAAGATTTCCAAATTAATATACAAACCTCAACATCTGGAAGCGTGGATCGACTAGATACAGAGTGACTAGATTGAGATTGAAGCAGTTGATAACCATCCTAGGCAGTGTAGATGCCAGAATTATTACCAGACTATCTGAGAACATCAGGGGCTTTAGATAAAGGTACCATATAATGTGCAAAGGGTTAAGATGCAATTTTACCAATCAAGTTTTGTCCGATGAGCGTCTGGCACAAATATCTTTTAGAAGGGGCAAAAATACCAATGAACAATAAAAAATGGGCATCCACCACAAAAACCGTTAAATCCGTACTAACGCCGTTAGGGTTTTCTTCTCTTATAATTTAACGCCGTTAGTATGGATTTATACGGATTTAACCGTTTTTGTGATGGATGCCCCTTTTTAATTGTTTATTAGTATTTTTGCCCCTTTTAAAAGATATTTATGTCAGATGCTCATCAGACAAAACTTCCTTGATAAATTTGCAGTTTAACCCATGTGGCAAATTGCTTAACCACTTTGACAAGTGTAAAGTAAGGAAATGACTCCAAGATTTCAGCTACCTTAGAGCACAGTAATAGGTTCCACACCTTCAACGACAGATAAGCTAAACCAGACTATTGCAAAGGCCACTAAAACCAACTATTTAGAGGCATGGAGGGGCCATCTCCTACTTGCTAGGTAAGATAATCAGTGATTATCTATCCAAACTTAATAATATGCCTCCAAAGAGTTGAGCTATTATACTTAGATTTAAACAAGAAATTTTGGTCAGGATGAAGATACTTCTTTAACATTATATGGCTAAGCAAAGATGATTTATCCGAAATAATTCACCACAAATGCTTAGCTAATAATGTTTGATTGAAAGTTTCTAGTTGAACAATTTGCAAGCCCTACTGGTTTTGGGTAAACATAAATCCTGCCATAGGAGGAAATGAGCTCTATTTGATAAGTCAGACCACCCCCATAAAAAGTTCGCCATTTTCATAGCTATAGAATGGCATAAGGGGTGCGTAAACCTCATATAAGAGCAAGGGTAGACGAGCAGGGAGGATATAGAGTTTTTTTATCAACACCTCATTTTTAAAACCAATTACACATAAGTTTGGTTTAAATAATTCTTTTTAGACCAATTAATTAGGCAACTAGTTTAGAAAGTACTATTGAAATAATTTAAAGCTCCAAACCGGTTGATCTCCATTGATCTCTCCTCCATTTAATGTATTTACCATTAGATCAAGTTTTAATGGTTGAGATTTAATACTATACAAAAATATTATTATAAAATTAAATATAATAAAAATTTAACATAATAAATAGAATAAATCTCAATAATTAAAACTTAATCTAATAGTGGATATATTAAATGAAGAGGAAATAGGGGGAAATATCAATCGTGACATTTATTTCCCTAATAAATATTGAGGAAAATGAGGAAGTTATTAAATTTTAATACAAAGGCAATGAAATTTAAGGTTTTTTTTAGCTCCAAGATGATTCGGCGTGCTCCATTTATGTACCATTATTTTATCGCCCAAATTAAATATATCAGTGATGTTTTAATCAAAGTCTTCGTGAAAAATCCCCGTGTTGCAGGCTAGGGTGACAAAAAAGGCCCAATGAGCTCATTCTATAGAGAAATACTTGTATATTTCAGGGACATCATCTCATCCGTACTCTAACCAATTAAAATATAATAAATCATCTTATTTTAATTTTATGTAGTTAATGAGTCATCTAGATAAATTTAAATATTATGATTTTAAAAAACATAAATTTTATAATTTAAAAAAACAAGAATCTCAAGTTTCAGGATAAATTCTGAACTAGAATTGACTGTAACTTTAATTAAGATTGATTTGACAAGTTTGACAAGATTCACGATAGCACTGTAAATATTCAACCAAGCATTATTATTCTCTTTAGCATTACATCACCTTGCTTTTCTAATATTATTCTTCATCCTAAATGTATAACATAGTTTTGGGGTGAATTTTCATCATAAATATAATATATTTTTCATATTATATTTTATATTTATCATTTTTCTCTAAATTAATTTGTCTAACTTATAAATTAATATATAATATAATGATGCATAAAAATATTTTAAAAATATCATGTTATATATGTCATGATTAAACCATTTATTTCGCATCATTAATCTCCCTAAATTAGATAAATAAACTTTATATTAAGAACCAAAGAAGTATAATCCAAGAAAAAGAAAGGAATTTTAGACATTGCAAGAAGCATTGAACTCCATTCCATTGTGTAGTAAACAGTTCCAAAGTTGGTGGAACAAGTTTCTGTCATGGAATGGAAGGATGGGAAATTTTGTCATGCGCAAATTGGACTTTTCCAATTAAAGCATGTTCTAAAGAAACTGTTGACTCTGATCCTAAATATAAGATCTAATTGATTTTTTTTAAAAAATATTAAAGAAGCTAACTAAATTACTTAATTATATCACATATTATATATGATCAAATTATATATTAATTTATAAGTTAGATAAATGAGTTTGGAGAAAAAAAGATAAATATAAATACTTTAAAGTAATTTAATTAGTTTTTTTAATCTTCCCAAAAATAAGCAACTGAGTCTTATATTTAGGACAGGAGGTAGTATATTTTTGTGCTGATTGGTTCGCTCATTAGGTTGACTGAGAGAGTTTTGATATTAGAATTCTAAACTATTTTGCACCAATATTCTCTCTATAATGATGTTTGAATTCACTTCATTCATGTATTAATGGATAAAAATTGGCAAACTCTCCTGTAATTTATAGATAATTTATGTAAATTCAGTAATTTTTCTTAAGGTCATTGTAGTCTCTCTTCCTATAATTGTGATCCCATATGCCACTCCGCTCCACAACCAAAGTTGTATATAACATCAAAGAAGGGATCTTTTTACCTATAGTGATAGATATTTACAATATCTTTTGCAGGTTAGGAGTACGCATTAGTGGAAGCCATAGCTAAAGCTTCAGAAGAAAAGAAAATGAGCTGCTTTACCATTACCCTTAAGTTTCTCCAGCATTCATCTTTCTCCCTCAATAAATTTAATTTCTCTCAGAATTAGGGTTTATCAGTAAGGAGGGATCAAATATCATGTCAATTTCAGAATGAAATAGGCATATGTGGTGCATAGACATTTGAGATATAGACACATAGTGGGTCCTGTACATATGTTATTGAGAGGATCCAAATCCCAATTTGTACTTCTTGAGATTTTGTCCTAGCAATGTAATAAAACAAGAAAAAAAATGACAGTGAATTACAGCTTCGATTTATCTGGACAAAACAAGAATGTAGTTAGATCTGCCAAGTAGACCAAATTGATCGTGAATGATTATGAAGCAATGATATTTGAACAACAAAAAACATATCTTGTATGTAATAATGTTCATCAAGCGGTTTCTTCTATATCCTTGTTACACCCACCTTAGATAAAAAAACAAAAAAGTTTCCACTGTTATCTACCACTCATATTGCTATATGTGCATTGATATCTGGATAAGTCATGAAAAGTTATACAAGAAAGAAACCAAAAGAACCATAAACTATGTTTCTTTTAACATTGCATTCTAAAACTTTGAACACATTTCCTTAAATGTTGCAATAGGAGTGGTAATACCTATATATCTTTGGGGAATTATTATGACGTCTCAATGAAGAGACTTAATTACCAAGATGTCCTAATGACAAGTGAGGTGTTGTTGTTACTTACATTGGAACTTGTCATTGCATACTCTTCAATTGTCATTGAGATTTCTTGGTAGTTAAGTCCCTTTCTTAAGACCTCATAGTAATTCCCCTGATATATATATATATATATATATATATATATATTCCTTTTCCAGAAGCATAATAGTTCATCAGTGTACCGGGCAACCATCTATGGCTATGCCTTAGCAGTAGGGCATGAAGCAAGAGGACAGTGTTCACCACCAGCTCCCCACCAAGTGATACTCTTGTTCTCAAGGCCCACTGAGAAATATATCAACATAGCCGTGAAAGCAACTTCAGCATCAAGTGCTGCAGATAGAACATAGTTATATCTCTGCCACCACTGCTTCCTGTAACGGAAGATGAAGAAGTTGAAGATTGTTCCGATGATAATCCAAGCATTGTAGTTCAATGGTGCTAAAGGTGGAATAGCTGCTGTTGCTCCTAGTAGAATAGGAAGGTTGATCAGCGGAATCCATGACTGTTTCAAAAATGCCCTATGCAATAGCCAAACCAGTATGGGGCCTAGTGCTACTCTAAGGAAGAACCAGTTCATTGCATTGTAGATTCCTTCAGAACCAAAGATCCTCTTTGGTCCAACCAGATCCCAGATGATTGATGCGTCGAAGAGGACACGACCACCAGGACATTTCCGTGGACTGTCTGGAGGGAGAACTTCATTTTGACATAAGTTCTTGATGGAGGTAAGCAACCACCATGCTACGCCAGCGTTCATGGTTCCAGCCAGCATGGTACCAATGAACTATTCAGGTGTGAAAAAATGTGGTATCAGAATCTGTAGGAAAATGCAGTATGAATATACTTCAAGAAGGATCGAATTCCTAACAAGATTTGAGTATTTTTCAAATGATTGTATTAGCATGATCTTGTATCTCACATTTACTAATGGAACGTACTTTTGCTTTGTTTACAAACGTGTATTTCATTCTGTTAAAATCAAAATGGTTGCTAGTTGTAAAGAACAAGAACATTGATCTTGGAGGGATCTTCATGTAGTGTCCAAGCTTGAAATCACTAAGGAAGGAAACAGCCTGAGCCATGCTTATGTAGCCATAGGTTTTGAAGCTTACATTGGCTATTGGTCTTCCTGAGTAATTGAGACCAAACACATACTCGGTGATAATGTTCAACCCTGGTGTCTGTTTATCAGCATATTACAACAGTAGTTAAAATGTGATCTTTATGGTCACCTAAAATACCTTACTGTAATGATTAAACAATACAATCAACAAGTTTTTTTTTTTCTCGGCTAGCAGATTCGGTAGCAAAAGTTTAAAGTTTCTAACCTGGTTTGTTTTGGCAGTTATGATGCTAATAGGGAGGGTAAAAATGAAAGCTATGCTGAAGCGAAAATGAGTGCCCACCAAGGCATTTGAACCTGATCATTTACAAAGATGCATAGAACCAGAGAAACTACAAATGTCACAACTAGCAACAAATGAAACCACCATGAAGGTATGTCCTTGTATTGCTTCATCAATCTTGTGTGGATATCTTCTTTTCCCTCTAAAGAATCACGGTACCGCTCCATAATCTCCCTCCAATTTTAGGGGATTGGGGCCTCTGCTGCCCCAATCCTAATGTGCTCTCTGCTGTCCCTATATTTTGGGGCCTTCCCAAATGTATTTTTTATAGTTCTTTGGACCATTAGATTCTACAAAAAATGAGTGAAATTTTGACATATTATGGGCAAAAAATGGATCTGTTTTCAATTTTTTATGATTTTTCAGAAAAATGGTGTATTTTTTTTTTTCCACTTTAAGCGCTTTTTTCTGAAAAATCTTTGGAAAAAAAAAAAAAAAAATTGGCTATATTTGCATTGCTAACTGGATAGGTCAAGAAAGAAACCATGTTTCTTTTAACATTGCATTTTAAACTTTGAATACATTTCCTTACATGTTGCAGATAGGAAGTGGCAATACCTATATATATTTCTTTCAGAAGCATATAAGAGTTCAATCAGTGTACAGGGCAACCATCAACCACTATGCCTTTAGCAGTAGGACATGTTGCAAGAGGACAGTGTTCACCACCAGTTCCCCACCAATTGATACTCTTGTTTTCAAGTCCCACTGAGAAATATATCAGCACAGCCATGAAAGAAACTCCAGCATCAAGTGCTGCAGAAAGAACATAGTTGTACCTCTGCCACCATTGCTTCCTGTAACGGAAGATGAAGAAGTTGAAGATGGTTCCGACGATGATCCATGCGTTGTAGTTCAATGGTGTTGCAGCTGGCATCATTGCTGTTGCTCCTAGTAATACAGGAAGGTTGATCAGTGGAATCCATGATTGTTTAGGAAATGCTCTGTGCAATAGCCAAACAAGTATGGGTCCTAGTAGTCCTCCAACGAAGAACCAGTTCATTACACTGTAGTTTCCTTCAGAACCAAAGATTTTCTTTGGCCCAACCAGACCCCAGATGACCGATGCATCAAAGAAGACACGATCAAGGGGACATGTCCATGGACTGTCTGGAGGGAGAACTTCATCTTGGCATATGTTCTTAATGGAGGTAAGCAACCACCATGCTACACCAGCGTTTATGGTTCCAGCCAGCATGGTACCAATGAACTGTTCAGGTATGAAAAAATGGGATGTATCAGAAACTGTAGAAAAATGCAACATTTATGCAATTTAAGTTGGAATATGTTCCTAGTATCTGATATACACTAAGCATCTGATGTGATTATGTGAATGTTTTCAAATTACTGCTGAACTTATTTCGCTTTGTTTAAAAACTTGTATTTCATAGAGTTATAATCAAAATGGTTGTTGCTAGTTGTAAAGAACGACTCTTAGGAAAATATATATATATAATCAATGAACATACCTGAACTAAGAACATTGATCTTGGAGGGATCTTCATGTAGTGTCCCAGCTTGAAATCATTGAGGAAGGAAACAGCCTGAGACATGCTCATGTAGCCATAGGTTTTGAAGCATACATTGGCTATTGGTCTTCCTGGGTAAATGAGACCAAACACATACTCGGTGATAATGTTCAACCCTGGTGTCTGTTCATGAGCATATAGATAACCGCATTAGTTCAAACGATATCTATATGGTCTCCTTAAATACTTTACTTACTGTAATTATTAGAAGACAAAATGAACAAGATTAGGGAGCAAAAGGTTAAAGTTTATTCTAACCTGGTTTGTGGTGGCGGTTATGATGCTAATAGGGAGGGTAAAAACAAAAGCTATGGCTGAAGCGAAAATGAGTCCCCACCAGGGCATTTGAACCTGATCCTTCATAAAGATGCATAGAAACAGAGAAACCACAAATGTCACACCCAACAACACATGAAACCACCATGAAGGTATGTCCTCGTATCGCTTCATCAATCTTGTGTGGATGTCTTCTTTTCCCTCAGTAGAAGCTCGGTAACGCTCCATAATCTCCCTGCATTATTTTAGTTCACATCAGTATACACCTACAACTTCGCTAAGCCATATATATATAGCTGATAATATTTTCAGTATCAGAAAAGGAGAGATTTTATTACCTTCCATAGAAACAGACAACATGTGTAAGGGTGGCTGCTATGGTGGCAAATCCAAAACCATAAGTGAGAGCAAAGAACACACTCAGATGAATCCTACCTTGAGCTTCGTACTGAGCAATGTCTATCTCAAACTTGTCATTAACAACGGCTGATATGTTGTAAAGCTGACCCTGAGAAGTGAACAAGTGTGGAGAGAAAATGGGAAACCTATTGGCATTGTACACATTTAGGCCCCAGTAAGCTATAGGAATCGCAATATACATTATCACTGCATAGCCCACAAAGATATTGACAATGGCAAAGAAGGGTGAGATGAGAGGGCTGAACAAGAAGGATGCCACAACAGACCAGTCCAGAGTTATGGCTCCGAGTCCTAAACCTTTCATACCAGAACCTAGTTGCTGAGCTGTGACTGATTTGGAGAACACCCAGCAGATCCATGATATGTTTGTGAGAGTTGAGAACAAGTATCCAGGAACCAGGTACCATATAAAACTGCAAACTAGTGCAATGAAGAAAAATTTTGCCCTTGTTGGTTTTTGATCATCTTTCTCATGCAAAGCTCTGCATTGTAAATGTATATATGTTGATGTGAAATGATCAGAGACAGCGGAGAGATCATGCTAAATTAATTACTAGAAATCATAAACGTCTAGGATCAGGCAGATAAGTTCCAACTTAAGAGCAAACAATTGTAAAAATGAACAGAAAAGACACAGCTTGAGGTTTCCTGTAAAGTTGCAATTTTTGGATGTTACAGTAAGAATTTATGAAGCATTCTTAATTTTATTTTGGGTTTGTGTTGATGAGACCAAAGCAGGGGAAGCTAGACTAACAGTCAGTGTATAATGAGGGACTGCTCTAATCTCTATTTTATTCTTCTTCATAACTACCCAATTATTATGTCCCTTGCATGTGTTGCCCATTCACGATATGGGAATATTTTTCAATCCTTTACTTTTCAATATAATAAAATTGAATGCAATAAAAATTTTTGTATTTCAATAGTCAACAATAAAAATTAAAAACATGCTTATTTGATATAAATCAATCTGTGGTAAGCACAATTGTTTTAGTAAACAGGTTCCCATAAGTGACTGACATTTTATCTACAAGTATTTTAATTTTTTTTTTCATAAACTAAATAATTAAAAAGAAAATATTCCCTCATTTTTATTATACCAATAACAAATGATTTTTCTCACGTTTTCTTTTGTTTTAAATGAAAATTAAGTTTCATGCATTCCACAAAGTCTGAAAAAATAGATCATATGATTCATAATTTATTAATAAATAATTTATTTCATATTTTACAATAATATTTTTTGAAATGACCGAGAGAACAGCACCTCTATGATATCGAATATTTTACAGCAAAGTTGAGGTTTTTTCAATACCTTGGTTGTAACACTGATGTTGAATACTTTTTTTTTTTTTTATCAAACACTGACGTTGCATACTTCTTCTTTTTTTTACTAAAATACTGAAATTCATTAATTCACAACAAATTAATACAAAAACACCTCCATAATATAGTTGCAATTAAAAAAAAACAATAATAAAGGCATTGTAAAATACGTCATGACGGCTCATCAAGTCAATGGCCCGCACGTGAAAGATCTCCAAATGAGGGCCATTAATTCCCTTCATAATTATTAATTGCACCGCCTTCATATCAATCGTATCTATATCCTAATATATATCCTTACTTGTTTTTTTTTTTTTTTTGGCCCGAGAATACGTATCCTTACTTAAAGACGGATTCTTCGAAAAAAAATCACTTTAATATTAAATTCATATTTTAAGCGTCCACATTAAGGTATTTTATAGGCATACTTTTTTCAGGTAAAAAAACAGACATACTTTTTATATTTTAAAATGAAAAATGTAAAAAAAAAAAAATCACAATCAAATCAAAATGAAGAGCGTTGACCTGTAACACGTTTTAATTTTATTACTCCCACTCATTAATTGAACGTTCACCTTCATTTCATCACACATGAATTACATCCCCATCTTTTAGATCCCAACACAACAATAGATTCTCAGATTATTTTATACATGCATAGATTCCTCCTACTTTATTCTTCACTTTTTGCCTAAACTTTATCTTCCTTTTATATTTATTTATTTATTTATTATAGAGTGATAAGGCTAAATGAGATGGGTTTGGTACTCTAAAAAAATTCAAAAATAATATAAATAAATAAAAAATCATACCTAAAAAGTGAAACCTGAACGAGAGTGCTGGGCCACCACATATGGGCCGGCTCCACCACATATTTCCGGATCAGCCCAGCCCATCCGTATCCCAGTACCTGCATGCATCCATTACACAGTTTTTTTCCGGGTCAAAGTAGGAAGCATCTCGATTTTTATTTATTTACAACTATATTTTATAAATGATGTTGTACGCATGATTTATTTTTTAACAAAAAAAAAGTAAATAAAACCGGTAGAAGTTATGATAAGGAAAATAAGAAACAACAAATTTATGACATAATCAGAAAAATTGCCGTTTTCACTTTTCAGTTCCACTCCAAGTCAATTTATTGTAGGAAAAGTTCTTGAGTGTGCTAAATGTTCGTGGTAAGTTTAAGATTATTCTTTACATGTATGAAAGAAGGGAGTATTTTTCCTTTAAAACTATCACAAATTTTTAAAATAAATTTAAAGATTAAAACCCACAGGAAATCATCCATTTGCATCTTTTGTAAAAGGTTTGGGGTCTGTGTGGCAGGAGAAAAATGTATGGAATGGAAAATTTTAAAGATTTTGATTTAAAAAAAAATTAAAGTAGTGGGATTAAAAAATTTTAATTAATTTTTTATCTTATATTTTTTTTTATTAAAATTTTATAGTTTCATTTATCCGTTTTCTTTTTTTAACTGAACTCATTAAAATTTCCTTTCCTTCCCTCCCTTGCCATGGTATGCAGAGTTACCTGAGTGGTGATGATTAGAAGCCAGGCGGCGAAGAAGGAGATGCTTCTGCCGTAAAAGGCTTTGATGATGGTGATGATACTGACGGCGTAAGGCGATCCGGATCCGAAGGCGCTACCTGCATTCGCGAATATGGTAATTAGCACGTGCTCCTTCGTGTTAAACGGGCCCGGGTTGAAGGAGAACGTCTTGGACCCGAATCCGGGGATCTGGAACTTGGTGGCGGGAAGCACGGCGGCCATGAAGTAACCGATCGGAAGAGTGGCGACCTGGACGGTGATCTGCATGATGATGAGCGGTTCAGTTCGGTAGGCGAAGAATTGATTGAGGAAGGAGAGGAGAGAGCAGGAGATGAGACCTAGGAACCACATTCGGAAGGTCCATACGGGCAGATTCGGGTCGTCGGTGTTCATAACCGTCAATCGGACCTCCTCTATGGGAGAGACCTCATCTTCGTCGACGGAGGTCGGTTTCTCAACATCGAAGGCCTTGTTGGTGGTGGTGGTGGCCGCCATGAAATTTAGAGAGAGAGAGAGAGAGAGAGTGGTTGCACAGTAGCAAGAGATGAGAGAGGTATTTATGACTGAAGGTGAAGGAAAAGTTTGTTTAAGTAGAGTGGTTAGGAGACTTAATATGCCTTTGGATCAGTGAGCGGAAAAATAGAGTTTTTTAATTTAGTTTTTTGATAATTTTATTTTTAGTAAAAGTCATATTGTATAATATAATTTATGTTTGGATTGGTAATTGTATAAATGACTTTTATAAAAATAAAATTTATTTGGATTGATTTAAGCACAAATAACTTTTGTGATAATGACAAGAGAGTATGGGTGGAAAAATATTTTAAAGCGTTAAAAGCACAAAAAAATATTTTAAAATAATTTTTGGAGCTAAAAAAGTACATTAATGATAAAATTGCAATAAGTCTGATAACACACTGGGTACAGTTGAAAAAATATTTTAAAGGTTAAAAGCACCAAAAAAGAATTTAAATTAATTTTTGTAGCTAAAAAAGTACAATAAGGGTAAAATTGCAATCATTCTAATAACACACTGGATACAACTGAAAAACAAATTTTAATTATTCACACACTCCCCAAATGCTAAATCAGAAAAAACTGGGAAATGGAGCTTATGGGTAAAAGCTATTATCATGGGATAAACTCAATTGATCAAAATGGCTCCCAAACACTCTTTTTTTTCCCCTCAATTGCCAATTTAATTTTACTCTATCAATTGAGCGTTTGGGGCCCAAACGCCCTTCCCAAACACACACTTAAGCTATGTTTGGAATAGCTTTTTTTGAGAAATAAGTGTTTTTCACACAAATCGAGATAAAACTCCTTTCATATACTTATCTAGTATATCGTAAATCATAATTTATAAATTAAAAATAAATTACCACAAACCAACACTTAGCTGCTCAGCGTAGGAATCTATGATTAGTGATCCACCAAATTACGTTCTGTCACTCAATAATAATTGTATTATGTTGTTAATGTTTCTACGTGAAAAGTATATTTAGGTGTGAGAAAATATGATAAAATAGTTTATTAAAAATTTAAAAATTTTATTTAAGTCTTATGAGACTTTTTTTATAATAAATTATAATTCTACTGATAAATCTATATGTGTTTATACTGACAAGTCCATGATCATTTAATAATTGAAATTTATTATAAAAAAAATCCCACATGATTTAAATATAATTTTGAGATTTTAAGGAATCATTTTATCATATTTCATTTTACCCAAAACCTAAATGCAATTTTTCCTATTTTTGTCTTTTTTTTTTTGCCAATAATTCCCTATTTTTATCACTTATTAGTATTTATGACTTAATTGCTGGCCAGCTTTATCCAATTTTTTAAGAAAACTGTACATTTATTTCTGCCAAAAAAAAATACTGTACAGTTTATGGCTTAATATGTACACAAGAATTTATCAAGTCTGCCTTGTATAAAAAAAATAATAAAAAAATTTAAAAATTATTAAGTCTACCTTTTTTGAAGTAAAAAAAAAATTAAGGTGTGTGTTCAACATCCTGAAGTATTTTCCTCTTAAAGTGTTTTGTGATTGATCCTATATTTTAAAATATTTTTTAAATGCATCCAACACCCTAAAATATTTAATTGTATAATTTTACCTTTAAAATATTTTTTAGGAGAAATTTTATTCATAAAGTATTTTTTTTGGAGCAATTTTAACTTAACATTAACTCCTAAAAAAGTATTTTAATTGAATGTGCATCCACAACCCTAAAATATATTTTGTCACGTCCTTATTTAATTTTTACCTTTTTTAGAGTATTCGCGGAAGATGATATATGGTTTGGTGGGCAACATAGGAATAACATGAATATACTGATAATAAGTGCATGATTACATAAATTCCCCATATGGGTTTGTATATGATACTTACGATTAAGATAGTCGCACAAGGCTAGGGTGTCTAAAATCATTCCAGTTAAATGGATACTTCTTTCTGTTTTCGTTTCACTACTGTAATCCCCTCATACGGTACCCTGCATTGTTGTTTGCTTATCTTCTGTCGTCTCCTGTCTAAATTTTTGGTAAGGGAGGGTGAGATTCGAGAGCATCTCAGTAGGAAACAGATACCATAATACATGCATGATTGATGCTATGTATATGACATGTTAGCTTTATCTAGATGTATGCCCCATAATGACATTTCTGCATGCTCAATGTTTCATACAACAAGACTATGGCCACAGCGAAAACAGAAACAGAGCTTCATTTATTCAAATATGCTCTACACAATCAAGTAAAGCAATCACATACATCATTACACAAGCAAAGATATCAAATACATGCAAGTAAGGTAAGTCCCCTACCTTAACCCGTTTCCGCCTCGAAACGTGTGCCTCGATCTATGTGCAAATAGCTCGGGGCTCCATATTCGATCCTACAATGTCAAATGTACTATTTAGACACTTCCATAATGTTTCTGGGGGTTATATGAGTCTATCTTGAAAAATTACTAAAATACCCCCGGGGACTCGGCCCCATCATACCCGGTCCGGCTGTACTTTTCTCGAAATTCTAACCTAGGCTATCCTGATATATTTTCACCCAAGGAATCCATTTCCGGACTCGGAATTACCAAATTCACTGCCAAAAGACGAAATTGCCCTTGGCAGCCCATATTTCAGTGTTTTAGGGGCATTTTCGTAATTATGCTTTATCGACATTTTCCGAAAAAGTGCCCAACTATAACCCCACCTAATTTTCCCTCCTGAATCCAATGGAATCATCAAATCATTGAAAATCCAACTCTAAGACCCATTTAGAGCCCTGACCGAAATATATGGGTTTTCCAGGGAAAATCGGGGTTTTTCGGTTTCGACTCCGTAAATACATTCCTTTCTACTCCTAACCACTTTATTGACTTTTCCATTAGGTTACAACTACCATTTAGTATCAATTTGGAAAGCATAACCCCTAGGGAAACCCATTTTCCATTTTTACAACCAATGACAATCCGACGAAATTTCACCGATTAAATTGCCCACAACATCTAGAATAGTCAATATACGAAGGTTTGGAAGTTACCTCAAGCTCCTTCTGGATTTTCTTGACTTGGATGAAACCCTAGCTACTCCAACAAGAGATTTTGAGCTTCACAAACCTTAAACACACAGGAGAGTAGCTTAGAAGTGGAGTTATACGCATTAGGAACCGATTTACCGAAGAAATCACTTACCTTTGTAAGCCTTTTCCTCCCCTTTTCTCTCTCTAAAAGACACAACTTCCTCTCACTAGTTTCAGGTTTTTCACGTCAAAAATGGGGCTGAAGAAGGAGGAGCTGATTTATAATAATATATCCCATTTAATTAATTAATTTTCCCAATTTTCGGATTTTTACAAAATTCTGGCAGATTTCTGCTCAAACTTTGAAAAATCATAACTAATTCTAGAAAAATCAAATTGGAGTGATTCCAAAGCCTATAAAACCCTTATTGAGTCTAGTTTCAAGGAAAAATATAGACGTTTTCTGAATGGAATCTCAAAATTCCCAGAATTTCAATCTTTGCATACTGTTTCAGAAATTTTACAGTTTTTCTGTACTGACTTCAAAAATTCATATCTTTTTGTGTATAGCTCTAATTGATTCATATGACCTATCAAATTAAAGCTTAGGATGTCTATTTTCATCCTGTAAAATATCATAATTTTTTATCATCATTTGATCATTCAAAATCACATGACAAGCCCACTACCTCATAGGTGATTTTACCGTAAGCATAATCACTTTCTCCAAAATTCACTATTTTACTTTTTTAATACCATAAAGATATAGAAATCATTAGGGGATAAATTTGGGCTCCTGCTAAATTGGGGCTTAGCAGTCCACTTAATTTAGGCTTATTCCCAAGCCTCCAATCCCAAATTTCGGGGTATTACATATTTCGGTAGCAACCTTAAATGTTAGACGCATATAAAAAAATACCTTATATTGTTGATATACCTGAAAATACTTTAAGGTGTTGTACATAGGATGGAAGGGAGTACTTTCAATATAATTTAATGTAAATAATTCAATTTCATAGGGATATATAAACTAAAGTTCTTAATAATTTAATAAAATGAAAAATATATTCATATATAGATATATAATAGGTATGGATTTAATTCTTTATATTTGTAGCTCTATAATATTTGATGATGAGGAGGAAGAAAATGAATTGCATAATAATATATGATTATCTATAATTCATATGTTGTATTTTTATGTTTATTATTTATTTTCTCTTGTTTCTTTTAATATGAACTGTGTGTACTTTTTTAATAGTTGTGTTTAAATAACTAATGTGCTGTTATTTTATTTTTATTAAGGATTCATTCAATATATAAACTACAAAAATATATAGAATAAAAACTACTTGGACTCTCTTGTGTGGTAATAAAGGGCGGGATATCTAGGAAGTATACTACAGGTAATTGTGATTAAACAGAAGGATAAGATGTAAAAATACCCATGAATTTTTTTTTAAAAGTGCATCCAATATCATAATTTTTTTAAATGTAAAAATATCCATGAACTTCTCAAAATGGGGCAAAAATACCCATGAATTTTTCTTAATTGGTACAAATGTCCATTTTGTGGGAGCCGCAATATTATTTTTTGAGGTGCAAAAATACCCATAAACTTTTCTAAAATAGTGCACCCAACACCATAAAATTTTTTTTAGGTGTAAAAATGCCCATGAACTTTTCAAAAGTTTATGGTGCTGGGTGCACTTTTTAGAAAAGTTCATGGGTATTTTTGCACCTCAAAAAATAATATTATGGGTCCCACAAAATGGACGTTTGTACTAATTAAAGGTTTGACATTTTTACCCCATTTTGAGAAGTTTATGGGTATTTTTGAACCTAAAAAAAGTTTATAGTGTTGGATGCATTTTTTAGAAAAGTTCATAGGTATTTTTGCACTTTAACCCTTAAACAAATAGAGTAAAATTTTTTACAAACAGTCAAATGGATAATGACAACAATGCAGTCTTTTTTTTAGATATTTATCATTTGCCCAATTAACAAGCTAGTCTTAATAAGGTGTATTTGGTTTTGGGGGGGATTTATAATTTTGGACATGAGAAATCCAAAATTTACCCTCTCATCTTTTAAATTTTGGATTCTCGCCCAAAATTTACCCTCTCATTTCTTTTAAA
Source organism: Inga laurina (assembly GCA_963855925.1). Lineage (NCBI taxonomy): Eukaryota > Viridiplantae > Streptophyta > Magnoliopsida > Fabales > Fabaceae > Inga > Inga laurina. Next base: position 22,794,114 of record OY979708.1, on the reverse strand, counting down.
TTTTGAATTCATGTCCAAAATTTAAATACTTTAAACCCAAAAAGGTAATTTAACCCTCCTCTCCTTCCCTCTCCTCCTCTCAAACCAAATACACCCTTAAAGTTGAAATGAAATTAACCTTAATTATAAAAATCAGCAATTTTCCAAAAACATAATTCATTAAGTTGTGAGTTGCTTATCAAGTCTCGTTATTATTTTATCAATTCTTAGTAACAAACTTGATTTGGGATTTTACAATTTGAAAGTTCTTTTTCTATCATTTTCCCTTATAAAATTACCTTATTCATCGAGAACTCATTCAACAATATAAGTCACTTATAGAAAAATGCCTTGGTCCACAATATAAGTCACTTTTAGAAGAATGCCTTAGAGAGTAATTAATACTTATTTGTCAATTTTACCAATGTAATTAATACTTAAAGGTGACTTTTGTATGTTCTCTCACATTTAAAACCTAATTTAGGGAAAAGGAAATGGAGAGAGGGATCAGTGAAAACACTTTTTTCCCGTAAACAACATTCTTGCCTGTAACTGGGCCTTTGACCATTTGTTTCAATAGTGGCCTTTGAAGTAGGATAATACAACATCATTGCAAAAAGTCAAGTGATCCATATATTATGGATTGGAAGGGAGTAACAATTTATCCTGAAATTTGAGTTAATTTTTTATTGAGTTTAATAGTGTCGCAATTCATGTGATTCATGTAGCGATCTCCTTTAGTAAGATAAAGCTTTATTGTTGTTATATGAAATTACCTTATTACCCTTATAACAAAACAACGGTGTTTTTTTACCATGAAAAAACAGTAGCTAGCATTCGAGTCTTCAAGAAAAGCCATTTATTTACTTATAAGCTTGAACTCAACTTCCCTCCGTTCTGCACCCTCATCGTGAAAACCCCTTTCTGATGATGTCAAAGGCAATTTTTCAACTTTTTAGTGAAAAATCGCTCCTCCATTTGGTCATTCCAAGTTAAAGCTCAAGAACGGGTTTTGGTGCTCCACAGTGGCATTTGTAAATTAATGTAATGCATAATTAATTATATAACACGTGCTGTGTATCATATTATATTGTATATCATATGTAAGAGATTAATGTAAGAGTTAGTTGGTTTTTTTTAAGATACGAAGAAAACTAAATAAAATAATTAATTATAACACACGTCGTGTATCATATTATCTTGTATATTAGTTTATAAGTCAAATAAATTAGTTTGGCCTGAGAAAAATCATAGATATAAATATTTTAATATAATTTATTTAACTTCCTCGATCAATCTTTCTGAAAAAAGTCAACTGCTCTTATATAAAAGACGGGAGGTAGTGTATCTTGAAAAGCCGAACAAAAATATGAATTTTGCTTGAATTATTTTATTTTGTTAAAATCATGAAAATGACATTAAGGTCTTTTACTTTTTATCATATTTTTTAATAAAAATAAATTTATTGACTTTCAAAAAAAAAATAAACAAAAACAAAATCTACAAAGAGCCTCCAAAGAAGGGGCTGTGAAGTCAAAAGTGGAAACAACACCCGAGCCTTTGACCGTTTGTTTTGTTAGTGGCCTTCGAAGCAGGACCATACAACGTGGTTGCGGAAAGTCATGTATAATCATTTTCTTAATTTGAAAATTTCATATTTATTTATATTTAATATTTGGATTATTCAAGATTCATAAATAATATAACTTATCACTCGGATTTCGTATAACATTTAAAAAGAATAATGCCTATATGGATTATTTTTTTCTTTCGCCAGCACCGGGGGGATTAAGCATCTGGATTAAAGGTAGAAGCTATTTTTCCAATACGATTTACAGTATATGAGGTAAATATATGAGAAAAATTTTATCTTAATTTACTTGAACATGCATTTTAAATGTCAACTCAAACATATCCTAAGTGAAGCTCCCTACAGTCACTTTCATACAAAATTTTGCCACGACAATGGCACATGGCTCGCACGTGGGAAATTAAATGACAATAGAAATAGATAAGGCCGTAGCAGCAATTATTTCTGACTATACAATTGTCAATGTGAATACTAACTTAATAATTTAAATTTCAAAGTCAGTATTTGTCCTCTACTCTTTGATTATGGGCGTTCTCAAGTCAAATATGTCACCTACCATTTTAACGGAGCGAATCAAGGTGCTTTATTTCCAGTGCTCTTCGAAAGTCTAAGGAACTCAAAGCGTTTCCATATTGGATCCTGAACTGTAGTCTCTTGAAAAGTTAATTTAAGCTGCTCAAATTATACTCCGAAGTCTGAACATTTATATACATATATGAAACAATTTCAGTTATTCATTTTAAGTATATACCTACTGTATATATTTTCATACGAATAAGGGCCTGTTGATGAGGAGAAATTAGATAAGCCATCATTCACTAAAACATTAGCAAGGCTGTCTCTTGATATATATATATATATATCTTAATTGGATATCTCAACTACATTTCATCATACTCAATACGTATTATTTGGACAAATATATCGAGCAACAAGAACACTACACTGTCATAGTGCATAATCGAAACCCATGATCTAACAACCATTGTAATATATATAACATATTTTGAAGAGTGTTACTTCTCTAGTTTTATATATAGGACAGAGAGAAGCTCTTTTTATTCTATTTATAAGACGCCTCATTAAAGTTTTAAGATAGATGTATAATTTAACCCTTCATTTATTATTTTATTGACTCTATTTTTATTTGGTATTATATCAAATAGGGATAAAGTTAAAAAGTTATTGAATTTTATGGCAGAATTAATGAGATTTAAGATCTTCCTTAATCTATGCGAAAAATGTTGGAAGTGTTCTATAGATAGGACTAGAGAAGTAGTACACAAGAGTATATTAAAATTACTTGCCTCTCTTCACTAATATGATCTTTTCCCCATGCGTTCAAAGTAGGGCAGAGCTGGGGGGGAAAATTAAATCTTAATTATCTAATTGTTTCTTTTGGCATATGTGTTAGATAAAAATATATTTATTTAAAATGGAGATATAATTCTGATTTGGTTATACAGGATAACAACCCCTCCTGTTCTTGTCTTTTATTTTTAAATTTTAATTGTATATTTTCTATTTTTCTTAATGTTTAATTTGCGTGTAAATTAAATGGTGCCCATTCGTATTCTACGACTTGAGGAGTGAAAACACCGTGTTGTCACCACCAGCAAAATTTGAGTTCGATAGGCTTGTACGTATTTACTTTTTTTTTTTTTTTTGGGGGACTGAATTGTAGGTATTTACTTAAAGTTAGAGTTAGGCTTGGAATTAAGCGGATTCATTCATTTCGAATGGACATTTTGTCTGGAGAATTCCAAGCATGTACGACAGCACCAATCAAGGGCGAAAATGATATTTGGCACCATTTTTGGGCAATACTTTTCTCACCAAAAAAAAAATCAAAATGCCTTTTTATATTAAAAATTTCAAATTAATCCGAAAGCCACAGTTTAGTTATTCTAACAAATCTGAATTGAGTCAAGCTAAGAATGATGACAAGGCTGATAAAATTCTCTCATTGAGTACTTTTTTTTTTTGGTCAACTCTCATTGAGTATTCAAAACAACTAAATATCTAGAATTTAGATAAGATGGATATTCTAGGTGCTTAGTATAAGACCTATTTATATAATTTGATTAAATTAATTAGGAAAATTAGTTAATATAACATGTATTTTCTAAAATATTCTAGTCATATTATTTAATTCTCTCATTTTCTCACCTCTTTGATTATTGTTGATAGAGTATTAAAAAGGATAAATTAAAAAAAGGTTAATCGATATTGTAAATAAGTCTTATATTTAGTACTAAGATCAATTCTTCAAATAAGTTGTATATTAAGGATTAGAGGGAATAATTAGTATGGATAACACAGCCCCTCACTAATTATGTGCTCATTGGTTATGAGTGAAAATTCCTTTATTTACTTTCAACTTGAGGTTTTATTATTGTTATGATGATGATTTGGAAATGCGGGTGTTAGATACATATGGTTGGAATGTTTAATTTGCAAAATAATTAAATTGTTTTGTATATTAAACAGCACTGTTGTTTAGCTATTTCAAAATACTACAAAAAAAAGGATGTTTCGTAGTGGTGAATTTGTAGTGGTTACTCTTAACCGCTATAAATGTTATTATTCGTAGCGATTCGTACATAAACTGTTAAAAATTTTAAGCTTTGCACCAGCTGGCGCGCAGGTCATTGAACGTTACTAGTAGCAGTTGTAAAATACAAACGGGTACAAAATTGGCGCAACATTCCAGCCAGAACTTGTAACGGCAATTTTGTTGCGGTTATTGCATATTAACCGCTTCAAATTTGGCGTCAGATGGGAATTGTAGCTGTTTATTTGTAGCTGTTTTTGTGAACTGAACTGCTACGGAATGCAAATGGTCACGTTTTTATAAAGGTTTGGTAGCGGTTTTTTTTATTTATTAACCGCTACAGAACTTCAAGAGTCTTATCTTCAATAACCGCTACAAATTTTTTTAGTTTCTTGAGCTTTTATGTAGTTGTTTATCTAAAACCGCTACAAAGGTTAGCCTATTTAAGCCCCACGACCCTTTATTTCCAACATTTTGCCATTTTGTTTCCTAGCGTTTCTCCGAGAGTTTTCTTTTAGATTTGAGTGTTATGATATATCTTTGAGAGTTTCGTTGCAATATTTCACATTTTTGTACCTCAAATTTCATATTTTTATTTCAACTTATTATTATTATTATTGTATTTTTTATATATAATAAAATGTGACTAATTATTTTTTATAGTTTTTTTAATTTTTACAGTTGATATGGCTTTAGGGAGACAAGGGGAAGGGGGTCGAGCTCCCTAGACCGATTCTGAGGGATACTAGTAGCCAACGTTGTGTACCTCAAATCGGCTCGTTTAGCATGGTTCAACCGTTTCACCGTTTGGACTGTTTCAGGCCGTTTCAGACCGGTTGTTAGGCCGGAAACAGGGGTTGAACCGGGAACCGGAGTGGTTGAATCGGGAACCAGTTATTGGTCTTATTAACATATTATTGTGATATTTTTAATGATCTTAATGTATTAGAACTTGGGATTTAGGAAAAATGATACAATATAATGTGGGTTAATTCTTATGTTTATGACATTGTAACTCTTGGGAGAATTGGAGACCTATATATAGAAGCTTAATACAAAGGATTGTAAGCACATGAAAATTCCATATGAATGAGAGTTCTTCACTCTTCATCTCTACAATTCTCTCTTGTCTTTCTTCATCTCTTCATCTCAATCTCGTAAATTTTCTTAATTTCACAATACAAGGAACAAAAATTAAAATATAAATTTTCAATTACAAAATTAACTCTAATCAAACTCTCTACAATTTCTCTAACCTCATCTCAACTATTTGATAGTTAGTTAATAAATTTGATCATATCCCCATGCATATTTGGATAAAAAAAAAAATCTATATGCAATTCAATATTTTTGTGATATTCTCTCCCATACACATCATATTATCTTTAAAAGTTACTCAAATTAAAATAGCATCTAAAATCAAAAAAATAATTAAAAATATTCCTATTTTTAGGTTAGAAAATTCCAAGAAAATACCATTTGAACTTCAAAATCTCAAATTAGTGATTTTATAAGAACGTAAGTTGTCAATTCCATTTCTCTATTTGTTAATTCCATTACTCTTATTATTAACAAAATCAATTTGGGATTTTAAAGTTCAAGTGATATTTTTTTGAGATTTTCTCTTTTAAGTTTTAATTATTTTTGAAAACTTAAGAAATCACAAAAAAATTCTATTATTATACCTTATCTTGGAATTGTGATTAATTGTTTTATCATCTCACCTATTGCTAAACCAAATTCTTGATGAATAAATTTCAAATACAATAATATTGAATAAATTCCAAAAACATATAATAAGTAACAAATGATATACGGAGAGAGATGAGGGAACATCAATTGATAACTAACTATTAAATAGTTGAATTGGGGTTAAAGGAAATATAAAGAGTTTGGTCAGGGCTAATTTTATAATTAAAAATTTATATTTTAATTTTTGATCCTTTAAAATAATTACAATTTTTAATATCCTCATTAACATATATTTTTTCCCTAAATCCTTCTCCCTAATTTTCCCTAAATAAAACCAACACTTGGGATAACAATGTCCAAACTCCAAAGACGCGTTCTTTAATTTCGGTCTGAATTAACGAATATGACCCATCACATTACTATTTATGACCTGACCATCACATTACTATTGATTTTTTGAATATAAGAAAATAATATTCATCATTTGATAGATCTCAAGTTCGAGTTTAAGATGAGACATTTGTATTGAAAGAGGCAGCTATAAACTCCAAACCTGATGATACCGGATGATAAAAAGAAAAAAAGAGTATTCATTTGATTTTTTTGGCCAACATTAGGTTTTCCTTTGAATATTTGATAAACTCATAAACATATACGTACAACTATGGGATTATATATAGGAGTATTATTGAAGGCAAAATATATATATATAGGAGCATTTAATTAGAGCCTATTTATTTTTTTGCCATAGAAATTAGAGCCTATTTATACTCCTATAACGTAGCAGGGGTGAGTATTAAAATCACTATTTCATCAAGTATTTGAAATTTATAGAACATGTATATATTGAATTTGACCTGTGTATTATTTGTTTCATACACTACTAGTCATGCTCTATAAGAAGACAAATTTAGTATTGTAGATTTAAGTATATTAATTTTGTATATGCTGACTTTCGGTATAATTAAAAAAATTGAACTTTGTATTTAACATTGGTCTATTTCTATGTGTCGGAGTCATTATTAGCTCATCTATTCCTACCTTTCATTAATATATGGACCACAGATCTGGGCGTGTTGGATGTGTGAAAGCGAGCTTGAAGATGATGCTGCGAGGTTGAGTGGATGAGAATTTTTAGAACTATAATACAAGAAAATTTACGTGACTGTGAAGACTTAAATTTAGATTTTTTTTTAATTAAAAATTGTTATAAACTGTAATTATTTATAATCAAAATGGTATGGCTGTATTTCATCTCGTGGGAAGACTTCATTGTTTAAAACTATAATTATTTTTAACCAAGGTATAATTACGTGTGAAGACTTAATTTTTTAATTCAGGGAGCAACCATGCGATTCATATTTTGTAAGAGCGTGTATTAAAAACTTAAGTGGTTTATAAGAGCTTAATAACTAAATTATATGATTTAAGAAAACGGTTAAAGTTAAGTAATAAAAATGTTGAGAAATGAGTTTTTTTAAGTATGCCTTTATTTATAAATAGGTAAGTAAAAGAAAGAAATAAAATAATAATGAGAAAAATTATAAAAGAGAATTTAGTATGAGAAAAAGATGGGGGATAAAATATAATTAATTAAAAGTAAAAATGATAAAAAGTTAAAGAATATTCAATTCCAAGTAGGCTCTTATAAAAACTATTAAGGTGATTCAAATTTCGACAAGGAACGAAAAACTGGACCGGGTAATGAACCGGTCACAACATAGGTTCAAGGGTTAATGGATTAACCGAGGTCTAACCGGTAGTTGAACCGGTCATATTAAAATATTATAATTTATTAGTGATAATATATATTAATATATTTTTAAACTTCTATAGATAAAAATAAAGATTTTTAGAAAAAAAATGTTTAAAATCTATTAGTATTAGTTATAATACATATACTTATGCAAAGATATCTCATTTCCTATAATTATTATATTTTTTTAAATAATTTTTTCATTATTTTCTTCATTTTTTTAAATTTTTTCTTTCTTTATCTATTTTTCTCTTCATTTTAATCTTCAACTTTCCATTTTGCCCTCAAAAAACACAAAATAAAAATTTGGAAAATTTAAAAAAAAAAAAAAGAAGAAGAAGAAAGAAACCGGGTCAACCGGTTGGACCACCGGTTCTGACCGGTCCAACTGGTTCTGACCGGTTTATTGATCAAACCGGACCGGACCAGGGACTGATTCCCAGTTCAACCGGTCGAACCGGCCGATCCGATCCAGTTTTTTGTACTATGAATTTCGGGTTCTTATAAAAAAGATATGAAGGAGTATTATGAACGATTAAATGAAATACTTGTGGGAAAAATGATTAAATGAAATACTACATTCGGTCCTTAACATAAAACTTATTTAATTTTTTTTAGATATTAAAGAGGTTAAATAAATTAGTTTAATTTTTTTTATTTATCTTTCTAATACTAAATTAATTTATCTCACTTATAAATTAACACGTAATCAAATAATTATTTTAATTTTTAAAATAGAGTCAACTCGATGACTTTGAGTGTTTTTTGGGTCGCTGAAGTTGAGTGTTTTTTGGGTGATGTGGAGTGGAGCTTACGGCACCGTTGTTGGTTAGGCGTGGTGCGGCCCACCATTACCGTGTGGGACGGATGATCCGTGACGAAGTTGTTGGAAAAGCTCATGCTTCATTCATTGCTTCCACCGATTCACGCTCCTCACTCTTCACAGTGAACATTTCCAATGTTATGGGACAGATGCTTGGAATCTGTCCAAACATTCTTCATCATCTTCAGTAATACTCGATGTGATTTTAAATATAAGATTTAATTGGTTTTTTTTTTTTAAAAAAATGAATTAAACTAAATAAATTACTTAATCGTATCATATATTATGTATTATTTCCTCCAGTTCTAAATATAAGATAGAGTTGACTTTTTTAAAGAGATCAAAGAAACTAATTAAATTACTTTAAAATATTTATATTTATCATTTTTTTTCTATAAATTATTTTTCCTAACTTATAAACTGATATATAATTTAAGGATACACAACATATTATATAATTAGGTAATTTATTTAACTTCCTTAATCTCTCTAAAAAAAATCAACTCTATTTTATATTTAGGATCGGAGGAGTATTAGATTATATATTAATTCATAAGTTAAATAAAATATTTTGGAGAAAAAATAATAAATATAGATACTTTAAAATAAGTTAATTAACTCTATTAACATCTCTAAAAAAAATTAATTTGATATTATATTTAGGACCGGAGATAATATTGTATTTTAGCTTTTAATAAGGTTTGTTTTGATCCTAAATATTATGATATTTTAAGTTAGTATATCTCTCATGTTTATAATTTTTTTCCCTAAACTCTCCCTATTAATAGTATATATATTAAAAGAGTTTCCTAGCAAGGAGCACTCCTACTAGTGGGGGGGGGGGGGGGATCCCACTAGTCCAAGACATAAGAAGTCTTCTAGGAGAAAATTTTGATCCAAAGTCTGAGAAGTTGATAAAGCAATTAATGATTGTTTTTGACCTTTAAACCTGACAGAAGAGGGAAAGATAATAGATAATAAATACATACTCTTTGAAATCACATTTTTAATAGGGGTAAAATATATAAATTCTATCAATTTAAGACACATTAAATAATCTAACTAATATTTTTTGTTTGTGTGAATTAATGGGCAACATTTTATATTTTGGACCAAGGGAAGTAATATCCAATGCAAATGACAAAAATATTAAAATGTGGTAATTTAATATATATATATATATATATATTTTAAAAAAACTAACGTGCATTTTTTACGTACAACCAACTTAACCAATTTTATTAATCTTTGCAAATTAATTATCTAATTCATATACATAGAACGACAGGGGATATTATTTTTAAGACTTGTCAGCAAAATGGTTAATCATGTTTTAAAATTTCAAGAAGTAATAATCAAACAATTGATCTAGTTAACATTTCGTGATTTCTATTAAAAGTTGAAAGGTGAGTTACAAATTACTCGCAAAGCAAATCAAGCAATGTAGTAAAGGAAGCTTGACAAACGATTTTCTTTTCATAATTTCACTTTAATTTTTTTTTTATGAATATAAACTTTTGGGAATTTATTTCAATATGTTTTGGGACCTGACCATAACTTAATCAAATATTGAAGTGTGAACGATTTCCTCCCTTATGTATAAATATAATCCAATGATGGTGCGTGAAATACATAGTTAAATTGTAGTTCACAATCACTAAAAATTGATGTTGAGATTAATTGGATTAATATTACTTTTACTGCAGGCAGGGATATCATATCTTCATGGAATAATGTGATCATGCCTGTTTGTAATCGGACAACGGTGCAGGCTGTCCTTTTTTGTGATCCATATTAATTAATTAATTAATTAATTAATATAGATCACATTCCTGCATGCTTAAATACTTTATTTTATTATGATCGATTTAAACACACACAAACACATTAATATCGGAATGGAGGTAAAACTTAGCAACTAACTCATCCGGTCTGCAAGAATGTAGGCCCATAATGAAAAAATCTGGCTGTCTTTAAGTAATTATCATACAATTATGTTTTATTTAAAAAAATACTTAATTCTTATTTGGAATAATTTATTTTTGGCCAATAAGTGCTTATAATTCGTGATTCACAGTATATGAGAGGAGTTTTATCTCAGTTTGTGTAATAAGGACTTATTTCCCAGATATAAACTCTTCCAAACGCACACTTATCCTATAAGTTTCCTGTAATAATTTATGAAGTCAATGAACATCTAGTGGAATTAAAAAATTATTATTACAAAAATGACATACTGACGAGAGGGTAGTGATTTTTTTTATCAAATAAATTGATGATTAGAATTTGGGAAGCACGTATATATAAGACTTTAATTTTACTTGGCATGGCATTATAGAAAAAAAAAATCTGTTTTTTTACTTTATTATTATGCACAATAATTTATCAATGGCGCAAAATCTTACTCCGATTATAGTCACTCTAGTCCTTATAATAAGACACATTCTAAAAGAGATGGATCATCCTTATTATATATATTTAATGGGTTATTAATTAAGTCTTTCAATATTACACATGTTTAAAGTCATTAATTAATAGATAGTGTGATACTCCATTAGCTTCTTAACATAAGTTCCACTTTAATAAAAAAAATTTAAAATACAAAATGGATCTTATATTAAAGATAGAAGGTAGTGTGAATTCAAAAGTTTTTCTTTAAATATAGATAAAATTTAAAATAAAAAATTTATCCTATTTTCACACAGAATACGCTTAGTGGGCAAAAAAAAGGGAAAAAAACTCATTGGTTACGTAAAGTAGTTTGTGGTTAACGGGAAGCGGGTAATCATTAATTAATGATAGAAAGAAAGATTGATTTAAGGATTAATGGAAGATAGGATTGAATTGACCAAACGCGCAAACAGGCGGGAGAGGATAGAAAAGCGGGGGATTATATGCTTGTTTGGAATAACTTATTTTTAAATAATAAATATTTATAAATAGTGATTCACAGTATATGAAGTAAACTTGTAAAATGAGTTTTATTTTGACTTACGTAATAATAACTTATTGTCCAAATATAAGCCCAACCAAATATATACTATGTGGGCTCCAACAACTCCGCCAAGCAATTGTGTTTCATCCCCCCCCTAAAGCTATGTGTTCATTTTCCCTTTCGTTGGCACCCTCCATTCTTCCCTCTCGTATTTTTCAAACATAAGTATCTCATCAGATATATTCCAACTTAAAATTTAAAGAGATCTAGCAGGAACTTATACTATTAAACCAATTGAATGTTACTTTCATTCTTCCCTTTTGGAATAAACTTATAGGACAAGAGCTTACCTTCCAATAGAGCTGGGCAAACGGGTCGGCCCGTGACGGGCTCGGGCCTAAACGGGCCGGCCCGTTTAAGCCCGCGTCCTAAAAACACCCCTATTTTAACGGCCCGGCCCGTTTAACTGAAGCCCGCGGGCCGGCCCGCGGGCTTCAGGCCCGTTTAACGTTTTCCCTCTCATTTATGCCCCTAATGACTAAAATACATAATCTAACATATAAATATTATTAAAACTACTTAAAACATATATAGCATCTATATTCAATAAAACATAAACACTAAAACCTAACAAACAAACCATAATTAATATCCATAACCAGTCAAACACTCAAACAAGTTCATAAACCATAGACAAAAGCCATAATCAAATAAGTCTACAAGAACAAGACCACAATCAAACAAGTTGACAAACTACAACCAAAGAAGTTCATAGCTACAATAGGGCAAAAAAAAAAAAACATTGCTATAGTGATTTCTAAAAAAAAAAAAAAATTAAACAGGCTTAAACGGGCCGGCCCGTTTAAGCCCGCGGCCCATCGGGCCGGCCCGTTTAAGCCCGCTTCCATTTTTTCGCTTTAAATCACAGGCCCGGCCCTTGACGGGCTCGGGCCTAAACGGGCTGGCCCGACGGGCTCGGCCCGAATTCCCGGCTCTACCTTCCAATCCGATTGGAATTGTCTCCTCCGATTTTATTTACATGATTTTTTTTAAAGATGACATATACCTTTTTATAAAAAATACGGATAATGTGTGTAATGCTTTTAGTATCATTTTTCATTTTTTATCCCCCTTAATAATTGATTAGTTTTACTGCGCTCTTCTAATCCTATTTATAGAGTAAATAGAAGAAAATTTTTTGTTTTATTTATTGGGCAGAAAGAAAATTTTTTATATGAATATACAATTTTATCATTCATTTATTATTAAGTAAACTTGGCTTCATGGGGTATGATGTGTGTTAAATCGAGATAAAGTTGGCAATATGCTGAATTTTAAGGCAGTATTATTGAAGTTTATATAAAATTATGAATAAAATATTTTTTAAAAAAATCGGGCAAATCGTGAAAAAACCGGTTGAACCGGAGTTAACTACCAGACTGAATCAGTTGGCTTGTTTCTGGCATGAACTGGTGGGTCCAATGTGGTTTTCAAAACATGGTGTGTGACACATGATAGAGATAACTTATAAATAGGATGATAAGAGTATTAATTAACTATTTGATCATTGTTTCTTTCACACTAACCCTCCCCATGAATAAGAATATTTTTTTAAAAAATAACTTAATTGTTTTATTTATTGTCATCATTTACTAATTTTAACCAATTTTTCTATCCATATAATTTAGGTTTTTGTATGTTATTAAAATAATTGGCTGAGAATTATAGACATGCGTCCACCTTTATCTAGAAAGGCAAGAAAAATAACAATTTTTCTCCACCTAAAAAGCTCCAATCAATGTTTAGTGTGTCCACCTTATCTAGAAAGGTAAGGATAATAACAATTAGTCTCTGTCTAAAAATTTCCAATCAATATTTATTGTGTCCACCTTATCTAAGAAGGTAAGAAGAATAACAATTTGTCTTCACCTAAAATTTCCAATCAATAGTCAATCAACCCATTTTTTCCTTGATAGGCCCATTATTGCATTCCTACTACACACTATAATTCATCCTTTTTTTTCTTTGACCTGAAATTCATCCATCCACACTTAGCTTACACACACACACACACACACAAAAATTTTGAACAATACTTAGCTTACATATATAAATGAATAGAAATTATGTAAAATCTATTTTCATTAATATTTTCATATGAAAAACTAAATCAATGGGTGGGTTTACCCAATCTAATATTTTTATCTATTTTCTTCTTTGATTAAAGCTGCAAGAGCTTGAGAGGGTCATCCTAGAGGCTCTGTTTGATATGTAAAAGAGAGATATGTATTTTTAATTTTTTGCATATCAATTGACACACACACATATTTATGTATATAAATGTTATCTTCTTGTTGTTATTATTTGGCCAACTATATTATTATTATTATTAACAGTTAACAGCAAACAATTAACAGTTTCTTTTTTACTGAGGTTGAGATGCTTTAAAAATAAATATATAGCTATGTAAATTACGGATCTATAAATGGCCCAAGTCTTAAAAAAAGTAACGAAATAAGCCTAGAATGAATATAGAGTTGTAGGATATTCTCTCTTTTGCTTGGAGCCCAAATGATTTTTGTAACCAAATTTAAGAATATCAATTTTGGGCTTTGCCATCTTGCTAAAAAAATCAGACAGGATATTTTCTATCTTGTCAACATATGAAACATCGTAAAAAGAAAAGACAAGACCCAGTTTAATTAATAATTTATATTATGAAATGTAAGGAGTATCATACAAGTTTGGATATTAGAAAACATATTTGGAATAAGTGCAAACTCTTCGCCTTCTACGTCTCAAAAGGGGAAACTCTTCATATTATCAAAAAATAATATATTTTTATTGGCATTAGCATTATAATTACAATGATTTAAATGAAAAAAAAAATATCTGTAATTTATAGCATCTTTACCATGTGGGGTATAAAAAAATGAGCTTGCATATTTCCAACGAAATTATTGTAAGAGAATAATATAAGTTTGAATCATAAAAAATATATTTATTAAAAGAGGTGAAAACTCTTTATATTATAAGTCTTGATCAAATAAAAAAACAAAAAGAAATTTCAAGCCCAATAAAATTAAGAAATGCCAGGCTTGCAACAAGCTGCTGCAATTATACATTAAAGAACCATATGTTGACTAGACATCCAAAGATAAAACCCATGTTGTATTCCTCATCTCTTTTCGCTCACTCGTTCCCTCTCACATAGTATCATGTACTCCCTTTGGTCCTAATTATATAACATATTTATCTAACTTTGGAGAAATTAAGAATAATAGTTAAATTAATTAATCTTATTTATTTTCCTAAAATGCCCTTATTTAATACATACAGGAAATCATGTTTTGTTCATGTTGATCACTTGCCTTGATGTAAAGCAAGTGATCTAGCCTGTCATTAAAATGGAGTTATGCTGGTTTGGTTCGAGTGGAATTAAAGAAAAAGAAAGTTACAATTTTTAAAAATAGAGATGATGACCTTGATAGTGTTAAATTGATTTTCTTACCCTTTATTCTTATAAAATAAAAGAAACAGTAGAATTGAGTTATATGTGACATTAATGAATTGCAAGTATTACTTACTTCATAAAATACATAAGTGTATTATAAAATTATCATTGTGTTTCATTATTATTGAAAAAGTATCAATGAGTGTATTTTAGGAAGAAATTGACAAAAATTAAAACTTTATCCTATAATCAGGATCAAGATCAACTCCCAAATATTGTCCTATAATTAGGACCGGAGGGAGTATTCTTTTTCCATTCATTCCCTCTCACAAAGTATCATCTTCATAAATAAGGGCATATTTAGAAAAAATTGCATTTCCGGTATATTTATTGTTTTAAACTAATTTTAACCAATATTTTTATTTACATGCGATTTTGTTAGTAATGGGATATTAAAGTTTTAAGCTATTAACCATGCATGACCATAGAAGGGGTTCATAAAAGGGAGAATTAAGGAGAATAACCAAAGTAAAGAAATATATATTAGTAAGGATCTTAAAGATTGTAATTATTTTTAAGGAACAAAAATTTAAATATAAATTTTTAATTATGAAATTAACCCTGATCAAACTCTTTACATTTTCTGTAATCTCATCTTAACTATTTGATGGTAAATTATTAAATTTGATCATATCTCCATGTATATTTGGATAAAAAAAATCTATATGCAATTCAATATTTTTGTGATATTCTCTCCCATACACATCAGATTATCTTTAAAAGTTACTCAAATTAAAATAGCATCCAAAATAAAAAAGATAATTAAAAATATTCCTATTTTTAGGTTTTGATTATTCTCGAAAATTTAAGAAGTCACAAAAAATTCTATTATTATACCTTATCTAGGAATTGTGATTTATTTTTTTATCATCTCCATTATTGCTAAACCAAATTCTTGATTAATAAATTTCAAATACAATAATATTAAATAAGTTCCAAAAACATAGAACAAGTAACAAATGATATGCGGAGAGAGATGAGGGAATATCAATTGATAACTAACTGTCAGATAGTTGAGTTGGGGTTAAAGAAAATGTAAAGAGTTTGGTTAGGGCTAATTTTATAATTAAAATTTTATATTTTAATATTTTGTCCTTAAAAATAATTATAATTTTTAATATCACATGACTCGCATGTGGGAAATAAAATGACAATAGAAATAGATAAGGCCGTAGCAGCAATTAATTCTGACTATACAATTGTCAATGTGAATACTAATTAAATAATTTAAATTTCAAAGGCAATATTTGTCCGCTACTCTTTGATTCGTTCTCACGTCAAATATATACATGTCACCTATCATTTTATCGGAGCTAGTAATGTAAGCTGCTCAAATTATACTCTGAAGTCTGAACATTTATATACATATATGAAATGATTTCAATTATTCTTTTTAAGTATATACTTACTGTATATATTTTCATACGAATAAGGGTCTGTTGATGAGGAGGAATTAGATAAGCCATCATTTGCTAAAACATCAGCAAGGCTTTTTTGAAACCCAGATCGGTCATTAAACCAACTGGGATATTGGGTCAAAGGTCAGTAGGTCAGATTGGAGTCAAACCAAGGCTAACCTGGGGGCTAGACCAATGAGAAAGTGAAGATTTCAGGATTATTTATATGAAATTATGAATAAAATATTTTTTAAAAAAATTGGTCGAACTGCGAAAAAACTAGTTGAATTGGGGTTAACTATTAGACTGAACCGGTTGGCCGGTGTCCAACCTGAACTGGCTGATCCAGTCCAATTTTCAAAACATGATGTTTGACACATGATGGAGATAACTTATAAATAAGACGATAAGAGTATTAATTAACTATTTGATCATTGTTTCTTTCACACTTACCCTCTCTATGAATAAATATATTTTTTTTAAAAAATAACTTAATTGTTCATTTACTAATTTTAACCAATTTTTCTATCCATATAATTTAGGTTTTTGTATGTTATTAAAATAATTGGATGAGAGTATAGACGTGTGTCCACCTTATGTAGAAGTCAAGGAGAATAACAATTTGTCTGTATCTAAAAATTTCCAGTCAATGTTCAATGCGTCCAACTTATCAAGAAAGGTAAGGCAAGGAGAATAACAATTTGTCTGTACCTAAAAATTTGCAGTCAATGTTCAGTGCGTCCAACTTATCAAGAAAGACAAGACAAGGAGAATAATAATTTGTCTGTACCTAAAAACTTCCAATCAATATTCAGTGCGTCCAACTTATCTAGAAAGATAAGGAAAATAACAATTTATCTCCACTTAAAAATTTCCAATCGATAGTCAATCAATCCACTTCTTCCTTGATAAGCCCATTATTGCATTCCCTACTAAACGCTATAATTCATCATTTTTCTTTCCTGAACCTGAAATTCATCCATCCACACTTAGCTTACACACACACACACACACACACACATATTTTGAACAATACTTAGCTTACATATATAAATGAATAGAAATTATGTAAAATCTATTTCATTAATATTTTCATATGAAAAACTAAATCAATGGGTGGGTCTTACCCAATCTAATATTTTTATCTATTTTCTTCTTTGATTGAAGCTACGAGAGCTTGAGAGGGTCATCCTAGAGACTCTGTTTGATATGTAAGAGAGAGATATGTATTTTTACTTTTCTGCATAAAAATTGATACACACACATATATGTATATATATGTTATCTTGTTGTTGTTGTTATTTGGACAACAATATTTTTATTATTATTATTAACACTTAACAGTAAACAATTAATAGTTTCTTTTCGGCTGAGGTTGAGATGATTTAAAAATAAATATATAGCTATGCAAAGTACGGATCCATAAATGGCCCAAGTTAAGGGGAAAAAAACGAAATAAGCCAAGAATGTACATAGAGTTATCGGATATGCTCTCTTTTGTTTGGAGCCCAAATGATTTTTGTAACCAAGTTTTCAAATATTACTGTTTGGGCTTTGCCATGTTGATAAAAGATCAGACAGGATATTTTCCATCTTGTCAACAATCGAAACATCGTAAAAAGAAAAGACAAGTTTAATTAATAATCTATATTATGAAACGTAAGGAGTATAATATAACTTTGGATATCAGGAAACACATTTATTAGAAAAGATGAAAATCTTTTATGCTCTAAGTTTCAAGAAAGAAAACTCTTCATACTATCAAAAAATAATCTATTTTTATTGGCATCAGTGTTATAATTACAATGATTTAAATGAAAAAAAAAAACAATACTTGTAATTTATAGCATCTTTCCTATGTGGGTCATAAAAATGAGCTTGTGTGTTTCCAACGAAATTATTGTAAGAGAGTAATACAAGTTTGAATCATAGAAAGAGGTGAAAACTCTTTATGTTATAAGCCTTGATCAAATAAAAAAGAAAAAAAAAAGAAAATTTCATGCCCAATAAAATTAAGAAATGTCAGACTTGCAACAGGCTGGTTTTTTTTTTTTTTTTTTTGCCAAGAGCACCAGGCTGCTACAATTATACATTCACGAACCATATGTTGACTAGCAAAGATGCTATACATTACAGGTATTATTTATGACATTAAAGAACGATATGTTGATTAGTCATCCAAGGATATTTTTTATCAAGTAGGAAGAACAAAATCCTCCATATATAGTAGCCCAAAACCTTCTAATAATTGAGAGTTTGGAAAACCACGAAACCGTGGTTTCAAAAGTCCATTTCCGTAAATCGTGATAAAACTCCTCTCATATATTTACCTCATAAATCATAAAAATTATTTTTTAAAAACTAATCCAAACATACGTTAAGAGACTAAAAACTTTCAAAATCAAAGCTTCCTAACTTTGAACTTTGTAAGAGAGGCGACTGGGTCCCCCAATGGACTTCTTCAGGTCCCGCACCATTAATTTTTTTGGGTGTGCTTGCAGTACCAGAGATTGAACTCGCCCATGGTGAGGTGAAGAAATTCAAGGTTGGTGCGGTTTCTTTTCCCTTTCAATTTTTTATTCAGGATAATTAATTGATAAATCCAAATAATTTATTTACGGAAGGGATTAAATTATTAAATGCATAAAGGTTTAGCACAGAGTTTTAGGTAAGTCAAAAATTTATAGACTTAGTTGCATCAAATTATAGTTGAGGGACTGAGTCATAAGTGAATTAAAATTTGAAAGATCAAAAGATTAATTTTTCCATTTTTTATATTAATATCTTATTATGTTGATATAATAACCATCATTATTATGCTAGGTGAGATTGACTATATAGATTACACGACATCATTGAAGCCATCAAGCTCTATCTATTTCCAAGAAAAAAAAAAGAATTTATTGATAGAATTAGAGATAGTTGGCAAGAGTGATGCGTTATCAGCCATCGCCGACAATGATGTGTTAATAGTTGATTGTTGTCGGCCTTCACTAGCAATGACATAGTGTCACGACGGTGATGTGTCAATTGCCATTGGCCGTCGACAATAGTGATGTAGTGTTATGGCCTGTTTGAATTGACGTTAGAAAAGCATATTCAAGCAAGTCGAGAAAAAACTCTTCTCACAAAGTTATCTTATATACCGTAAATTATATTGGAAAAACAACTTCTACCACTAATCCAAACAAACACTTAATCAACCATTGACGTAAGTATGGATGTGGTGAAGATGGTGTATATGTGACAACGTCAATAGTGAAGCTCTCAATTGGAGAAGAAAGAGTTTTCCCATTTTCAAAAATAAAAAGTAAGAAGTAAAAAACAAAAACAAGAAAACATTTTAAAAATTGTTTTGGGTTTTTGGTTTTTTAAAAATAGGTTATTATTTTTTGTTTTTAAGAACACCTAACTAAAACTAAATTACCAAACAATTATTTTTTTTATTTTTTTATAAGTAAAAAATTGTTTTTAAAACAAGAAAACAAACCAGCCGTAATTTTTTTACTATATTTTAGAGAGTTTTTCCCTATAGTATTCTTTTTTTCCTTAATTTACTTCCCATCAAAATGTACAGTTGATTATTTTCCAACTTTCTTTAAATATTTTTATCAAATTATAAATATTGTATTTATAAAATTTTGGACTTCGCTCTTGAATTAGACTTAGGAAAGTTATGTGTCAACACCTGTTTCCATTTTGATATACACAGAGTAATAGAGATCAAGTTCCATAGGCATACATAAGAGTACATATATACTGATAAAAGTATTTGTTTACAGTCCAAAGCCAACCATACAGAATGCGACAATATACACCACTATTACAAAATATCCAAAAGTATTTTAGACATAGACTATCTATAACCACGAACTTTGTATTTGCCTCGAGGCACATGCCAGTCACTTCCCTTGGTCTATATTCTTGCCTTTTGATCTAATGATGCCCGTTGAGATGTTTGGTTTAGAAAAAGGGGTGAAATTCTGAAGAATCCTAGTAGAAACATGCTATCGTTCATAGAAAATGCGAAAAGTAAATATGATATATGTCATGTATGCACCAATTAATGAACAATATAAACATATCATCTGCATGTATACATGAGTAAGGCCCAGCCCCACTAATCTGCATCGGTTGGTCTTCTGCCAACTCCAGTGTAAGTGCCTCTAGCACTACCGGCCCCTCTCTGGGCAAAACATGTTGATTAATAAAGCGCATTTACAAACATTGGCATTCACACAATCATTAAACTATGGCATGATGTATGAAGGATAATGTCCCTACCTCGAAGTTCTATTGACCCCTTTCTGTGTGCCTTGTAAATTGTGTCGACTTTCGGCTCCCGATTCGATCCTAAAATATTACATGTACAAGAAATAGGTCATAACCTATCCAAGTATCATTTTAGACTCTTCTATAGTGTTTCTTGTGGTTATATTAGCCTATAGTGAAAATTTACCAAAATGCCCTTGGGACTCCGACCCGGCCTCGCCGTAGCCGGCCCGATGGCACGTTTTTTCAAAATTTTGACTAGGGCTATCCTGACGTATTTTGGTCCAAGGAATCCATTTCCGAACTCAAAATTATCAAATTCAATGTCAAATTACGAATTGCCCTTGGCAGCCCTGCTTTTAGGGTTTTAGGGGCGTTTCCGTAATTATGCTTTCTCGGCCTTTTCTGAAAAAGTGCCCAACTGTAACCCCACCTATTTTTGGCCAATGAATCCAATGGAATCATAAAATCATTGAAAATCCAACTTCTACCCCTAGATCTAGCCCTGACCGAAATTATGGAGTCCTCCGGGCAAAATCGATGTTTTGTGATTTCGGCTCCGTAAACGCGTTCCTTTCTACTCCTAATCACTTTATTAACCATCTAATTGAGTTATAACAACCATTTGAACTAAAATTGGGCAGCATAACCCTTAGGCACACACTTTTCCAAAATTTAAAACCAATGGCAATCTGGCGAAATTTCACTAATTAAATTGCCCACAGTAGCCAGAATAGACAATATACGAAGGTTTGGAAGTTACCTCAAGCTCCCACAAGTTTTTCCCAAATATTGCTGAAAACCCTAAGTGCTCAACAACAGATTTTGAGCTTCCAAACCTTAAAGAACAAAGAGGAGTAGCTTAGGATCGGAGTTACACGCGTTAGGAGCTAAATCGTCGGAGAAATCGACTTACCTTGTGATTTTTCTTCTCCTTTCTCTCTCTACAAGTCCAAACGTTCTCACTCTTCATTCAGCTGCTGTGTGCAACAGAAATGAGCTAAGGATGAAGATGCACATGTGTTTTATAATATATATAACACTATAATTATTTAACAATTTCCAAAACTTTCAAAAATCACTTTTATGTAAATAAACCCTATGTATGTGTAACCAAGCTCATTAATCCCAACCAATATTTTCTTCCTCTTGAAACATGTAGGAGACATCTAGGGGTCCCTCCCTTTGGTCTCAATTGGCTACACAACTTGTTCCGGTTACGTATACACGTAAAGTTTCAATTTTGGTCAAAATTGCGTTTTTGCTCAAATTTTTCATAAATTTATATTAAATTGACCAAAATATTCTAAATATGTTTCCCCCCTTTATTTTCCTTAATTAATTGAAATTAACTTCAGTTAATTAAAAAAATAATTTATTTTGTGCTATTTTGGCAAAATTACGATTTTGCCATTATCTTTTTAATCCAATTTCTTCTCTTATTTTTTCTTTGACCAATTTTCATCTATTTTTGGACCAAATATTTTCTCTAATATTCCTTCATTTTTGGACCTTAATATTGGGCTTTTTAAATTACCCAAATTAATTCCATAATTATTTTTGCCCAATTTCCATGAAATTGAACATTTATGAAATTCATAAATTTCAAATTCATGAATATTCACCATTGTATTGAATTTCCCAAATAATTACAATATATTTGGTGAATATAAAATTTGGGTTGTTACATTATGCGCAGAACTATTCCAATTGATTGGCACCTCTCACTATGATGACTTTGTTGCTATAGTAAATTAAAAATTTTATTCAATTAGACCAAATCAAGTATCTTTATTTTATTCTTTTGGCGAAAAAAGACTTATTTTATTCAGACACTCTATTCACATAAATTGTTGATATGGTGATCATTCAACAATGAATATGAAACGGATAGGGTTAGGGGAAGAGGGTGAAGAGAAGGGAAAGAAGCGAGGGAAAGAGAAGAAAAGCGAAGAGAGGAAGTAGGAGCTAGGAATATTACTATTTTAGATTTAAATCTACTTCCTTATTTTAAAAAACGTAGTGATAGAGGAATAATTGGCTAACACCATTTATGATACTCCTCTTTTGTTTTTAATTGCTTTTGAATGTAATTAAAATAATATCTAACAACCCGAATTATTGTCACCCCCAAAACCCCTCAACTTCAAATTCCTAACTCCCACCTTTAGACCCATTTAATGATAATGAAACCCCCTCCTTATCTATTTTCATCACAAACACGTTTTCAACTCAAATCCCATCCCCCATCCTTTTTAATATAGCATTATGCAACCCATACATCTTTCACATACCTCGAGTTACATCTTTCGTCCTCCTTGAAAAAGCTGCCATTTCTAATTAATTCAAACTAAAAATTGTTATTATTATACCTACATCCAATTCCTTGCAAGTGGTCTCATTTGCAAATGTGACCACAACCAAGCACCCTTCCTCTCACATATTTATTTGTAGCTAAAAACAACATTACAGTTTGCACATTTTCATTGCCACGTGAACCTGCCAAAGTACAATATGACCACTATTGGCCATGCAAAATTATGTGAAATCGGTGATCGGAAGGACACGTGTTATTATCACACGTGTTCTTACAAAGTTTGTTTCCTGTAAGTTGTAACAAGACCATGCCACATGCTACTTGGAAGGTTGGTATGATTTTAGCGGATGAGCAAGTACATATGTGGTTCCTTTCCACCATTCCTTATGATACTTTACCAACTATTATTAATAGTAACTTTTGTAATACTTATAGGGCACCCAGATCAAGGGTTTTGCAACACAATAGAGATTGTTGGAATGTTACATGAAAGAGATCAAGGAGGGAGAAGTCTACCACATTGAACATTTTGAGGTAGTGAACACACTCCTGGAAGATCAGATTCGACAAGACCACATATTTCGAGGAAGTAGATTTCCCAATCCTTAACGAAGTATTCAACTTTGTTTCTCTAAAAAATGTTGTCAATTACACGCTAAAAATGAAGTACTACTTGATACTTAACATTTGAAGTGAGTCCCAATTGAAAAATGGATGTTTTCTATCTCACTTCTTGACTTTGAGTTGTTTACCAATTTCACATAAAACAGATGCGATAGGATTTTTTTAAGCTTTTAGGGAGTTGGAAGACCATAAAACAAACTCTAGCACTTGTAAAAGATTGAACCTCACACTTGCTGATAAAGAGTATAACTTGTCCCACGACATGCTTGTGGGCTATTGTTTTTTCTAGAAACCAAGCAAAAATACCTGAATTACTTGAATTATCTAAGAATAAAAATCCACCAAGAAGATTTCACAACAATTTTCAATATTAAAATATCATTCTCTATTTACTACTATTTTTCATATTATAATTAAGTTTCAAAATGCTATTCTAATAATAATATTAGGAATTTTTTTTATTTAAAATAAGTTTATACTTTCTACAACTATAAACTATTTTGGAGTTTAAATATAATTGAATTAGCTTTTTCAAAGCCACACTATCATCTCCCTTTTATTTAATTAAGGAAGGATTAAATGTGCATGCCTATTTCTTGGGTCTTGGTTACATGTCAAATTTACATGTCAAATTTTCAAATTTACACATGTGTAACTTGTAACCTATAATATCCTAATTTTTGATTAAGGGGCTAATCATGATTATTGTGGATAATTATGAATTTAATTGGAATTATTATATGTTTTATGGCAATATAAATTAATATGTCATAATTAGTGAGAAATTGGAAGAATGGAATTATTGGCCATAAGTTAGTGATTAAGGGAAAATTAATTACTAGTTAAGAGAAAAATGAGAAATATGATTATATGGCTAATGGAGGGATTAGAGAAGCTAATTAGGTGTTTAATTCATGAAAGCCAATGGCATTGTGACACTTGGCAAGCCCATATGTGGAGGGAGAATAGGGAAAAGTCAAATTGAGTTTTTAATTATTTCTCTCTCCTTTCTCCCCCTCATTTTCGGTTGGAGCATGGAGACATGGGCAAGTATCATCATTTCACCTTCCTCCACACTCCTCATCTCTCTCTTCTTTCTCTCTCTTACGCCATGGTTGAGGGAAAAGGGAAGAATAAAAGCTTGTGATTTGGGTAAGCAAATGACCTCCATTGCTCAAATTCTTTTCTTTAATGTTGCTCCTTGAGTTAAGAGCTTCATTTTGATGGTTATAGTGTGCCTATTGGTGTTGATTTGTACCCACACAAAATTTTGGAGGTGGGTGAATCAAGAAATCTCTTTGGCAAAGTGAAAGAGGTAAGAGAGACTAATCTATCTAAGTTTTATGCCAAATGGGTTAGTTTGAAATTTCTGGAAATTTTGACCTTTAATCCAAAAATGATGACCACTGGGTTGTTGGCATGTTTTTGGCATAGTAATGGTATGTTGGGAATGTATATGGATAGACAGGATTGATTGAGAATTTAATGATTGAGTTTAGTGATTTTGGAAAATTGGTGATTTGTGTTGCCCAAAACCAGAGCATGATAATGGAGTAGGATTTGGATAATTCTGACGATTCCATTGAATTCCTTGGATGTTTTTGTGTGGGAGTAGCTTTGGTAGAGGTTTTTGGTTCATTTGGATCACTTGGTAAAAATTCTGGAAGTGCTATCATACCTTCTGCGTTTTCTGGTATCTGATAGAATTACTCGGGTGATCTGGGATTCACTCGAGTATGGGATGAATATCACTCGAGTGAGGATGGGTACATTCGAGTGTTATAGTGTATTTTCCCTGTCTTCCTTTAGTTTTCTGATACACTTCCATGTGAAAAAGGCAAGAGTGTTGCCTCACTTGCGGGTTTTGTGGGTTCCCACTCGAGTGAGCCTCCTCTCACTCGAGTGCAGGTGTATGAGACACGGTGAACTCGCGTCTCAGGTTGTCACCCGCGTCCGTTTTTCAAAAGTGTGTCTTAGCACTCACGAGTGCTAAGCCATCACTCGAGTGCTTTTATTCCTGCTCGAGTGATGTCCTTCTCTGAAAGTTTCTTGTGCTCTCGGGTGAGCACTTCTTGAACTTCACTTTTGGGAACTCGGGTAAGCATCTGGCTTCCACTCGAGTGAGTTGGGTTATGCTCGAGTTTAGTGAGCAATTCTGGTTACTGTCATTCTTTTCTGCTCTCGGGTGAGCACTTTCTACACCTCACTTCCTAGAACTCGAGTGAGCATTTGGCTGTCACTCAAGTGTCAACCCTTATGCTTGGGTGAAAAGTGTATTATCACTCGAGTGTCTTAGTGAAAAATATCAAGCTTGAGCTTTCAAAAAGGGGATCTTTAGGGATAGTCTTCCAATCCTTTAGAACCATTGATAGAGTCATTCATGGGTATCAAATTAAGTGTTAAGAAGTCATTGAGAATTGGAATAGAGAATTGACACTTCGTCTCTAATTATGAATATAGGATTTGACATTTGCCTTACTAGGGAGATACCGATGCCAGGTCATGCACGGAAGGATCAAGGTAGTGACTCTTTTCTCATGTTATGTATGATGTTTTGGTATGCATGACTTGTCATTGAGTTTTGTGAATTGTATGTGCCATGGTCCATTACAGCGTGAGCAATGCAACGTGAGCCGTTTAGGGATTGACACTGGTCATCTCTAGCTCGGCCGTTGTAGTGCCATTGTAATCGACATGGATCTTTGTGAATCCGACCAGTGGGGCGGCGTATTCTGAATCTAGCCGTGGGCTGTGTGTATTGTATCTTGCCTGTATGGCTTGCATGTGAAATGCTTCATATGTATCCCATCTGTGGTGAAATATATTGTGTGAAATGTTGTGGTGCAATACAGTATGAGTAAACGTAAGGGTGACATGAGTCATACTTGCCCTTGCCGCTGTAACTGCCGCCGTTATAGTTGCTATGTGTGTGTGATGATTTGCTTTCATGCCTTATTGTTGTGCATACCATGAGTGATTTGTTACTACGAGGATTCTTTAGAATCTTATTCCCCCAAAACAAATTTTAGACAGGGCTGAAGGATCCAAATGAAAGTGGGCGACGAAAAGTAGATAGAGCTCCTGGCTAGGAGTTTTATTTTAGAAAATTGGTTATCATTTTGTAAATCATTTACATATATTTTATTGGGAATTACATGTACATATTGGATAGTATTTGTGTAATCCCTTGGTTATGGGAAACTTTATAGGCAATTATGCCTTGTAGACCCTTATTTAATTAATGGGACCCAAGTGTGTCGGGAAATTATGCTGTACTATGATATTTGTAAATGGAATCAACATGTACAAGTCATTTGTGTATTGTAATATGAATATGAGACCTTTGTAAACAGGTTTTGAAAAGTTTTTGTAAACCCTGATTTTGGGCAAAAGATTATTTTTAATAAGTCCCAAATCATCTAAGGTCTCTAACTTCACTTAATTATATGATTATAAACTTAATCTCGGCCTTGATCGTGAAATGGGTTACCTTAATAGTCGTAATTATAGTTTGAAAATGCATCATTATGTTAAATTAGAAACCAACAGATAATTAAAAACTTATTAAAAGTTCCAACTTTAAAACACGGTTCGGTCCTGTGATAAAGTGGGTTTTCAAAATTTTTTTCCAAAACCTGTTTAATACAGTTTCACATTCACATTTCGAATATGCTTGGCCTGTGCAGTTCGGTTTCATACATATATATCAGGGTGTAAGCAAAATTCTTGACAACACTCGGGTTTCATCCATTCACTAAAGGGTTTATAGGGCTTACTTGCCCGTTTCAGTTTCCCATACCGAAGATTACATAACACTATCCAAATCTATAACATTTACAATAGGTATAGAAATTCCAAAAATTGATAACCAACATAAAATCTCAAACTCCTAACTGAGAGCACTAGCCGCCCTTCGTCACCTGTTTTTTCTTAGAATCACTTGCCCTGGCTGTATGTTAGTCAATGAAAAGAGTGAGATTCGAATGAATCTCAATAGTAATAATTCACTCATATAATATATAATAACATAGCATGCAAGCAAATCATAAAGCAGAAACAATCACAATGATACGTGACTTTTGTCATAAACGACAGCGCTCACGGCTGTATCCATATGATGCGTGACTTGCATCACAAACGACAGCTCTCACGGATGTATCCATATGATGTGTGACTTGCGTCACAAAATGACAGCTCTCACGACTGTATACATAAAGCTTTCACAACAACATACATCGCAGCTTTTGCAATCAACAAAATTCAATGATAAAACATACATACAATGCATTATACATAATATAAGAGAAAGAGTCACTACCTTGTTCTTTCCGCTAGTGCTCAAGCATCGGTTTATCACATGCAGGGCAGATGTCAAATCCTATAAACCATAATCAAGGACGATGAGTTATTCCCTATTACAATGCTTAATTCCAAGACATTTAGGGTTGGTTATCATTTGAGACCTTTAGGTGGCTACTAGATGCCCAAATAAATGCTTAAAGGAGTAGGAAATACTGAACCAAAGACTATCTTTCAAAAGTTCAAAATGCAGTTTTGGGGGGTTGTCCTGGCTAAGCCACTCTCTAGCCACGGCTAAGAGATAGTCAGAAACTCATTGGCTGTGGCCAAGGACAAGACATAAACTTTTAAGCCACGGCTAAAATCCACTGGCCGCGGCCAAGAACAGGTTAGAAGGTTTTGGGTCGCGGCCAAGACCTTTTTGGCTGTGGCTAAGAATTGGTCAGATGCTTTTTGGTTGCGGTCAAAACTCCTGGCCGCAACCAACAACTGACCTGTTTCTTGGTTGTTTTCAAACGACCATAATTTTTTGTACAAATATCGAAATGACACAAACTTTATACTATTGGAAAGCTTGCAATGTCTACTATAAAACTGGAAAATATCATAACATTTTAATGCCATTTGCTATTAAAAAACACTATGCAAATTTGGACCCCTGCACAGAATTTTAACTTGAAAGAATTTTCCAGAATTTCCAGGTTTTGCACAAATGTTTCCAAAGGTTCAAAATTCACAACCAACATTACTCCTACACAATTTTCCATAAGGAATCCAATGGAAACATCAAAACAACCAAATTCACATTACTTTCTCATGTTTTGTTTTGACAACCAATTCAACACAAAATCTCACATTTTGGACAATTTTTCATTCAAGACTCTAAGCAATGCCATTGTCCATAACACAACACAAGACCCATTTAAACAATCAAAACACCATGAATCCTCTAGAACCCTAATGTGCACAAAAATTAGGGCAAATTCTACAAACCAACGTACACAACCAATGATCACAACATAGGTGTCAAAAGATAGCTTTTACTTACCTCTTTCACTATCTCTTGCTTGTTCTTTGATTTCTCAACCACTAATTTTTCTTGAACTCATAAAACACCTCCTTTTGAAAATCTAAAACCATATAAATGAAGCTCTCAACAAGGTGATCAAGATTAAATAAGAGGTTTTTGGCATTTAAGGTAATTTACAAGGTCAAAATGACTTACCTTCACTTGATTTTACTTTCTCTTTCCTTCTTTTGCTATGGCCGACCAAGGAGCTTGAGAGAGAATAGAAGATGATGATAAGATCCGTATTTTTTCCTTAGGTTCTCTCTTAGCCTACTTAAGAGGAGAGAAGAGAGGGAAGAGAGTTTGAACATTTGACTTTGATTAATAGACCAAGTGATGCCAAGTGTTATGATCTTGTGACTTCTTCCATGTGCTTGCACCCATGTCATTATTCTCTCTTATTTCACTTGGAAATTAGTCATACTACGTAATCTTTAAGTTATTAGTGGAATCCTTCTTCGGTTGTTGACTAATTGGCCTGTAACTTTCTTTTTTTCCATTTTGCCCCTGACTATGGTAATTCCTATTGGATTACCACTTAACACATTATTTAACCCCATTTCCTCAAGCCATGCGTCCTCCCTTCTCTTTTGATTCATTTTAAGCCTTGACACACAACTAAGTTTAAATACAGGGTTTGGGCATGATTTAAAGCCTTTTGTCGCCTTGGGTTAAATCAAAATAAACCAAATTATGCTGTGAATGGCACAACTCTGGTCATGTTCTCTTGAGGAGCATTTTATTTAATTCCTAAGCTAAACTAAGTGACAAAAACATTAAGATGGGTTGGAAATTGAATTTTCTTTTTTGTTTTTAATGGAAAATAACCTAAACTACTATTTTTTTGGGTTTTTGAGAAATTGTTGAGATAATTGATGAAATTGTGATTTAAACAAATTGATGATGAATGCTTCTTGGAAAAATAGAATATAGGTTATCCTTGCTCAAAATGATTTGGGAGTTAAACTACTCACTAAGTGAAAAATCAAATCTTAGCAACTCGCTAAGTCTAGTAATATTAATTAGTGATTACCCCTAGAACTCTAGCTAGATAATTACTTCTTAATACACTATTCAATACAACTTAGTGTGCAATTTAGGATTGGATTTATGCAACTATTCCTTTATACAATGAACACTCAACTGAGATATTCAAACAAGATTAAAGTAGTCATAATACTAATTCAAACTATGAAAGGATAGCACAACCACATTAAACCAAAAAGGGAATATAGAAATTTAAATCTTAAACCACATAATCCAATCTAAATCACAATTGTTCAAACCAAACTAAGATAAACAACTCGCAATCTCAGTAAATTAACCACATAACATAAAATCCTAACTCAGGAAATCCGTTACATAATTAAATCAATAGATTAAAACAAATAACTCCCCTGAATGTATCTCTGGAGCTCAAACCAATCTTCCATCCCCAAGAAGCAAGCAAGAATTTAGCCTCTCATGGAGCTTATCACAGCTACAACTCTATTAGACTTCAAGAAACCTATGAGAGATGAGATAATCGAAGAAGAAAAAGATGAAAGTGATATTGGTTGAATGAGGTGTTGGTGAAGCTTGGTGATGGTTGTCTCTTCTCTCCCTCTCTCGCGTCTGCCACTACTCCTCGAGTCTTATCTACTGCTGAAGGTGTTAATCGATTCAAATCTGCTGTAAGAAAACTCTGGAGGCCTTTTTTGTTTTTTTGTTATTTGAAAACTAGGTCAAATCCCCTCAAATTTATGGCAAAATCTTCTAAGATTATATTCAGACCAAATTTTTCCCAAAATTCCATATAAGAATCTGAAAAAAATCAGTTCCAGAGGTGGAAGGCGTCATTTTTGGATTTTTGGACCAAAATGACATTTTATAAATTCAAGGTATGTTCTGAAATTTTCTCTGATAGCCAAATAATCAGTTCTAGTGTGATCTTCGGATTTTGGGACCTACTTGGAATTTTTGTAATTTGGGGTAATTTTCTGTAATTTTCTCTGATATTTTCCCTTCTGAAAGTGACAGCTAGTATTACAGAACGATACCCTCCTTTCTGTCAAAATTCCCTTGAAGCCACACACAGAATTTTATTTCTGTTTCAATCCTCGTAAATCTTTACTTTTTGGTCCTCAACTCCTACTTTTCCAATATAACCTACAATTCAAATCAATATCTTATAATATTTTCATTGAAAATTCAAATTTTAAAGAGTAATCACAAGATTATAACAGATATCTCTTTTTAAGATTTATTTTCATACAATCATCTTTAATTCAATTTAATCATAATAAATGCTATTTAGCCCAAAATTGATGATAAAATCCCTAATTAAGATATTAAATATTATGATAAAATTGGGATATATCGGGGCACTAACTACTGCTCATTCAGATCATAATTCACATTGTATTCTCCGAAAGTGTTTGTTTAACATTAATTACATTCATTTTTGGAGTCATTAGCCCTTAATCATATTTTGGGGCATTACTAACTCGTGCATTGAACAATGAGAATACAATAAATGTGATGTTGTTTGAAAAGTGCAACACTAACGCATTCAACAAAATGAAGTAGATGACACATAGACTTTAGGGACAAATTTGCATCTTAACAAAAATGACGTGGATGATACGTGAATTGTTAACTCAACATATTTGGTCAACCAATAGTCAAAAGTAGTTGGATAACGGCCATGCAAAATTACTCCCCTTTTTGACACTTATAGGGCAAAATTTCCCCTCGATGACAACTTTTGGGGTAAAATTGTCTCTCAGTGACAACTTCCAGGGCAAAATTGCCCTTTAACCCTTAAATCAAATGCACACATTTTGCCTTTATGGATTCCATAACTTTTTTAATGAAGCCATTTATAGATTGGATATATGCAACCGGATGGGTTGGTGAAAACTAACTCTTCATTTTCCTGTTCTAATAAAATTAAAGACTCACACAATATGTTTCAAAATGCCTTTACTCTTTTAATAAAGATAGTTTTAATGTCAATTGAAGTTACAGTTAAGCAACGTAGAGGCTAAAAAGAATAATCAATATGAAACGATTTAAACTGAAGTGAATTAGTAACATGCGCAAACTAAAACTGTGTGTGTGTGTGTGTGTGTGTGAATTATTAACATACACAAGTTGTATGTATGCATGCATGGATGGTGCAATATGTGTCCTTAAAGTGAATAGGGCACTTAGCAAGGAGACGACATGACTAACTTATAATTTACTTAATTAAAGGATTAAAGGACAAAAGTGCCTTGAAAGTTTTTATCGAGGAGCATTAGGCGTCTAGAAGTTTTCGAGGGGGCAATATTACCACAGAAGTTATAAAAATGGGGAAATTTAGCCCAACCCTAACTGACCTAAAAGGTCAAAGTTTGTTGACCCATTTTTACTTAAGGGGCATGCCCGCGTGATATCCATCTCACTTTATTTCCAACTCAAATCTATGATGTGGCAAAATATTCAAAAAAAATAAAAAACAAACGCGACAATCCTCCCTACAAAACCCTCTGATATCTCCTATCTAAGCGACCCCTCCCATCCGATCTTGACTCTCATAGAAAACTTAAGGCATTTGAATGTTAATATTGGAGATGATGATCTAAGGATACTGAAGAATCCAAATCAGAACCCTGAAGCTTCTTGTGGAATCGATCCACCTACTATCGATGAAAAAAATCAAATCTATATAATGGGAGTGAATCGA
This sequence comes from Inga laurina, assembly GCA_963855925.1. NCBI lineage: Eukaryota > Viridiplantae > Streptophyta > Magnoliopsida > Fabales > Fabaceae > Inga > Inga laurina. The sequence goes on along the minus strand of OY979708.1, from coordinate 22,761,583 downwards.
TCCACCGACAATGATTTAACTTTTTGAAATGAAATATAAATGCACAAATTGAAATAAAATTTGGGTACCTTGCCGAGGTTGCATTTGTGCGTCTTACTATCCAAGTTAACAGACAATTTTAAGTTAATAGACCCAAATTTGGGTACCTTGCCGAGAGTTTCCTCTAATTGAAATGAAATTGGTGGCATTTTCAAGATTTTTGTGGTGTTTCTTCCCAGATCTAGAGAGATAGAGAGAGGGAGCAGTGGTTTGAGACAAGATTTTGATGTCTCTGGAGATTTGGAATTATCCATTGGAATGATGTAATCATGCGAACTCATGTCTCTGAACAAGATTGGGGAAGTTGAAGGAGAGGAGTAACAAAAGATCAAAGACATAAGTTTTCTATTATAACCTTTTGAGAGTTAGGGTTTGTGAATCAAAGAACCAGAAGGCCCTTGAAGACTGGGGCTTTTCTCATAGAAGAAAACCCTTGTGGGAAAGTAATGTCTCCATTGATCTTCCTCTCTATTGAATATATCCACTATTAGTTTAAGTTTTAATGGTTCATATTTAAAAATATAACATTAAATAGTATTAAATCTCAGCCATTGAAATTTGAACTAATAATGGATACATTCAATGGAGAGGAAATGGAGAGAAAAATCAATATAGACATTCCTCTCTCACAGCATACGGTGGATGAGTGGTCGTATGAGGAGATATTTGAAAATTCATTTTTTGTTTTACTTTTTTTATGATGTGGCATAATATCCTACATTGCAAAAAATAATTTCCTACATGGCACAACCACCTCAACACAAGTTAGTCAACAAACATTTAACTAGATGGGTACTTAATGGAAGGGCAAAATTGCTACATTTTTTAAACTTCTAGGGTGAAATTTCCCTCCCAAAGACTTTCAAACATCCAATGCTCCTTAGTAGAAACTTCCAGAGCATTTAGTGATTAGTAATGTGCTACTATTTAACCCCTTGATTAAATTATATTCAGTGCATTCATTATACCTTTCTGGATTCTTTAACTCTTTCAAAAAAATTAGTTTTAATATACATTGAAGTTACAGTTAGGAAATGAAAGGCCCAAAAATACTAATCAATGTGAAATAGTAGCACATTACTAATCACTAAATCACTAAGGATTGATAACCCAATAAATGCCACCTTAATGAAGAATAATTGTCATCTCTTGAATTTTTCAAAAGTGTTACTATTCGATTATTCAAATTCTTCAAATTTGTCTCTAGATTGTTCGATACAACAACTTTGGTGGCTCATCAATTTAATAGTGTCAATAAAGATTGTAATTAAAGTTATAAATGAATGCTTAACATGTGCCTTTCTAGATGCCCAACCTTATTGTAATAACAGCACATCACTAATCACAAACTCATTACCAACTGATAAACCAATGGAAGCCACCTTAAAGAAGAATAATAATCATCTCTTGAGTTTTTTTAAAAGTTACAGTTTAGGAATGGAAATAGGCTATTCCTTTTTTCAAATTCTATAAATTTATCTTATGAGTGAGCGGTGGCACCACAGGACTTACATGGCAGCCCAAAACCATCACATTGTTGGTCATATATCACCTAAACAACCTTCAAGGGATAAAAGATCACGCTGCTCAACAAAATTTACCAACCAATCTGACATGCAACATGTATATTAGGGCCATGAAACCAATGCCACTTGGAACAACAACATTGGTAGCTCAACACTGAAGAAGAGTGGCCTTTAAGGGCAAACCAGCACGGCAACAATTCCAAACTCAGAGGTACAACTATCAACTCACGAAGAAGGTAAATGAGCACCTTTATAAAACAATTAACGTTTAAATATCCTTAAAAACAACTAATATAGTTAAAATTACAAATACTACTAATAGGGCCGTGCAGATTCACAATTACAAAAATGTGATAAGAGCTACCCTCATTCCTTTCCTGTATTTGGAGAACCAACATAACTATTTGCTAGGCCTAAAGGCAGAGGGGGCCGAAACTGAGTAATCTTGCTTTTGAACAAATTTGGTGGCATTATTCAAGGGAATAGCATATGAAACATCGTAGACGGGAGGCGGCAATATTGAGACACCCAAAGGAAGCAGCAAACATAACAATAACTCCCCTACGCAATTATGATGATAGAGTTGTACTCTTACTTGCTTTGGCATCATTAAAGACATATTGCCATATGTGATCGAGCTTGTCTTCACGGGCAGATAATAAAGGTTGTTCCATCTGCCACAGTTGCAACTTTTGGGTACCAAAACATTTGGGCTAAAACACACACATGAAATTGGAAAAAAAAAAAACCTACAAGCCAAAAATCGGCTGTTGAAGTAGGAAAAAATTGTTTTTTAGATAGGAAAAAATTGTTTTTTAGACGAGAAAAAATTATCGGCATCACACAACAAAACAAAACCCTTGGTTTAATATAAACTCATCAAATTAAATTTGAGCATTATCACCATAATGAACAATTCATAAACACTATGGTGACGGCAATACAATGATTCTTCACCAACTTGCTCCAACTACTGAAACTCTATTCAGAATCCTAGAAACCAAAACAATGCAACACCTCACCAAACTTAGCATCCTACGCTTACATCAAAGACTTGTAAATTCGCATCTCCTTACCAAAATGATCTTTAGTCTCTAAGAAAACAACTGTGTAGAGTCCACTCGCCAGTGCAACACAAGTGGGAAAATACCTTGTTCAAATATAAATCTCGAATTTTAATGAATAAATATTTTTATTTAATATCTCTAATGGATTATTCGAGACATCATACTCTAGATATTTCTTATCTCATATCATACCAATAACTTTTTTCTTTTTTACAATAACACGTGATTATTCGACAATAAGAGAACATGAATTTTGAAAGATTCTCGCGAAAACTATTTTTAAGATATTGAGCTGTACTGCAATTGTTTACATACTTTTATTTTATGGTAAAAATAGTTTACATGCTTTTAAATGCCAAGATATTGAATTTTTTTTTTGTTTACCAATTAACTAATTCCATGTGAAATTAATGTTTAGACGTATCAAAACTAAAACTATAATTAATTTAAGAAGGATGATTTGATTGAGTGGAGGGGCGTTGGCATCTTTTATGCTATAAGGTTTTGAATTTTGAGCTGTTAATTTTACATATATATAGAAATATTTCAAAAAGTAAATTAATCTTCTTTCACATTTTTAATTTAATACAATCTTATTTTGTTATCTTTTTAATCTTGCAATATAAATTCACTATCTTAAACTTTTATCCCAAAAATTTAGATATAAAAATAACTTTGTTTTGACCTAAAAACTTAAGATAACTTCAAAGGCAATCTAAATAATTAATACTAGTATCAATTTGATACTACATTCAATCCTAAATATAAGATTTAGTTAACTTCTTTAAGAAAATTAAGGAAGCTAACTAAATTACTTTAAAGTGTTTATATTTACGGTTTTTTCTCCAAACTAATCTCTTTGACTTATAAATTGATATATAATTTAATAATAAACAATATATGACATGATTAAGTAACGTATTTAACTTCATTAATCTCTCTAAAAAAAATCAACTGCGTCTTATATTTAAAACTGGAAATAAGTAGTCCTATCTAATGCCTTGTTTGGTATTATGGAAAAGTTTTTTATGGAAGTGGAAGTGGAAGTGGAAGTTGAAATGGGCTGGAATTGGGCATTTAAATTATTTCCTAAAATTGGCTAACAATTCAAATATTATCTAATAAATCCAAATTAGCTTAAAATAGTCCATAAAATAAATGTATAAGGTGGAATAAATAATATAAAATTTGGGATTTATAAACTGCCCCACACTTATCATTTTCACTCCTGGGCAAAATAAATCAAGACTAAGGGAAAATAACAAAACAAAACAAAACAAAAAGTTTCAAAAGTGAATGTTTCAATCACAACCAAAAAGTAAACAAAAGCATTTCAACACCTCTCTCATCCAAGTGATTTTCTCATGAATCAAGAAAACAAACTTCGTGGCAATTTACTTGATAAAGGGATCCTAAGCTTGAAATCTCTCACCTAGGATAATGTGTATATCACTCATCACTCAATAGTGTATAGGTTTGTGTTTATACTCAAATCCACCTTATTCAATACTTTTTCCATAGGCTTGACAAAAATCTAAGTTCTCAACTACTAATAAAGCAAATGCAAGCATAAATCAAAAGGATTTTTATTAGGCTGTAATGGGGCTAAGGTTAAGAGAGAAAGGATGTAGTATTTGGGAAACAAAGTTGAATATCTTAGAGGATGAAGAAAATTATGCAACAAAGAATATAGGATGAAAGAAACCAAACTAAACTCGAACTGAGTCATTATTCTTTTTATTTCTATTTTTTTCCCTTTTTTCCAACTTTCTTGGGCTGTTATATACATACTCTTTTGACCTGATCCTGTGTATTGGTGATACAAACGCCCCGTTACTCAAACATTTATAACTCAATAGCACCTAGATGCTACCAGCATGCTCATAGCTCTTACTAGCCATTTGATGTGAAGATCAACATTGATGGTGAAGACCTCCGGTTACTAAGCACATCTCAAACCAACGGAACATAATCTTATTACATTTTTTTTCCTTTTTTTTCTTTTTCAAGATAACCTTTCATACCTTCTACAATGACCAAATTCCTAATTTTATACATGTTCTTCCATCCAAAATAGATATAATGTAGTGCTCTTCAACTCCTAAGAAATTCAAAAGGGTAGGAATTTTTTGTTTTTGTTTTGGGGTGAGAAAAATAAAATAAAATATAGGCTCAAAGGGGCTAAATAAAGGATATATGTGTGAAAAGGGTAGGCTTTTTGGATTATTTGGTTAAAATGAAATGAATGCCTTTATCATCTTTATGAATACACATGCATAAAATGCGGCCTCAAATAAGATTCAAATCAAGTACTAGATCAAGTAAAGAGATAGGAGGTATACACTGAAAAAAAAATGAATTAGGCACAAAATCTCACTAGGTCTATATGATTATTAGCCTAAATCCACCAAAGTCAATTTCATTGCCACTAGTTCACCAACTTAAAACATGATCAATCACTTTTCAAATCAAGAATGCATCATACTAAAGTTACTTAAAACTTGCAAGTTTTTTCAAAAAAAACTTCTTTCTTTTCTTGAAGCAAGGAACAAAAACCAAAGGAAAAACAAAAATATTTTTATTTTTTTAATTTAAAAAAAAAGAACAAAAACCAAAAGTAAGAACATAATCCTTCCCCCATACTTAAATCTTGTATTGTCCTCAATGCAAAAGATAGGTCTAACCAATAACAAGTAACACTAGTAAAAGAGGAAGGAAGGAATACAACCGGACTATCAAAAGCATGAAGATCCAAGTAAAGTAGCACAATTGACATCTCTTCTTTATCTGGTTGTAAGTCACATGAAAGCACTATTTGTGTCTGCCTATGATACTAAAAAAATATCCCCTTTTTTAAGATCTGTAGATAACGCTTCAATTCAAGTATAGAGGGCTTCTGGATGGGAGGAATCAATCTATGTACCTACATAAAATCATAGCACCAAGCAGTATCTCGTCCCAAATAGATATAATCAATAAACTCAATAGGTTTATCAACAATGCACTACAAAAAATCATGGAATTTCCGACGAAATTCAATTCCATCGCAAATTCTATCAGAAAACCGTAGGAAAATTTTCCGTGGCAAAATTTGCCATGGAATTAGCCACGGAAAATATTCCGTCGGAAATTCTGACTTTTGCCACAGAATTTTCCGACGAAATTTGTTTCTGTCGGAAATTGAGAGGGAATTTCCGACGGAATTCAATTCCGTGGAAAAATTTAAAAATTATTTTTTAATTATTTAATATTTTAAAATTTAATTTAATTTTTAAAAATTATTTTTATAAAATTTATTATTTTTAATTAATATTTTTAATTTAATTATTATTATTTTCTAATTTCTAAAATATTTTTAATTTTCAATCATAGGTTTTGGTTCTTATAGGGGCAAAATAGTCATATAAAAAATAAAATTTATTAGTTATTAATTAATATTAGTAAATAAAATATTAGTTAATAATTATTTATTAGTTATTAATTTAATTTTAATAAAAATTTAATTTTATAAATTAAAAAAATATACTTATAAGATTATATATATAATTGTGTGTAATAATAGAATACCAAAGCAGTCAAGCTCATCCGGTAAGGCATTGTGCGCGTACGGACTATGTTGTGGGTTCGAATCAAAGGAGGGGCAAGTTGAGTTGCATTTCCAGGAAATATGAGATTGCGAAACGTGGCGGATCTAGGGGCCAGCGACAAGGTGGATGCCGCCAGAGCTGCCACGCGCTGTCGCTTTCGATGAGGGGGCGGTTGCCGGAGTTGCCACGTGGATTTTTAAAATAAAAAAAAAATTGCGATGGAATTTGCGACGGAAATAAATTCCGTCAGAAGTTGCGAGGGAATTTCCGACGGAATATTCCGTCGAAAATTGCTAGGGAATTCGCGATGGAATTGAATCTGTCAGAAATTGCGATGGAAATAAATTCCGTAGGAAATTTCTGAAGGAATCTGAATTCCGTCAGAAATTTGTTTGTGACACTATTATTGCCGATGGAATCCATTCCGTCGGAAATCAATTCCGTCGGAAATTCAGTGTTTTTTTTGTAATAGCTGGAAGATCCCAAAATAAATTGATGAACATGAAGTGTTGGAACTTCCAAGATCCTTGAACAACCCACAAAATCAATATGACTCTTATCAGTAAGAGTCAAACTCTCTAAAGAATAATAAATGATTACTCAAAATGGTTTCACCATTCTTGCTTAGATCATCACTCAAGACAAATTCCATATGTGAAACATCATGATACATTGTTCTCTTACTCTCTAAATGCATATCCAAATCAAGGCTTTCCCCACACTTATCCTTAATAGCATCCCCATTAACAATAGTCATGTCAAGATCGTAAGTAGTATCAATAAAATCAATAGAGATATTACTCTCAATATTCAAAGCATCATCATGATTAGTGTTAAGGAGGGTATCTTAAAAATCTATAGTGTTAGGGGATTCTACAATAATCTCTTCAACAACCTCATCATCAAAATCAATAGAATTCATAGGACTAAAGGCATACAAAGAAGCATTCACTAGTACAAAAAAGGGCTTTTAGACTGGAACATTTAGACTGGTTATATCGGATAAGGTCTTAAATATATGACCGGTGGTATTTTTGTAATTAACTTCAACTTTTAAGACAGGTTATATTGAAATAAGGTCTTAAAAATATTTTTTAGACCGGTTTCAAAAACAACTGGTCTTAAAATATATACAATTAAAAAAATAAATATATGTAATATATTTTCTAGACCGGTTCTAAATATAACCATTCTAGAAAATATTATCTGAATGAAAGGCAATTAAAAAAATGTTTATTATTTTTAAGACCAGTTGTAAATAAAAAGGGTCTCAAATACTAAAACTTTAAGACTTATTATTAATAAGAACTGGTCTTAAAAATTTTCATTTTTTAAGACCAGTTATTTATTAAAAATTGGTCTAAAATATTAATTTTAAGACTGGTTTTGTATGACAACCGGTCTTAAAACTGACCTAAATTTCAACTCAAACCTAATTTCAACTCTGAAACTGATACTTAAGCACATCTTGCAAACCCCTCCCTCGGCTGGCGGCAGCTCCTCCTTTCCACTTCTTTTCTTCGTCCTTAACCTTCGTTGCCGTCAACGTAGATCTATGGTTGAATACATTATCGTAAGGCTAACATCATTTGTTCCCTTCGATTGGTTTCTTTCTCAAGCTTGTTTTTATTGTCAGGTCTGTGTTTCAATTGGCAGGCCTTCAATTAAATTAATGGTTTCGTTTTTTGGGTATTTTATTGAAATTGTGAAATGACTTGGCCTCCATTTTCTTTGTTCGATTCTTGCAGCAAGTCGTCAACCCACTTTTCAACAAGCGTCCAAAGCAATTCGGGATCAGAGGTGCATTGCCTCCTAAGAGAGACCTTACTCGATTCGTAAAGTGGCTAAACACTGTTCAAATCCAGAAGAAGAAGAGGTATGGAAAACTGATTGAAGCTCAGGATTCGTGATTTTTTAATCCTAACTCTGATTTTTTTTTTCTGTTATATCGTTCAAAGTAAAAGCCTAATTGGGACTTTCAATTTGTATTTTACTGGCATCTTTCTTCGTGGACCTGGGTATATTTTGTTGCCGTTAATTATTCTAAAGAGTTTTACTATATGCATGTGAGAGTACATTTGCCATTCCCTTTTTTGAATTTATCTTCTTTGGGGCTGTTATCTTGTTCAGGTCAAGGCCGAAGATAAAATTACACAACTGGTTTATCACATTCTATGTATATTTTCTGGTAACTGGTTTATCACATCATCAAGTTCTTGAGAGTTACATTAGCATTATGATTATTTGATTTGAATTTGGTATATGAGGACTAGCTTGTGCTTGCCTGGCTTAAGAAATGGATGCATAGATTTTCTAGCAAGAGAGGGACATCAAGATACTTTTAAAATGGTTCTAGTATTAGATGTACCGAATGGTTGTTTTAAGAATGTACTTAGAAGAGATGCAATGGTAAGTCCAAGATTATTTATTTCAAGCCCTCTGGAACTCAAAAAAAACACTTCCTCTTATCTTTTGTGCTACTTGATATTTATACTTGTTAATTTCATTCTTTCCATAATTTGGTTTTGCCCCATTTTTCCCTTTCCTGTAAGCATATGATGAAATCTTCAGTCCTTCATCGATTGATTTTAATTTATCTTAAACCATCACTATCCTTAAATAGTGTCCTTAAAGTGAGGATAATGAGTCATCCTAGTGAGGGTACTTCGGATCCAACTAATGTTAATCAAAGCGAGCCTAGCAATGCTTCAAGCGAGGAACAAAATGAGCCACGTAACCAGCCCATATGAAGGGGTAGGAGAGGCACCCGATTGAGAGACATTCCCCTCAATCGGAATACCGGGGAAAAGATTTTGATTGAGCTTGATAGATATTGGAAACCAATCGAGCCTAATGCAAGCCGGTATAGGAGTTTTATCAGCCTCCTAGCACACAACAAGCCTAGCATCTTGATTAAGCAGTGGAGAAATATGGATAAAAGTGTGAAGCGACATATTTGGGAAACTATCCAGCTCACTTACGACATTCCTGAGAGTGAAATCTTGTATAACAAGACAATGATGTATTGTGATGAACGCTGAAGGAAGTTTATGACAAGTCTAACCAACAATTATGTGCATATTAAGGTGGAAGAAGGTCAGCCTTGTCCTAATCCGTGCGACAAGTATTCTTAGATTGACGAACACACTTGGCAAGAATTTAGACGGCTTCGGACTACTCCAGAAATGTTGGTGAGTTGACTTATTTTGCATTTGATTTACTTATGAATTGTGAATTGTCTTTATTGATTGTAACCTTAATTTTGATTTCTTATTTGTAGGAAAAAAGGCAAAAGGCCCAAGAAAGTGGTAGAAAGAATGATTGCCCCCATACAATGTCTTATGGGGGTTATGCGAAGGCCGAAAAAAGCTTGTTGGCGGCCAAACAAAAGAGATTGGAAGAAGCAGCTTAATCTGATCCTTCTGTTCTTCTTTCTCCACCATCTCCGATACGTCGAGAAAAGAAGTGGTTGTTCGCTCACCAAAAGAGGAGTGAGTCTTACACAAGTGAACAATCTCGTATAGTTGGTAAGAAAATTGTAAGTATTGTTGTTGTTATTAATTATTTAGTAAACAAATTATTACTAACGTTTGTCACCTATGTCTTATAGGAGGAGCTTAAAAAAATAAGCCGAGGGATGGTTTAGGTCTGATGGGAGGAATGACATCAGAGGAGGGGTAAGAATAAGGGATTACTTTGGAGCAGCCCCCCGCCATTCCTCAAGTGCGGTGACTAGGGATGAGATAAAGCATATGTTGGCCACTGTGAGGGCGGAAGCAAGAGCCGAGGCAGAAGCATCATTTGATGCACGATTTGAAGAAAGGTTTAGCAAGATGAAGGAGGAATGGATTATCATTGCGAGTACAAGACATGATACCAGTGCTCCCCAGGCACATTCCCTAAACCCTAAATAGAGCACTAAAGGGAGTTGTATTGGTCAGTCATCAGAGGGTCCTAGAAAAGAAATTGGTGAGCCTTGTGACCTATTTGTAAAGGATCCTCTGAGACGATTAGTTGCATGGGGGAGCATGCACAACTTGGGATCAACTGTCCACCACCAAGAAATAAAGGATGATCAAGTCAGAGTGGCAGTTGAAGAGGTGATCGTTGCAAATGCCCCTCTCCTTATCCCCGCTGAGGACTTCAAGATTGTAAGCGATGTCCTCAACTCTTTCATCTTGTGGCCAAAGAACCTTGTTTCTGATTGAGCTGAGGAATCCCTGATCATAGCCCCGCCACTGCACCTCCCTCCACTCAAGATGTTTCACAACCTCCATTGAATGTCATGCAGCGAGTGATTCTGATGGCATATTGTAATACCCCGAATTTTGAGACTCGAGGCTAGAGAATAAGCCTGAGATTAGTGGATTGCTAAGCCCCGTTTTAGAAAGATCCCAAATTGTGATTAAGGGTTAATGACTCCAAAAGTGGATGTGGTTAGTGATAAATAACCCTTTTAGAGAATATGATGTGATTTGGCACTGGAATGTGATTCGTGTGTATTGTGAGCAGCGCCGAAACCCTGTATTTGAGTTCAATTGTGGATTAACATCCAAATTGACTTAAAATAGAGGGAAGAATTGAATGGGGTATTGTGTTGGAAATGGTGTCATAGTGTGTTTTGATGTCATTGAAATTGGTTTGGAACTTTGGAATGGAAAAGTTGCAATGTTAGGTTTTGAAATGTGAATTGTGTTGACATATTGAGATTGTTGTGAAAACATGTCAATGAGATGTGAATTTGATTGATTTTGTTTTTCTAATGGATTCCTTGTGGAAATTTATGTGGGAATGATGTTTGGTATGAAAATGGAACCATTGGAAGCAAAGATGCAAAATCTGAAATTCTGTCTAGTGAAACTCTATTCTGGACAGTCAGTTTGTGTGAATGTTTTGAATAAACAAATGGTGTCTAGAAATTCTGAAACTTTTCAGTCTTAAATTTCACATCCCAATCTTTAAAATGGACATATAATTTGTGCCATTTCGTTTTGTGAACTAGGAGATATGATTGTCCAAAGTTTGGGATGGAAACTGAACTCTGTTTTGGGGATGTGATGAGTTTTATGTAATTCTGGAATTGTGTGGTGATTTTTAGTAATGGCCAATATTTTTCCTATGAATATGACTTAAATATCTTTCATTTGGATTTGGAATCATCTCATTTTGATTTTTCTATAATTAGTTATGATTTTTCAAAGTTTGAGCAGAAAATCTGCCAGAAAATCCGAAAATGGGAATTATGACATCATCAAAATAAAAGATGACATCAGCATGGAATTAAAAGCAATTCCTCCATCTTCATCAGCCATTTCCTGACGCCATTTTAGAAACAAAAATGTGAGAGAGAGCTTGGAGAAAATAGGGAGAAGGAAGGAGAAAACTCGCAAGGTAGGTCGATTTCTTCGGTGAATTCGTGCCTAACGCGTATAATCCTTCTCCTATGCTTCTTTTCTACATGGATTAAGGTACTTGAACCTTAATTTTCCTGTTTAAAAGGGGCTAGGGTTCAACCATAATGAGTAAAAGCCAGAGAGAGCTTGAGGTAACTTTCGAAACTTCAATCTTTGATTGTTCTGGTTGCTGTGGTTGATTTAATCAGTGAAATTTCACCGGATTGTCTTTGTTTGTAAATTTGGAAAATGGGTTGGCCTAGGTGTTATGCTGCCCAAATTGATTACTAAATGGTAGTTCTAACCCAATGTAATGGTTAATAAAGTGGTTAGGAGTAGAAAGAAACACGTTTAAGGAGCCGAAACCGAAAAACCCCAATTTTCCCCGGAGTACTTGTATATTTCGGTTATGGCTATAAATTGGTTTTAGAGTTGTATTTTCAATGATTTTATGGTTCTATTGAGTTCAAGAGCGAAAATTAGATGGGGTTACAGTTGGCCACTTTTTCGAAAAAGGCCGAAAAAGCATAATTACGAAAACGCCCCTAAAACCCTTAAAGTGGGGCTGCCAATGGTAAATTTGTAAATTGATATTGAATTTGATAATTCTGAGTTCGGAAATGGATTCCTTGGGAGAAAATATGTCAGAACAGCCCATGTCAAAATTTCAAGAAAAGTACAGCCGGACCGGGTACGGCGGGGCCGGGCCGGGTCCCGGGAGTATTTTAGTAAATTTTCAATATAGCCTCATATAACCCCCAGAAACACTATGGAAGTGTCTAAATAGTACATTTGACATTGTAGGATCAAATGTGAAGCCCCTAGTTGCTGGCACGCAAATCGAGGAGAAAAGACTAGAGGTAGGGGACTTACCTTACTTGCATGTATTTGATATCTTTGCTTGTGTAGTGATGTATGTGATTGCTTTACTTGATTGTGTAGAGCATATTTGAATAAATGAAGCTCTGTTTCTGTTTTGCTGTGGCCATAGTTTTGTTACATGAAACATTGAGTATGCAGAAATGTCATTATGGGGCATGCATCTAGATAAAGCTAACATGTCATACACATAGCATCTATCATGCATGCATTATGGTATCTGTTTCCTACTGAGATTCTCTTGAATCTCACTCTCCCCTACCAACAATTCAGATAGGGCAAGTGGCTCGTGGAGGGAGCGGCTAGGACTCCTTCGAGATGAGATTGTATAATCCCCATTTGAAGAATTGTAATGGGCAATTGTGCCCTTGTGATTTTAGCGAAGGTATGTACCCGGGATTGTCGGGATGATTATGTTGTGCACTCTGATATTTATATGAATGTGATTTATCTTCGCGTAGTAATTGTATTCGAAATGAGAATATGAGACCAAGTTTATAAAAGATTTCGAAAGGTATTTTTGAAAACCCCATCATGTGATGGGTTAGTAAATGTTATTTGATTATTATTGGTCTCTATTTCATTTTAATCGCGTATTTCGGATATAATTACGGAGGGGGTTACACATATGATACATCTTTTCGAACAAGAAATTGGCCTACTGAGTCAGCTGTTGGCAAGTCAGGGGTGCAATGCTATCTTGAGAGAGATGATTTAATGTCCCTGGTAGCTCCTCAACAACAGCTTATGGTTTCGATTATCCAACTATTTTTAATGTAAGTATCTTCTCTAATTGGAAGTAAATATTTTACAAATTACATCATTGAACTTTAATTTGTGTGCTTGCATTATTGTAGGTACATGAATCGTAGGTTGATTTTCTCTGGCAAAACCGATAAATTTGGATTCCTATGCCCAGTTCAACTCCACGACAAAGGGACCATGCTACTATTAGACACACATACTTATCGCAGAGACTTAGTGAAACCCCAATTGAATGTTTCTTAGCTCCATATGTGCATGGGTAAGAAACAAATTTATATTTCGTAATATACATAATATTTTATATTTGCTTAAAAGTTTTCCCTTTTTTCAGTGATCATTGGCAATTGGCTATTTTGTACAAGAAGAGTTATAATGTTATCATCTTATGCTCCCTCCATTAAAGCAAGCCAACTAGTGAGTTGAAGAAGACCATGAACTCGTAAGTTTTCTTGCATTATCAATTACTTTTTGTGTGTAAAATTTATGAAATTTGTGTAAAATAAGTAACCTTTGTAATTTTGATGATATAGAGCTATGCGGACATTCCTACACACTGCTTGTGGTAGGCATACTCGTGACCTAAAAGACCTTACATGGATCTTGCCAAAGGTTAGTTACATATTGGTTTGTTTTAAGAATGTATTCAATAATAAGTCATGCTTTAATTTTATACTTGTTTTAATGATATCATATTATTTTTCAGACCCGTAGGCAATCAACGGGGTCTAACTTGTGTAGGCTGTATGTTCTGAGACACATTTATAATATTATTACCCTAGGTATAACAGAATTTACTCAAGAGATAAATGTGTATATATATATATATGAAAAATTTTGTATTACTTTTATTCTTTTTTAAGTTAGCAAGTTAATGTTTTACCTGGTTTTGGTGTTTCAGATGTTTGATCTTGCTGACTCCTTTCTAGCAGAAGATATTGATCACATTCATAATTGTTGTGCTGAATTCATTTATAAACTTTTACAACAGTGAGTTCTTGTAAAACTGGGGAATTTTTTGTATATATTGAGGAATTTTTCTTCCTTCGGCTTTTCTGCAAAACTTGTTGGTTGCTTGAATTGACATGTTTGTTGTTTTTGTGATTATATGAAACTATGCATTTATACATGTGAATCTGTTTGAGACATGTCATTGGCCTACATATGTTTTAAAGAATCATGCATATATATATATATAATGGTTTTAAACAACACATTACATGAGGATGAAGGCACACGTTATGTTATAAGTTCCCAATGAGAAGGTTAAAGGAAAAGGAAATGGAAAGTGGAAGCAAACTAAACACCTTATGGCACTTAATAAGTATGGTATTGGAAGCAGCAATTCTAGGATGTGTTCTGATTACTAACATAATCAGAGACAATTAAAAAAAATTAAAATACTTTTAAGACCGGTTATATATACAACCGGTCTTAAAAGTTATTTTAAGACCGGTTATATGAAAAACTGGTCTTAAAAATGTTTCAATATTGCTTACATAAGAGGTCTTTTAAGACCGATGCTCATGACAACTGATTTTAAAAATTGTTTATTTTAAGATAGGTTATCAATACAACCGGTCTTAAAAGTGTTACTTTTAAGACCGGTTTCTAATCGGTCTTAAAAGTATCAGACTTTTTAGATCGGCTGTATCTAGATCTGATTCAAAATCGATCTAAAAATTCAATTTTAACAGGTCTAAAAAGTCATTTTTCCACTAGTGATTAATGCATGAATCACAAGATTCAACATGATTTAAATCAATGGAACTAGTCAACTAAGAAACAACATTAGTGCATGCATACTCAGCTAATGTACCAATTATTCCATCATTTGAAGTGGTAGAAAAAAAGGTCATAAATTATTAGAAGGTGAAAGTGTATTACCACATGGTAATTCACCTTGAATTTTTAATTCTTCACTTTGCATATTACAAATTGCATTGGACAACTGCTCAATCTGAGTTTGTAGAGTTTGAATCTCTTGTCTACGTTGCAATTCCTTTTGCTGTTGTTCCTTATCATTCTAATCAAATTTGTCCATTAGGGTTTTTATCATAGCATCCATCTTGCTTGATAATCTTGAATCCTCTTCCTGACTTAGTACATGATTGATTGACATATCCAAGATTTGAGTGATCATGCCATTTAGGATTACAGACATTTGAATATGGATCATACATCTGCTCAACACCGTAGTCATAATGATAAGGCAAATAAGTGTGAGAAAAATTTTCGTAAGGTGAATCATTCCAAGCCATCATAGAATCAAGTTCAATTTTTTTTAAAGATAAGATTGAGTTATGCAATAAACAACTATCTAAAAAAATCACTTAAAAACTCAAACTTAGAGACTAACCATTGCTCCCTCACAATGGCGCCAAAATTAATGTGTGTTTTTTGTCGTTAAAACAATCAATTAATAACTAAGACAACCTACTAATGCAATATAGTGACAACCTAGGTCATTTTTTCAAAAAGCAATATATAGGTTTTCTCTAGAATTGAATTTAGGTGGTGAAAGATGCAATAGAATTGACCTAAACTAAAATGTAAGACTCTATTACCCAAATGCAAAATGCAAATGACTCTAAAACCTATATGAGAATGAAACTAACATAAATGAATGCAAACGCAATTGGGGGGGATTTCTTATGAAAAGGGGAATTAAAATCCTAAGACAAAAAAATAAACTAATATCTAAGAAAATCAAATAAGAAAAGATAACAAGGTTTTCTCAAATATGGCGAAGGGAAAAACTTAGAATTTACACGGAATTAGCTTTCTTAACCCAAATTAAGTAATTAGACTAAAGGGAGATTGATGAAAGATTGGAATTAATAAATTTAATTACCTAATTGAAATATGGAAAACCCTCAAGCTCAATAACACTTAATCAATTAGAAAACTCATAATGTTGTAAGCGCTGGTTAATTAAACTCAATCCCAATTAATTTCAAATACATTTTGGAAATCATGTCTACAATTGTCTAATTAAACAACTAGACAATTAACCAAACAATCAAGAGGAAAACCAAATTGACAGTTAAATTAATAATAAAAACTTAATTAATAATTTAATTGATAATCCAAATGTTTGCAAACAAAAATTTCAACAATTGTTTCAAACACAAAACCAATAAAAAATATCAATCCAATCCAAAAAAGATATGTCTACAATCTAAAACTAGATTGTTCTAAATTATTACAACTCAAAATCATTTAAAATTAAATAATCTTAAATTTTAAATTAAAAAGATAAAAAGAAAAACATTCCCTTGTGATCTTCATATGCAAGTCCTAAGCTCTAACTCCATGCTCCTTCCAAGTTGCCTCCCAAAAAGAATTCAAGCTGCCATGAGATTTGTCCTCCCTCCAAACTCCTTAAAATTCACCATCGCTGGCTGGACGTAATTGTAAAAAGGGGAAAAGAAACCAAAATTGAATTGGAATCAATTATTGCCCAATTTTGTGCGTGACAGCAAGAAGGGAATATATATTGATATACGGGCGGCTGTGAATTGAGGGAGAGGGAGAGAGAAATCGGCAAGACGCGATAAATAGTTCCGAACAGCCTCCTCAATCTTTTTTGCGTCTCCTTCAGCCTGCGTATCCCCCCTGAACTAAATTACAAAGTGTCTTTTTGCAGTGGTGGCAGATAGGTTAATTAATAGGAGGAAGAGAGAGAGTTTTGTGATCCAAACTTGAATCTATTAAAATTTAAGTAGCCCAATAAATTCCAACCATCGGATTTTCTTTTTGCTTATAAAAAAAAATTCTGCACCGTAAGGTTTTCTAATATTTTTTTCCTTGCCCTGCAAGAATCAAATAAAATCGTGACATATTATATATTGGTAAATATTATTCAATCACAAGATATCAATCAAAATATCAATAATTTAAGCTTAATAATCTCATAATTAATTCAGATTTATATTATTTCCTAAAATTGGTTAACAATTCAAACATTATCTAATAAATCCAAATTACTCTAAAATAGTCCCTGAAATAAATGTATAAGGTGGAATAAAAAATATAAAATCTGGGATTTATCAATAGATGTAGGATAAAAGCTAGTCCTGATATTGTTTGTAGGGTAAAAAAAATGAGAGAATATTGGAGAATGATTTATGATTTAACACACAATCTGAAAAACTTGGGATTTCAATAGGATGCTAAACAAAAATATATTATTGCAGAAGATGATGTGTGTGGGATAACTATATTAAGGTAAGACATTATAAAAAAAATTTTGATAATTTTTTTGGGATCAGTTTTGAATTAATTGTTTTTGTCATTTATCATTTATAGGTCAACAAGAAAGCTGTAAAGCTTCATGGTAAATCATTCCCTCACTTTGATGCTCTTAACATGGTGTTCAACAAGGACAATATTGGAGAGGAAGGTCCATATATCTACAATATGGGGTTGTTAACAAGCTTGAGATGCTTTATGATGAGATCTTGAAGGTGGAAGGAATGACTGGTGAGGAGCGCCAGCAAGTATTTATTAAGTTAATTAGGGACAATGGCTTACGAGTGGCCTTTTCTCATTTTTCACTAGATGCAAAGAAAGATATGCTGAAAAACCTTCTTCCATAGAGAAGTTTATTGGATGTAAACTTTTTGTAGGTGGTGATTATAGTTATACTATGTAGATGACAAGTTTTTCTTGAATGAAAGTCCACATTGTAAGACTGACGAGGAATTCATCGTCTACACATACTAACAGCCATACAAACACTCATAAAATATTGGTGCATAGCAAATACAACTTGCAATCACCAAACTAACAAATACAAAATCATTTCACTTGTTTCTGGATCCATGGCTATATAAAAATATGTAAAATCAGAAATAGACCAGGAGGTAAAAGCCCAAAAGCAAAGAGAGGAGGTGATTAATATAGTGAAAGAAAAGATGCAAACAATAGAGGCAAAATATTAGCATAACTTTCCATAAAGGAACAGCATGAACGACAATCATATTTTGATAAACAAAAATATATAAAAAACAATATGCTTGGTGAGAAAACAAGGGAAAAAAAGCTGCTTCACAATAATCAAAGTCAAAGTGCGATAGCTAGGCTCAAAGTGATAGAAGCCACATCAAATATATATATATATATATATATGAGAACAAAATAAATAAAACCTTATATATATATATATATATATGAAACCCAGGAAATCACAAGTAGATATCAAACGAGGCAAAACCCGAAAAATCGCAAGTGGATATCAAATATATATATATATATTTTTTTTGGACAAAATCAAATATATATATATATATATATATATGAAAAATTACCTTTCTCAACTGTCCTTTTCCTCTCCTATGTGCTTTGCAAAGTTGTGCTCTGACCTTCGCTGCGACATCCGCTGTGCTCCACCGCGATGTTCGCTGGTCTTTAGAAACCCAGAAAATCATATCTTCAAATGAGGCAAAACCTAGAAAAACGCAAGTGGATATCAAATATATATATATATATATATGAAAAATTACCTTTCTTAACTGTCCTTCTCCTCTCCTATGCGTGCTTTGAGAAGTTGTTCTCTGACCTCCGCTGCGACGTCTGGCCTCCGCCTCGACGCCTGCTGCCTTCATTCTCTTGGAGTAGAGAGTGAGATGTGAGGTGCGACTGTAGTCTTGAATGCAAGTGTAGGGTTTTCTGTTTATATTGGGGCAGGGGCAAGATAATCTAGATATTTCATAGATAGTCTAGATATTTCGTAACTTAGAGTAATAATGTCTAAAATATTTTACTTCCAGATAAGTGAAAGGAATTCTATGAGTCTACCTAAAGAACTCACTTCCATCATTTTTTATGAAAGTAGACTTCTACCAACCAAACAGTCTAATTTATGGAATTCATTTCCACTTTCACTTCATTGACCTTCTCTGCTACCAAACATGGCATAAAACTTTATAAAAGTTGTATTATTCGTTTGGCTAAAAACCCAACTATTTAATAATCAAGAAACCAGAGAGAGAAAAGAGCGAATCAGCACCTTTTTTTTTTTTTTTTTTTTTTTTTTTGCTGTTTACAAATTTCCGACAAACAGCGAAGAAAGAAAATAAAATCTTTTTTTTTTTCTGTTTACAAATTTCCCCCTTCCTTTTAAAGCATTGAATCTGTGTTGGTAGCGAACGAGTTCAATCTACGCTAATTCAACTGTTGACCTTTCTGGGAATTGGCGATTTTGATATCGGTCTGTCCCCTGCCAAATTTACGGTGTGCAGCGAGGTGAATCGCTTCACTTTCACAATCCTGCATTTATCGCCGTGAGTTGTTCATATTGTTGAAGTTGTATTTGGATTCGTTTCCTACATGCTCCTGTATATGTTACTATTGGTCTTTATGAGCGTAAGTAGATCCTGAAATCTTCCAATTTGGTTTCAGGCTTTAGTGAGCGGGGCATGTTTGAATTTTGGGTACTTGTGGGTTAATTTTCATGAGTGATGATTGGTACGATAATACAATATGTTACAGAAAGAAGTAGTTATATTTGGATGGATATTTGATTAATACATGTTTATACCAGCCAAAAGCCTAAACTAGGAAAGAATTCCCGGTTAAATTTTAATTTTATTTAGGCACCAAAGATTCTTATATATGTTAGATGATTGAGATAGATGTTGTTTGGTAGACAGGTGTAGGATTGAGCCACTAGCATCCAAAACCCCAGTCAAGCATATGATTGTCACAAATAATAGGGATCTCTTGCCCCTTACAAAACATGTGATGGGAATCTGACGTCCTGTTCATATTAGGTTTTGGCAACCTATATATATAATCAAGACTTGAGTCATTTTTATTACAACAATCATTTGTCATTCCAAACATGAGGGTCTAATATATTATATATCCAGACACCATATATCTTCAGATTTTGTACCCACATAATTGGTTATCCAAGATGTCAGTGTTTCAAAAAGCTCCTAAGAACTTTTATTGTTTGTGTTTTTGTTTTTGTGTTATTCACTATTTATCTTCAAGAATGTTTTGACAGGTTGCAAAAGTATTTTCATCTTGAATGACTTGGATTTTGATTAACATATATAAACTCTAAACATTTTCTATTTGACGAGGAAAACCTATGCCCTACAAAATTGCAAATTCCGAGCCCCTAACATTTTGTGCTGCTCTATAATTTATTTATTACCATGATTTTAAAAAAGAGCAAGAAAAAAAATAGTGAACCCATATAAGGAGGAAAGGAGCAAACAACAACAAAACGCCTTATCTCACTAAACAAGGCTAGTTATAGGATCACACGATGCCAACTAAATATAAATGTATACATACTAAATATTCCATTATGACATTTAATTGTATGACTACACTTGGAATCGCAATAACTTAAACCAGAAGACAGAACAAAGTCTTCACAGCGCCAATTGGTTGGTTGACAAAGAAGACGCCCAAAAAAAAAAAATTTATAGCAACAACTAAACCCATGCCCTAATTTCTTAATGCTTAATTTATTTGCAATATTAGCCTACTTGGACACTGTTTAGTATAATTCTTCACCATAATGTTTTTTAAGTAAAGTGGACAACTGAACCCAACAAATCTGGACTTCTTTTAACCGCGCCCCAACTTATATTTTACACTCATGAGCTAAGATGAGGCATTTCTTTAGCACCTAAACTAGTTCTATCTAGGCTTGTGCTTTCCACTTGTTGGAAGGCTCCAGTAGCCCAAGCCCATTTAAGATGGGTTTTATTTAATCTGATTTATTAGTTGATGTTTCTGATATTTTCTTGTTATCTTTTACTTACTTTAGGAGTTTATCATCAGATTTGATGTGATCTGATATTTAGAATTTAAATTCCAGCTTCTGTTTGATTGTAACAAAACCCTAGATATCACTCTATACATACCCTACGTTGCTATGAATGAAACTTGAAGCTGCAAAATCAATTGCACAGCCGAATTGTTCACCACTGAAAACCGACGATTTTCCAAATTCCATGAAGGCACTGCCCCATCCCACCAACCACCTCTAGTTCAGTGTGTTGCAGAAAAATGCAAAAAAAAATGGCGAATGCCGAATCTTAGGTTAGAATGGTTGCTTTGGTTGGAAGTCAAATATACATAGAAGTATAAAAGGTTATAAAAAACTCTTTTTGGGTAAAATTCAAAGAGAAAATACTATTAAAAAGTAAATAGCACAGTGGTAGAGAAAACATTATTCTAGAGTTGCAAAAGGAAGCAAACAGAACCAAGAATAAAGTAAATCAAACATCCATGCAAAAAAGAAACTCAATAACTTGAAATAGAATGGTTGGAAGCTCTCCAAAAGAGTCACGAGCCTTGCCCACAATCCCATACAACTTTGTTTATTAGGACCCATCTTAGTGACGCTATCATAAATTATAGATTAGATCGACCAACTTTGAAAATACGAGAAAGATACATCCAACTCTATTCATTACAATTTCTCCTTTCTTCTGTGAAATGTTCTATTTTTTTAAATCAAGATAAACCTTCTTACCTTGCTCATAATAGCTCTACTTCCTAAACTTCATCTTTCATTCGTAGCAATGTGTTGAGATTCTTCTTCAAAATTTAAAAATGTTACTAGAGCCAAAGTGGTTTTGACATTCATTGATGTTTTAGTTAAAGAGGAGATTAGAAATTTCTCTAACCAAAGATTAGAGAATTTGAAATCAATATATGTAACCCCCTCACCGTAATTACATCCGGATTACGAAATTTAAGTGAAATAGAGACCAATAAAATAAAATAACCATTTATGATCCCTCATTCAAGAGATGGGATATTTCAAAATCAGTTCTAAAGCATACGTATTGCTGGTCTCACATTCACGTACGGATATAACTACTATGAAAAATCAAATCACATAAACAATATCAGAGTGCGGAAACCAAAATCCCGGCAAACCCCAGGTTACTTACATAAATAACTTGGGTTTAAGATTTCCCAATTATGGGGATTACACAACCAAAATAATCAATTACATTCTTATGTACACTTGATAACCCCAAATACAAAACTATGATAACTAACTACCACTTAGATTTCGGAGTAAGCCTAACTACTCCTGGTTGTCCGCTTCCCTTTCGAGCCACTCGCCCTGTCTGAAAAGGTTAGTCATTTGGAAGGGGTGAGATTCTAAAGAATACCAATAGTAACAACAATTTCATACCACATGCAATCACAGAATATGCACACCAATCATCTCATACAGCAACACAAGTCACTCCACCATCATCCCCTTTTACCGCCGGGAAGGCATACGACCTTAACCCGAACCATTGTTAGCGACTCAGGGACTATTGGCGTGGCAATGCATACAAATAGCCACACGGCTCACATATAGCCTTTCGGCTTTCACGATGGCCCGTCGGCCTTCACAAATAGCCTTTCGGCTCACAATTAGCCTTTCGGCCCACATATACACATATATCACACTCTAACCTCATCCCCTTTTACCGCCGGGAAGGCATACGACCTTCACCCGAACCATTGTTAGCGACTCAGGGACTATTGGTATAGCGGTGCTTCCACAGTTTTCACAAAACTTGCAGCATACGATTTTCATTTCAAAACAATGACATAATATACATACAATGTATCACACAAGGCATAAAGAAAGAGTCACTACCTGTATCCTTCCTGACTGGCTCTGGCACCTTAGCCTCACGAGGACGACAGATGTCAAATCCTATATCAATTAGGGACAACCAATCAATCTCTTATCCATATGTATATTTCAATGATACTCTAAGTTGGTTATCATTTAGGACTCTTTAGGTGACTATTAGAGGCCTAAACATATGCCTAAAGGGTTGGAAGACACTACCCAAAAGACCCCTTACTCGAAGGCAAAACACCTATTTTTGGTCATCTCACTCGAGCACAGATGCTCTCACTCGAGCACGAGTACGGACATCACTCGAGCACAAGAGAGAGTGAGACTGCGAGTGATCACCCGAGAGCACACACACAGCTCTTCAAGCACAGAATCACTCGAGCACAGCCATTTGCACTCGAGCACAAACCTCACACCCGCGAGTGAGAAGGCACACCCGAGCACCTTACTCGCGAGTGAGAACCCGAAAGCACAACTCCCACCTGAAGCACAATCTCACTCGAGCACGACCCCCAGTGCTCGAGTGAAACGGCTATGCCCGCGAGTGTCAGAGCACACTCTTGGCATCAACCAGCGAGTGAGGACCCGAAAGCAACCTCAACTCCGGACTCGCACCTTCACTCGAGCAGAACCATGCTCACTCGAGCATGTTCTTCGCTCACTCGAGCACGAGGCGATGCTCTCGAGCACAACCCCTAAAAACCCAGATAACTCGAAGCACAACAGGGAAAAACTTGCATATCACTCGAGCACGTTCTTCCTCTGCACGAGTGATGTGTATCAGAGACCAGAAACGCAGCCAAAAACCAGAACCACCAGATGGTCAATTCCTCCCCCAAAGGTTCCCCAAACTCAACCAAAAGCTCACACACACTTGGCACTAACTAGGGAACACCTTGGCAACTTTAAAAACACTCCAAGAACCAATTTGACCACAATCATTCACTAAGGTCTCTAAGATACAAAATGTCCAAATTCCCTTAACACATTTTTATCATTCCAAATTACATCAAATGTTCATATATCTCCAGACTAAATCATTTTCAATCATCAATCATAACGAACTTCGCATTTCCAGAAATAGGCATATTTAGGGCAAAATTCCAGATTTGACCAAACTTAGCCAAAAATCACAAACCACATACTAAAATGCTCTAAATGCCTACCTCTTCTCTTTGCTCAATTCAGAACCTTGATTCCTCAACTTCCAATTTCGAATCAATGTCCCAATCAACACTATTCAAGACTCTACAACCACCACAATGTAGCTCTCAATGAGATGCATATCTTTAAAGAAGAGATTTAGGGCATTAGAGATGAATCAAAGCATCAAAATCTCACCTTTTCTTTTCCTTTCCTTCTAGGTCGCCGGAATCAATGGAGGAGAAAGAGATGAGAAGATGGAATGATGATGATTTCTCTTCCCTCCCCAAGCACACAACCGAACAAGAGAGAGGAGAGAGGGAAAAGTGGTATTTTGTCTTCTAGTGCTTCATCCAATGGCTCATACAAAGCCACATGTCATCATCCACTCACTCCCTTATGAGCTCACCAAAATCACAACACATAGGATTCCGACCCATATGAAATGCATCTCAACCCTTGATCTTAAATACCACATGTATTTATTTCAAGATTTACATTACATTAATCATAATAGCGCTTAATTAAGATAATTACAATAATTATCAGTATCATTAGCCCTAATCACAAATCGGGATATTACAATATACTTGTTTACCTGAGATAAATCTTAGGAACAGTAGTAACTAATCAAACAATGGTATTGTTTTCCAAAGAAAATAAATACCAGATAGTTTGAAGGAAACATAAATTCTTGGGGTTCAAGGAAGAAAGTCCTCTTGCACATGTTGAGAGATATCATAGGCTATTCGAGAAAGTCCCCCAGGGTGAGCAAATCCACCAAGCTGCATATTGAGAGGAGAAGGTTCGTCCCACTCTTAATTTCAAGTGACAGACCTAGTGCTGGACATCACATGCTAAGCAAATCCTAAACCCATGCATTTCTATTTTTTTTTTTCCTTTCCTTCCTTGCGTTGGTTAGCTAATTTCTGTTAGGTTTTTATCCCGCCATACTTCCACTGGCTTTATCATGTCCTTTGAGTTTGAATTTATTTGATTAGGCATTGGAATATCAGGGTGATTACTGTAGCATATTTCTATCATGTGTGTAATAACCCTCCTCCAACAAATATTGTAGCTCCGAATAAAATAACATACCATAAGTATTGGAAGATTGTAACAAACATCTGTAGCCCTCGGTGACATCTGATTGTGCAGCAAAGTTGAGTCAATACTTTCAAACACCGAACACCTTTTCCGAATGTGAATCAAAGGGTGATAAAAAAGTATTAATTGCTGATCAATTTATATAATCAGTAAATACGCAGATAATTAATTTCTATGTGAATTTAAACAGCCAATAGGATTGAATAAATTATGAACATTTAGTTTAATATGAACGCTTCAACGGTATAAAAACTACAATTCATCGGTATTTCTAAACAGAACACAGGATAAATACCGGGGTTCATTCCATAGTCATATGCACAGGATAAATTCAATCAGATTGCAAGAACTAATTAATGCCAAGATAAAAAAAGAAAAACATAAATTATATAATATAAACTACCCAAAAACAAACAAGTCCAAAACACAAAAGGGGGGGAGGAGAAGGTAAAAAAAAAGTAAATAACAAATCTACTTAGCAAGAAAAACCATAAAGCAGACATTATTTTTAATGGAACTAGACAATCTGCTATCGTCACCAAGGTTAGGCAGGTTTGTGCTGGCAATACCCAACTAGCAATTGAATCACCGAAAATGCATCATTGGTCATAATATATTGTACTATTAAGGCTAGTTTTGTGGTGTTTAAATTTTTTGCCGGGAATCGAATTCAAGCCTTGAAATCTTATGAAACATTAGAGTTTGAAGGTTGAAAGAGAAAGTCCCAAGATACATTGGAAACGTCATTTTACTTGTTTTGTGTGGTGGATTCTGATTTCAGCTCAACAATAATTATTTTTTTAATGAAAAGGAGGATGCTAAATCATGTTTGCAAGTGTGTAGGAAATGATAATATAACATAGAACTGAAGCGAAATATAGCAAGGACATCATCCCTCTTTTCATCTTTTGAATTCTTTTCAGATAATAATGATATTGTTCAACAATAAGTCTCAATTTGCAGAGAAATGTAAATTACACACTTGAAATAGAGAATTTGGGGGTAGAAGGTCATACATTTTTTCAGACCACAAGGCCACATGTGGTATAGGAACTAATCTCAAATGTGTTTAATCAAAACTCAGATGTTTTACAATAAAAAATAAACCACCTATTTATAGTGCTAATTATTTCATATAATATTGCAAAAGTCAACAATGGTGGCACCTACTCCCTCAACCACCAACCCCCCCAGCCGTCTTTTCCTATTTCAGATGTCATTGCATGCGTCACTTGCTCTCTGTTTCATTCTCCAGGGGTTGGATAGGACTCGACCTCGAGTCAGAATCAACATCATCAATATAAAGAGATAGATCCGCAACCTTATGCTTGAGTAAAAAGGACTTGGACTCATTTTTTACTTTAATGTGTTTATCGGGTGGCAAAGGTTCAAACTGAATCTTCACGTCATCCTTATAGATGGAATATGTGTTTGCATAACCGTCGTATAGAGCGCGTCGATCATATTGCCAAGGTCTTCTCAGAAGAAGATAACAAGCGTCCATCGGAACAACATCACACCAAACTTCATCGTGATACCTTTTTCCAATAGAAAAAGTAACAAGGCATCATTTTGACACTTTGACCGCGCTTCCTTTATTGAACCATTAGAGCTTGTATGGGTACGGATGGTTCTGAGTTGGTAGTTGTAACTTTTCTACCATGTAGTTAGAGACTACATTTTCACAGCTTCCGTTGTCAATAATGACGTCACAAACTTTACCTTGAGCGGTGCAACAAGTATGAAAAATGTTGTGACGTAGCCAAGGCTCTTCTTTCACTGTGGCTGTATGCAAGCTTCGTCTGATCACAAGTGTTTCACCTTGATCAGGAGGAATGACTTCTTCATCAAAAATTGGCTCTTCATCAAAGACAAGTTCTTTGTCGGGTATGAGCTCCTCTTCTTCTTCAAAAACTGCAAAAGCTTCCCCTTCAATAATAGTAACAACTCTGCGGGTAGGACATTTTGAAGTGATATGACCGAACCCTTAACATTTGAAGCACTTAGGTGCTTTGGAGCTAAATTCCTTGGTAGCCTTTGTTGGAGGCTTGCTTGAAGAGTTAGACTGATATTCTTGTGTATGCTTAATTGAAGAGTTATGCTGATGCATTTGTGTACGCTGATGCATGTGTGCTTCATGTCCATTAAAAGTAATTTCGTTGGAGGAAGACGGTTGAAACGGAAACCTTTTGGGCAACTGTTTCTCAATACGGATGGCTAGACGAACGACGTCGTCCAGAGTCCAGTATTGTTGTAGATGTACCGGATGAGCAATGTTGATATTTAATCATCCGATATAACGAGCTATTGTTTGCTCCTCCCTCTCTTGGATATCACACTTCATCATGAGTTTTTCAAATTCCCTCGTATATTCTTCCACAGACATAGCCTTTTGGCGAAGATTATGTAATTGAAGAAAATTATCTTGATAATAATTATCTGGAAGAAACTTACATGAGAGCTCACGTCGCATCTTGTCCCACTTTCGGATCTTACTTTTTCCTTCTCTTTCACGCCTTTTCTTGAGATTTTCCCACCATATGGAGGTATGTTTCTTTAATTTGATGGCGACAATTTTGACTTTCTGCTCATCGGGAATTTCTTTATATTCAAAAACTCGTTCGACGGTTTGAAGCCAATCGACAAATTCGTCTGGTTGAAGCCTTCCCTCAAATTCTGGTATATCTACCTTAATGTCATTAAGGCGGAATGGTTGTTGTTGAGGACGGCGACGGTAGTTACTGGACGACGAACTATTGTTATCTGAATCATCCTCTGGATATTCACTACGAGATTCTAGCATGGCTTGCTGCGTTTGTACAGTGGTTTCCAGTTCCTGTATCCGGCGTCTCATCTCGTCCATCTCAATCTCGTGTGTGTTTCTGCGTCTTAGAGGCATTTTGGAATTGTTCTTGTGAGATTAGGTATATGATGAAAAAGTACAAGGATAGGATCGGTTTTTATGGCAAGGGGTAAAACTGGAAATTTTATGGACAAATTGGATATAAAGGTAATTTCTTAACTTTTGAGGATGGAAATGTATTTTTGGCAAAATTCTGGGGTCAAAATGTAATTTCAGAAAGTTTTGGGGTACAAAATGTAATTTTGGCATAAATTTGGGGCCAAAATGTAATTTCAGAAAGTTTTGATTGTAATTTTTACCAAATTTAGGGGTAAAATTACAATTTCTGAAAGTTGAGCTAACTTGGATTAATGACATGGCGGTTATGACACGTGGCAGTCAACGAGTGGCTGACATGTCGCTGACGCAACAGATCAGGATGACGTGGATGATGACGTCATCATCTTCAACCTCTGAACTCCGGCGACTGTCTGAAATTCCGGTGACTTTTCCGGCGACGTCCGTGGAGGCGTGTGGAGGTGTTTTACGGCGGTGACCGAGGCTATTCCTAGGTTTTTCGGCTTCTGAACATGATGGTAAGGTCAGTTTCTTCAAAAAACGCTCCAAGAGTGAAAATCTAGCACCCCGTTTTCTCACATTTTTTGTTTCTCACCCACTCCTCACTCTTTCGCTCTCTGGCACTCTGGAACTCAGCTCTGGTACCAAAATGGTATAGGAACCAATCTCAAATGTGTTTAATCAAAACTCAGATGTTTTACAATAAAAAATAAACCACCTATTTATAGTGCTAATTATTTCATATAATATTGCAAGAGTTAACAATGGTGGCACCTACTCCCTCAACCACCAACCCCCGCCGTCTTTTCCTATTTCAGATGTCATTGCATGCGTCATTTACTCTCTGTTTCAACATGTAGGCCCACACCAGCATGTACAAGGAATAAGAGAGAATAAGACAAATTTGCTCACAAGATTGTGTGCTGTGTGCTTGACATTAATATAAACGTGTCATCTACAAAACTGCATAGATACTCCATTCGAATAAATATAAAAATTCTGGCAACATTTTCTATTAAGAAATATAAATTGTAAGAAAAATCAGTCACTGACTAGCTAAAATTAGTGTAATTTTTTCTCGTTGTTTCATCTAAACAATTTTAGTGTGAGGCAATCTGGAAACTAGTACAATGCTACTGACTTACTGACAACGTGTCGCAGAAATATCCTTATCTATAAAGAATTGAGATGATTAATCACAGAAAACCTAGCCAGCACTATATAACAGAATAAATCATCAATATTAAAATATATATAACCTAGAGAAAGCAAAATTATTCACAGAGCCATGAACAGAGACTCACTCCAGAAATATGGTTAGCAATTAACATCAAAACTATTGTTCACCAACCTCAAAGGAAAAGGACATTTCACCACTGCTCTAACTGAAATGCACGAGCTGTTAGAAAAGAAGGCCCTCATATACTTCATGCCTAAAAGCTTTACTAATAGCAAACATTACATGATATTAAGTTTAGAGAAGCACAGAGATGTTAGATTTTGGCTATGAGCTAGATCATTGGCAAAACATAAGAACCAAATCTCTATATTATTTCCCTTTAAAAAATAATAAAAAATCATAAGAACAAATAGTTATTATCATTGACTTGCTGCACAAGAGCACGTTTCAAAGAAAATATGAAAGTCTCAATTACAAGTTATCTGAAAAAATCCATCAGATGGATGAATCAAATCTTATTTCACTCACTGTACAAGCTATATTGTCTCATTATTAGGAAAGAAATTTTTCCACTGACATTTTAATACATGCCTTTTGACTTGTGACCAAGGAAGCATAGATTTTTTGACCAACACCTAGGAAATTAAAGTATAGATACTAACATGGACAATAGACACAATAAATGAGACTAACACAAAGACAGCGACATGAGAAAAACTGAAGTGTCCACATGATTTTAAGTGTGGCACAGTGCCATGTCTAATCTCATACGAGTTTCCAACATGTGCCAAACATAGGCAAGGATCATTTTTGAAAGTGTTTGAACTCATTTTGCCTCAAGTGATGAAGAACTATCTGAGATGTCCAATCTAACATAACTAAAAGTTAGCATTCAGATAAAATTGAATAATGCATGGATTTAAATACAAACGAACATTCTTGGCCAAAGCCCACCCATAGAAATTGTGAGCATGAATACGAAAACTTCTTAACATTCAGTTCTCTAACTAATAAAATCAATACTCCACTGCACAAGCTTTACCGGTGCGCATTGGTGATCAATATCAAAACTAAAACTGCTAAATCCATTAATTTCCCGTTAACATCAACTTAAATAATTGTCTTGACACAGAACACAACTAATAACAGCGCAAACAAATAACAAACTATAATCATGCTGCCCCACGAAAGAAACGGAGGCAAAATTTCTAGCAAAATGGCACCCACGAGAACTTCTTTCACTTGACGATAAAATTATTGTCATTATAAGACGAAGCCGAGATACTTTCTTAGAGCAGAAATTGAATAAACAGGTCACTCTTATGTTACCATGATTTCTCAACCAGCTTCACACAATACGCATTTAGCCAAAAAAAACAAGGCACACTTTCACCACAGTTGAGTATATGCAACAGGAAAAGCGACATGAGGGCTACCTAATGAACATCAATAAGCCAGACCGATGTCAATGTTTCTCCACTTCATTTTTCATTACATGCAAGCGAATCAGTGCACGATAAGCTCAGTATGTAGAATCGCAGACAGCGAACTATACCTCAGCCGCCGCGAAAGCACACAAGAGGAACGGAGCAGTAATTGCATCAGTCGGAGAAGAGAACGAGCTTGACAAAGAGAATCGTTCATTCACCGGTGAATGATCGTATGTAAACAGAAGCAGTTAGTGTATTATATTTTCGGGCCAAAAAAAAAAAAAAAAAGTTAGCGAATTATATTTATAAAAATGGCCACGTAGTAGAGAGAGAAGAAAATATCTAAGCGAAGAGGGAGGACTGTTATTAGGTTGAAATAAAAAAGGAATCATCTAGGGAATTACTTTAAAGTGCCTAAGAAGGAATTCAACAATGAAAAAGAAATCCTATGAAATATATATTTTTCTCCTCAATCCTAAACTACTTACTTGCTCACAAGTTTTCATGCTCAAAATTATTAAAATATCCTTATTAAAAAACTTAAAGGAAATAACAAATTAATAATGCAATATTGAATTACAATAATAAAAAATATTTTATTCATATATAAAAGTAATGATTGATATTTAAAATAAGGATTAAGTTGCAAATTCACCAACAAAGAGGCGTATGGCACAAGTAAGTTGGGGCAAAAATACTGATAGAAAATTTTAAAAAGTGCAAATTAACCAAAACTTTAAAATTTCAACAAACGTCATTAGGATTTTTTTTCTCTTATAATTTAACTGTCGTTTGGTTAAATTTAATGGTTTTAATAAATTTACATCTTTTTAAATTGTTTATTACTGTTTTTATCATTTCCAAAACTTATTTGTTGCAAACATTCCTCTAAAAAAACTTTGCTAGTAAAATTACACCTTAACCCTTAAAATAAGACTAGCTTCACATTTTATCAATAACAATTTGAGTCAATGAAAATAATAACTTAATCTAAAGTAAATGACAACTTAATTTTGAGATAAGTAAATAATAATTTAGGTTTAAATAAATAACAACTTAAATGGAGATAATTAAACAACGATTTTGATAGTCAATAACCTAAATTGTTGTTTACCTATAATCAGATTGTTATAACCTCACGTTGTTACTATGGACAGAAAAATAATAGCCTTATAGAAAGATCCTTTCTACCCAAAGTATGTTTATTTTTTAAATTATTTAATGTCTCAAATTCGTCACTAATAAATGTTTTTGTTATTACTATTACTGTTTGAATTAAATCCAGCAGTATAAATATTAAAATTTTGTTGAGAAGAAAAAATACACCGTTGGCCGAAGAGAGGAGAAGAGTGGGACATAAGTGAAATTACCACATAACCTATACAGCTAATGTACTTTTTTCTAATCAAATCCAACTATACTTAAATTTTTACCCATTTCACCTTATAAAATATAAAATTTATGGTAAATTGCAGTATTCACAAATTATAAATACTATAGCTCATTCTTCCAACACCAAACACACCAACCATAGCAATCTAATGAGTTGATTCAGCTAAAACTTGGTTGCAGTTAGACAAGCACTATATTCTATTTTGATTGATGGTGTTCCAGGGTGGAAACAGGCCAGGCCGGCTGACAGGGGCCTATGGCCTGGCCTGTTAGAGGCCTGTTCAGGCCTGGCCTGACAGGCTAAAAGGCCAGGCCAAGGCCTCTTCCAAAGCCTATTTTCCTTAACAGGCCAGGCCAAGGCCTATTGACAGGCCTGTTAGGCCTGTAAGGCCGGCCTGAGCCTATAAGATTTATAAAAAAAAAACCGTTGCCTTAGTGCCTTACGCCCTTACGCATCAGTCCATCACTGCCTCTGCCACTCCCCTCTTCTCTAAACCTAATTCCTAAAGAAAAGACTCTCCTCTTCGACGCGACTCCCCTCAACCAGACGACCACCCGCGACTGCCACCCCCGTCGACGCGACTCCCTCTACCACCCGAGTCCCGACCCACCCCGGGGAGCGACTCCCTCTGCCTCCCGAGTCCCGACCCACCCCGGCGAGCGACTCCCTCTCCCTCCTAACTCCCGTAGGCCGTAGCTCCACCGTGAGTCACCAGCGGACCACAAGTCGGCTACCCTCGTCGGATCTGTGGTCCTCTCCGTCGGATCTGTTTCGGTTCGTCCCATCTTCTGTGTTCTGATTATTGATTCGGATGTTTCATTTTCTTTTCAATGGTGTTGAATTTGGGGAATGTGGTGATAGGGTCATAATACTTTACTTTTCTTTCGTTGTCTATTAGCTGCTTTGTTTTGAGAAATGTTCTGCTTTGTCCCATCTTCTGTGTTCTGATTATTAGCTGCTTTGTTTTGAGAAAATCATCTTCTGTGTTCATGTTTTTGTTTTGAGAAATGTCATAAGGGGTTATGATTTTGAAATACTGAATACATGGTAATTTTTCTCGGTTGGACTTGTTCAATGAAAAGAATGCCTGAACTTCTTAAGGAATGTGAGTATTAATGAAACACTCAAAGATCTTAACAACCAACCTTCCATTTTTGTATGCTTCTATAATTTTTGTTTCGGGGAATTCACTGTTAAATTGGGTCATAAAAGAGAAATGGAGGTTCACATAACTTAGACTTTTGAAAATTTGTATAGCTTGCTTTCTTCCTTTTTGATAAGGCATGCCTTTGTTAATTTCTAATATTACTGATTCTCCTTACATGTTTTCGATGTGATGCTATCATGAGTAATGATAATGAATGCATGAGTGATTGAGTATCTATGCTTTTGATCTTAAGATTGTTCTTGGAGTAGAGACTGAACACTTTGAATCAGCCTTACCAATTAAATGCCATCTCTTTTGAATTGGCAAGGTTGGTTTGAATTTGTGTGATCTAAATTGGACAGTTTATTTGGAGATGCTGATCTAAATTTGTAATTTCTAGGATTAATTACTGCTAACACTTGTAATGATTCGGTGCTTAATTACTTGCTGATGTCTATTTGGTTAATTAAATTATGAAATTTTGGTTGTTTTATGTTTTAGTCCTAGTGAATGTCATCACCCTTTGAGAGTGAAACTATGTCATCTAGTTCAGTTCCTCCTAATGCTATTGAGGTTTGTCAACAAGTACTAACTGATTCAAGTCAACAAGCTAGTCAACAAACCAGTGAGAAAAATGATGGCGATGATGATATCATTAAGAAGAAGAGGCGAAAAACTTCACCTATTTGGGATGATTTTGATCAAGTTGAAAGTAATGATGGGGTCAAAGCTAAATGCAAGTATTGCAAAAGTCTATTTTCATACTCAGGGAAGGGAGCTAGCACTTCCCATCTATGGAGACATATTAAATCTTGTGATTCAAGGAAGCTGCATGTTGCTGCAAGAAATAAGCAATCCACCATTCCATTCCAACCTTCAAATATTTGCATTAATCCATTTCTAGCATCAGGTGCTAGATATTCTAATGAGAAGATGAGGGAAATGATTGCTACTGCAATCATGGTGCATGAACATCCATTTAGCATTGTTGAGGATGAAGTATGGATGTGGGGATTTCAATATTCTAATCCTGAATTTCAGAAATTATCTCGCAAGACAGCCAGAAGTGATTGTTTGGCTATATATGAAGCAGAGAAAAAACAATTGAAGGCCTTATTACAAGGTGTTAGCAAGATTAGCTTAACTACAGATATGTGGAAATCTAGTCATCAAGTGACTGAATACATGGTTATCACTGGACATTGCATTGATGCGGGGTGGAATCTTCAAAAGAGGGTGTTGAGTTTTGTCAAAGTTCCTGCTCCTAGACGAGGGATTGATATAGCTGATGCTATTTTCAAGTGTTTGAAGGCATGGGGAATTGAAAACAAAGTGTTTTCCGTGTCAGTTGACAATGCTTCTTATAATGATTCTTGTTTAAGGGCTCTTCGAGACACCTTATCACTTAGTAGTTCATTGCCTCTAGGTGGTAACTTGTTTCACATCAGATGTTGTGCGCATATATTGAACTTGTTGGTACAAGATGGCCTTAGTAGGATCAAAGACATTATAAATAATGTTCGTGAGAGTGTGAAGTATATTAACTACAACGATTCAAGGCTCAAAGCATTTTGTGACATTGTTGAGCAAAAACGTTTGAAGGAAAAGAGGCTCATTCTTGATTGTCCAACAAGGTGGAATTCTACATATAGGATGTTGTCTACTGCTTTGAATTTCAAGGTTGTCTTTCCTGATTATAAGGAAAGAGAACCACATTACAACTATGCACCGTCCGAAGAGGATTGGAAGAAGGTTGAGAAGATTTGCAAACTTCTAGAAGTGTTCAATCTAGCCACTCATGTCATCTCAGGTAGTGAGTATCCTACTGCAAATTTGTACCTTCCTGAAGTTTGGAGAGTGAAACAAGTCATTGACAATGCCTTGGAGGATGATGATTTCTTTATGGTAGAAATGGTTGTCTCAATGAAAGAGAAGTTCGACAAATATTGGGGGGAATGCAATTTGGTGATGGCTCTTGCAAGTATTCTGGATCCTAGGTGCAAATTATATGTTATTAATCATTGCTTTCCTTTGATTTACAAACCTGATTATGTCGCTTCTGAGAATATAGATAAAGTGGTGAAAGGTTTATACTCAATGTATGATGAGTATGTTGCCTTGTACAAGGGAGAGACAAGTAATGCAATTGAAAATGTTGGCAACAACTCTTCTCCCAATGTGCCTAGTTCTTCTATAATTACTGGATTTGATCAAATCATGAATATTGTT
Source organism: Inga laurina (assembly GCA_963855925.1). Taxonomy (NCBI): domain Eukaryota; kingdom Viridiplantae; phylum Streptophyta; class Magnoliopsida; order Fabales; family Fabaceae; genus Inga; species Inga laurina. The sequence goes on along the minus strand of OY979708.1, from coordinate 22,726,156 downwards.
CGTGAAAAGCAAGCAATTCCCCCTATGAAATCAGAATTGGAAGCTTATCTTGAGGACGGTGTGTATATTCCTGAGGGCAGTTCTAACTCCTTTAGTGCCCTAAAATGGTGGAAAAATAATAGTTTGAAGTATAAGATTTTATCTAAGATGGCTGCTGACATACTAGCTATTCCAATCTCAACCGTGGCATCAGAGTCCACATTTAGTGCTGGAGGTAGAGTAATCGATGAATATCGTTCTAAATTAAATGAAGAATCAATTGAAGCACTTATTTGTGGTGGGGATTGGCTTCGAAACAAGTACGGTTTGAAGAAAAAACAAAAGGTATAATTTTTTAGTGAAATTATGATTTGATGCTGTTTATGTGGACTTGGCAGTGATCAGTAGACTAGCTATGAAGTTGGTTTGGTTAGACTAGATTGTAGAGTTACAAGTTCTAATGCTTATCAACTTTGCATGATGGTTTCTAGTTGCTACATTAGTTTACCTTACAATGTTTTTGTGATTTGCGTGAAATCCTCCATTGGAAATTTAATGAACACCATTAAAAAAAAAAGGCACACTGGTGAATGAAACATATCATAGGCTACAATCTGCTTGAAGATGCTTCTAATTTAATTTGCAATAGGGAAGAATGTTCATAGCATTGTTCCTGGTAATAAATTAGAATTATCATGTTGGCTTTTTATGTCTGGTTCTGTTTATTTTTCTAATAATTAGTCATCATGGTTATCACCAGGTATCCTGATGATCAGTTATAAAATCATATTACTTCTTGTGCATGTTAAATTGTGTTATGATCTAATACTATATATTTCATTGATTTTTTTCAAGGCCTTTGAAGGAGAAGAAGAAATTATTTTGAAGATTTGATGTGAAGGTGAGAAGAATCATTAGCTTGAAGTGGGTATGTTATCAAAAATATAGAACTAGAAACAATGGTTTTAATCATTAGCTTTAAATGTTATGTTTAGTTTCAACACATATATTCCTGCAACGTTTTACTATTTACACATGCCATTTTGTTGTGGTTTTAAACTTATCTCAGGTGTTCTGTTGCATTTTGCTATTGGAGTCTCATTCGGCACATCTGCTTCAGCGTTTTGTATTTGGGACATAATTTGAACACAGTTTGGCACATTTGTGTGACTTTTGCTTCAGGAGAACAAGGATATTCATTGTAACAATTATGTGATTTGTAAAATTTTAATATGGCCCTCTTATGTACATGTGGTGTTCTGGTTATTTGCTAGTTTTGATTCATGCAATGGTGTTCTCTATCAGGAAAAAAAGAATCTAAGTCCTAGGCCTGTTTGTGTCGGCCTGTGTTAGGCCTGTTTGTGTCGGCCTGTTTTGGCCTGTTAGGTGTCGGTCTGTTGGCCTGTTTGGCCTATTAGGATCTTTTATAAATTCAGGCCTTCTTAACAGGCCACAGGCCAGGCCAGGTCTGTGTACAGGCCAGGCTTAGACCTAATAAAAAGCCTGAAACAGGCCACAGGCCAGGCTCAGGCTGTCTTGTGCCTTAACAGGCCAGGCCTGTTAAGGCACAAGCCTGGCCTGGCCTGGCCTGTTTCCACCCCTATGTTCCAACAACACTTAACTGAGAGAAATTGACTCTCTAAACCAAACAATTAAAAATAAAACTGGATTTTTTGTCTGATGGATTACCTTACATTAAGTGGCCGTTTGAACTAGTTATAGAAAATTAATTTATGTTCTATAAAATAAACATATAAAAAAATTTCTCTTGTAAAGTATATAAAAGTACTTTTTTAAAGCTGATCCAAACAATAGAATTCTATTATCTTGTAGGGTTTGTATTTGAAAGATCCATGGATCTACCGAAACAATACAAATAATTTCCTTGTTGTTAATTTATCTATTAATTTACTAATAAAATATAATATGACAAGGAATTTATCAGTCCTTTTTTAAATTTTTTGGGACTATTTACAATAAAACTCAATGTTTGAAGAGATTATTTATAGAAAAAACAAGGTTTAACAATTCATGATCAACAATCAGAACAATATGCCATACTTCGTTAATGCAACAACAAAATAATTGATAACATGGAATTAACTTTTTATGATAAAAATAAGATTTTTCTTTTATTTTTCTAGTGTTGTTTTTGTGTGCAAAAAGGAAAATATGACTTCCAGTTAGGAGACCCATGCTTCTATGTGAGTCTACCTGCGCTAGTAGAGCTGGGAAAACGGGCCGGCCCTTCACGGGTTCGGGCTTAAACGGGCCGGCCCGTTTAGGCCCGTTTCCTAAAAAGTACCATATTTTTGAAGCCCGCGGCCCTTCACGGGCTCAGGCCTAAACGGGCTTAAACTCATTTTAATTCAAAAAAAAAAATTTTAAAAGTTTTACAATTTATTTATTATTTTGCTTTAAATTAGTATACATTATTTTTAAAACTCATAAATTTTTAGTTAAAATAATCATCTAATGTCCAAATTAGCCTTTTTTTTTAAGTTTAAATGAATAAAACATTGTAGAAAATAAAATAAATCAAACCAATTAATAAGTGTTTGCCTGTTATTAATACTCTATTAGGAACTTAGGTGTCTCTCATATTGATAATTTGATATAATGATATTATATTTATTAATTTATTTTAAAAAAATATTAAACGGGCCTAAAAGGGCCGGCCCGCAGGGCTTCAGGGCTGGCCCTACAGGGCAGGCCCTTTTAGGCCCTCTTCCATTTTCAGCCTCTAAATCATAGGCCCGGCCCTTGACGGGCTCGGGCCTAAACGGGCTCGACCCGAATTCCCGGCTCTATGCGCTAGTACCCCTCACAAGAAGTTCAACAAACGTTTTGATTGATAAAATGAAAAAGAAAGAAAAGGTGGAGAAGTTTAAGTTTGGATCTAAGTGCTCGTTTGGGATAGCTTATTTTTAGGCAATAAGTGCTTATAAATCATAATTCACGGTATACGGGGTAAGTATGTGAGAGAAGTTTTATCTCGACTTATGTAATAAGTGCTTATTTCCTAGAAATAAGCTATTTCAAACACTCTAATATTAATTGAGTGATATGCCCGGTACCCTGCCCAATTTGAAAATTGAGTTACTACCTCCGGTTCTAATTATAAAATAGAGTTAACTTTTTTTGGAGAAATTAAGGAAGTTATATAAATTACTTAATCATATCATATATTATATATTCTTAAATTATATATTAATTTATTAATCAAAATAATTAATTTGAAGAAAAAAATATAAATATAAATATTCTAAAATAATTTAATTAGTTTCCTTAATTTTTTCAAAAAAGTCAACTTTATCTTATAATTAGGTCCGGAAGAGTAGCATTTTCAAATTGTATAAGAAGGACCATTTGTTATAGACGAAAATCTTCATATGTGCCTTGTTCCCAAAATATATACCTTGATTTGAATTTAAATTACTACAAAACAAGAAAACATGAAGATCAATGTAATAACTCAAATATCTCAAATTATAATACTATTAACAAGCCAAATACATCAAATTAACTACTTCTTTATAAATTATTAAATTGATTAAATTAGTTTTGATTTTATCCTTTTGTATTGATATATTATGGGGATGGATAATATTGGTATTGATATTGTTGTTAAATGATTTTTTTTCATATAGCAAAGGGAAAATAGTTTTATTTTCCTTCATTATACTCATCTAGATGTTCTTTTATATAATGTATAGAATTTGAGAGATGAGTTACACTTTACATGATTCATAAATAATATGATTTTAATGTAATACACACCACATACAGCTAATGTATTTTCTGATTACTATTTAAAAATCATATGAGCTTATGCAACTAAAATGATTTATATTACGGTCTTCGTTAAACATCAATCACCTGAATTTCTAAACAATCCCTGCATTATGTATAAGTTTTGCATTATTGTCAGAAAAATAAAACTCTTATTCCATGTATTCCAAGAAGTAGTTAAAATTTTATTGTCTGAATTTTTTTTTTTTAAAAAAAAACTCATAGGAAAAGAATTTGATATCCTTCTTGTCCTTTTATTTCAAAGCTTTTAATTTAGTGCCTCAAATTTAATAACAAAAATTATTATTGTCCTATTTTTTAAACCCAATGACATTAAACACCTTTCTTAATCTTTCTTAAGCATGAGATTGTGCGTTCAAAATGTTTATGAATGTAATGGTACATAAGTTAAGGTGGCAAGTAACTACAACTATAATGTGGCAATGGTTAATGAAGAAAAATGAAAATTTTGTCCAAGTTAGACCCAAACTCATCACAAATCAAATTTAAATTTACAAAAAGTGGCGTGAATGTTTTTTAAAATTTGGCTTGGGGGTGTTCAGCTGGTTCAAGCTCATTAATTAATTAATTAGTTGATAAGCACGTGGCATATGGAATAAAGTTGATATTTGTGACTTCTAAAGTTCAATGCTCATTGATGTTCATAAAAAAGTGTAGTTTTCAAGGGATCAAAACAAAAAAAACCCCTACTGTTGGCCCAAAAAAGAAAAACAAAAATCGCTCTCTCCTTATTTTACATCTTGATCCAGGAGGGGCCGGCATATTTTCTACCCAGGCTAGCATGATCTGGTTCATGATTTGATGGGTTCACAAGCTGACAATGAATAAAGTCACGCAGACGTATACAATGATACGGTAATTTTTATTGTTATTTTTTTGCTGTGGTGTTTTTGGATAATCTCAAGAAAAATCCACTATGATTAAAGCCCAATATGGTATTTATCTTTTTGACTTTTAATAAATAAACTGCCTTTTCCATTAAAAAAAGGAGCTTACCATCAGATGCATTAGTGGAAGCCATAGCTAATGAGCTGCTCTGCCCTTACCAAGCATTCATGTTTTAAAAACAAAAAACATGTATTGATTTTTATGTATATAACAATGTTCAACAAGTAGTTTCTTGCATCCTTGTTATACACCCTGTAAAGATGAAAAACAAACAAGTTTCCCCTGTTATCTACCTCTCAGATGGCCTATATATGCATTGATAACTGGATAGGTTCAGGGAAATTTATCGAGAAAGAAGCCAAAAGAACCATAAACTATGTTTCTTTGAACATTGCATTCTAAAACTTTGAATACATTTCATTACATGTTGCGGATAGGAACTGGCAATACCTATATATATTTCTTTCAGAAGCATATAAAAGTTCAATCAGTGTACAGGACAACCATCAACCACTATGCCTTTAGCAGTAGGACATGTTGCAAGAGGACAGTGTTCACCACCAGTTCCCCACCAATTGATGCTCTTGTTCTCAAGTCCCACTGAGAAATATATCAGCACAGCCATGAAAGCAACTCCAGCATCAAGTGCTGCAGAAAGAACATAGTTGTACCTCTGCCACCATTTCTTCCTGTAACGGAAGATGAAGAAGTTGAAGATGGTTCCGACGATGATCCATGCGTTGTAGTTCAATGGTGTTGCAGGTGGCATCGCTCCTGTTGCTCCTAGCAATACAGGAAGGTTGATCAGTGGAATCCATGATTGTTTAGGAAATGCTCTGTGCAAGAGCCAAACAAGTACGGGGCCTAGTGCTCCTCCAACGAAGAACCAGTTCATTGCACTGTAGTTTCCTTCAGAACCAAAGATTTTCTTTGGCCCAACTAGACCCCAGATGACTGATGCATCAAAGAAGACACGATCTCCGGGACATGTCCATGGACTGTCTGCAGGGAGAACTTCATCTTGGCATATGTTCTTGATGGACGTAAGCAACCACCATGCTACACCAGCGTTTATGGTTCCAGCCAGCATGGTACCAATGAACTGTTCAGGTATGAAAAAAATGGGATGTATCAGAAACTGTAGGAAAATGCAACATTAATGCACTTTAAGCTGGATTATGTTCCTAGTATCTGATATAAATTAAGCATCTGATGTGATTATACGAGTGTTTTCAAATTACTGCTGAACTTACCTTTGCTTTGTTTACAAACTTGTATTTCCTAGAGTTATAATCAAAATGGTTGTTGCTAGTTGTTAAGAACGACTCTTAGGAATATATATATATATATATAATCAATGAGCATACCTGAACTAAGAACATTGATCTTGGAGGGATCTTCATGTAGTGTCCCAGCTTGAAATCATTGAGGAAGGAGACAGCCTGAGCCATGCTTATGTAGCCATAGGTTTTGAAGCAGACATTGGCTAGTGGTCTTCCTGGGTAAATGAGACCAAAGACATACTCGGTGATAATGTTCAACCCCGGTGTCTGTTCATGAGCATATAGATAACCGCATTAATTCAAACGATATCTATATGGTCTCCTTAAATACTTTACTTGCTGTAATGATTAGAAGACAAAATGAACAAGATTAGGGAGCAAAAGGTTAAAGTTTATTCTAACCTGGTTTGTGGTGGCGGTTATGATGCTAATAGGGAGGGTAAATACGAAAGCTATGGCTGAAGCAAAAATGAGTCCCCACCAAGGCATTTGAACCTGATCCTTCATAAAGATGCATAGAAACAAAGAAACCACAAAGGTCACACCCAGCAACACATGAAACCACCATGAAGGTATGTCCTCGTATCGCTTCATCAATCTTGTGTGGATATCTTCTTTTCCCTCAGTAGAAGCTCGGTAACGCTCCATAATCTCCCTGCATTATTTTAGTTCACATCAGTATACAACTACAACTTCCCTAAGCCATATATATATAGCTGATAATATTTTCAGTATCAGAAGAGGAGAGATTTTATTACCTTCCATAGAAACAGACAACATGCGTAAGTGTGGCTGCTATGGTAGCAAATCCAAAACCATAGGTGAGAGCAAAGAACACACTCAGATGAATCCTACCTTGAGCTTCGTACTGAGCAATGTCTATCTCAAACTTGTCATTAACAATGGCTGATATGTTGTAAAGCTGACCCTGAGAAGTGAACAAGTGTGAAGAGAAAATGGGAAACCTATTGGCATTGTACACATTTAGGCCCCAGTAAGCTATAGGAATCACAAGATACACTATCACTGCATAGCCCACAAAGATATTGACAATGGCGAAGAAGGGTGAGATGAGAGGGCTGAACAAGAAGGATGCTACAGCAGACCAATCCAGAGTTATGGCCCCAAGTCCTAAACCTTTCATACCAGAACCTAGTTGCTGAGCTGTGACTGATCTGGAGAATATCCAGCAGATCCATGATATGTTTGTGAGAGTTGAGAACAAGTATCCAGGAACCAGGTACCATATAAAACTGCAAACTAGTGCAATGGAGAAAAATTTTGCCCTTGTTGGTTTCTGATCATCTTTCTCATGCAAAGCTCTGCATTATAAATGTATATATGTTGATGTGAAATGATCAGAGACAGTGGAGGGATCATGCTAAATTAATTACTAGAAATCATAAACGTCTAGGATCAAGCAGATAAGTCCCTACTTAAGAGTAAACAATTGTAAAAATGAACACAGAAGACACAGCTTGAGGTTTCCTGTAAAGTTGCAATTTTTGGATGTTACAGTAAGAATTTATGAAGCATTCTTAATTTTATTTTGGGTTTGTGTTGATGAGACCAAAACAGAGGAAGCTAGACTAACAATCAGTGTATAATGAGGGACTGTTCTGATCTCTATTTTATTGTTCTTCATAACTATTAACTACCCAATAATTATCTCCCTTGCATGTGTTGCCCATGCACGTGTTGCCCATGCACGATATGTGAATATTTTTCAATCCTTTACTTTTCAATATAATAAAATTTAATGCAATAAAAATTTTTGTATTTCAATAATTAACAATAAAAATTAAAACACATGCTTATTTGATATAAATAAATCTGTGGTGAGCACAGTTTTTTTAGTAAACAGGCTCCCAAAAGTGACTGACATTTTATCTAGAAGTATTTTAATTTTTTTCATAAACTAAATAATTAAAAATAAAATATTCCCTCATTTTTATTATACCAACAACAAATGATAATTTGTCCATTTTCTCTCGTTTTCTTTTGTTTAAAATGAAAATTAAGTTTCATGCATCCCACAAAGTCTGAAAAAATAGATCATATGATTCACAATTTATTTCATATTTTACAATAATATTTTTTGAAATAACCGAGAGAACAGCACCTCTATGATATCGAATATTTTCCAGCAAAGTTGAGGTTTTTTTAATACCTTGGTTGTAACACTGATGTTGAATTCTTCAGAAATGCCAACCCATCACAATCTAGATGTAATTTAAAAAAAAAACAGTAGTGGGATCCACTGAGCATAAAGGCATTGTAAACTAAGTCGAGACGGGCCATCAAGTCAATGGCCCCGTGAAAGACCTCCAAATGAGGGCCATTAATTCCCTTCTTTTGTTTGCCAGACGTTAATTCCCTTCATAATTAATAATTCCACCACCTTCACATCAATCGTATTTATATGCTAATATGTGTCCTTACTTAAGGACAGATTCTACGGGGGAAAAATCACTTTAATATTAAATTCATATTTTAAGCGTCCACATTAAGGTATTTTGTAGATATATTTTTTTCAAGTAAAAAAACAATAGACATACTTTTTATATTTTATAATAAAAAATGAAAAAAAAAAATCACAATCAAGTCAAAATGAAGAGCGTTGAGCGATAACACATTTAAATTTTATTACTCCCACTCATTAGTTGAATGTTCATCTTCATTTCATCACACATGAATTACATCCCCATCTTTTAGATCCCACCGCAACAATAGATTCTCAGATTATTTTATACATGCCAAGATTCCTCCTACTTTATTCTTCACTTTTTGCCTAAACTTTACCTTTCTTTTATATTTATCTATTTATTTTACATAAAGTGATAAGGCTAAATGAGATGGGTTTGGTATTCTAAAAAAATTCAAAAATAATATAAATAAAATAAATCATACCTAAAAAGTGAGACCTGAACGAGAGTGCTGGGCCACCACATATGGGCCGGTTCCACCACATATTTCCGGATCAGCCCAGCCCATCCGTATCCCAATACCTGCACGCATCCATTGCACAGTTTTTTTCCGGGTCAGAGTAGGAAGCATCTCGATTTTTATTTATTTATAACTATATTTTATGAATGATGTTGTATGCATGATTTATTTTTTTTAAAAAAAATAGTAAATAAAACCGGTAGAAATTGTGCTAAGGTATGTATGACTTTAATTATATTTTTTTAATAAGATTCTCTTTTTGTATTAAAATGTACACTTCGCCGAATGGATAATCCAATAAATAATATTCCTTCTGGTCCTAAATATAAGATAAAGTTGATTTTTTTATAGAAATAAAGAAAACTAATTAAATTACTTTAGGGTATTTTTATTTTTTTTCTCCAAACTAATTAGTTTGACTAATAAACTAAGGGACAATTACAATGAAATCCCATACAAGAGAAAAAATGAAGAAATGGTCCTTGAAGTTGTCAGTGTAAGCTCCTCAACTTGTTAATGGACGCTCCTCGACTTGTCATTAACAACTTCAAGGACCATTTTTTCATTTTTTTTCTTGTGTGGGACTTCATTGTAATTGTCCCATAAACTAATATATAATCTAAAAGTACATAAGATATAATATAATTAAGTAATTTATTTAGCTTCCTTAATTTTTCTAAAAAAAAATCAACTCTGTTTGTATTTAGTAGGGGTGTTTAAAACCGGGACCGGGACCGGGATCTACCACTCCCGGTCCCGGTCCCGGTTTTTGGCCGGGATGCAGATTGCATCCCGGTCCCGATCCCGGTCCCAGTAATCCCGGGTGGGAACGGGATCAAACCGGGAAATCCCGGTTTTTTTAAAAAAAATTAAATTTAAAAAATATTATTATTTTAGATAAATTTTCTATAATCTAGTGTTTAAAGTAATTATTTAACATCTAATAAGGCCATAATAATCACACAAATTGATCTAGAATTGAAGAATAACATTTTATTATTATTATTATTATTATTATTATTATCACCTTCATCATTTTTGTTATTATTTTTATACATTATATAGTAGGATTAGTATCACAATATATATAGTTTAACTCCAACTAAATATGTGATACACATTTTATCAAATGATAACTTAAATTATGGGATAAAAAATACAAAAATAAAACAATAATTTAGTTTTTAAGAAAAAAATTTAAAAATAAAAAATAAAAAAACTGGGACCGGGACCGGGATCACAAGGTATGTGACCGGTCCCGGTTTTCCCGGTCCCGGTCCCGGCCGGGACGGGAAATTCCCGGGATCAAAATTTCGAGACCGGGACCAGACAAGCGGGACCGGGATACTTTGGACACCCCTAATATTTAGTACCGAAGGAGTAAGAAAGTAAGAATAATCGAAAGATTGAACCAGAAAATATTTTTACAAGGTGCATAGTGTATATCCCACGATATATGTTATTTTCAACAACGATGCTTCATCTTAATCATCGAAAATATCTAAATTTATGACATTTTACAAAGTTATAAACAATTTTTCTATTATTTTCCCAAACGCCCGCCATCATTCCCGAAATTTTGGTAGAAAATAAACGAACTTTATTACACACCGAAATTCATCAAAAAGGTCCTCACGATTTTCTTGGGAAAGTAAGAAACAACAAATTTATGACATAATCAGAAAATTTGCCGTTTTCACTTTTCAGTTCCACTAAAAGTCAATTTATTGTAAGAAAATTTCTCAAGTGTGCTAAATGTTCGTGGTTCGTTTAAGATTATTCTTTACATGTATGAAAGAAGGGAGTATTTTTCTTTTAAAATTATCACTAATTCTTAAAATAAATTTAAAGCATTAGAACCCTCTGGAAATCATCCATTTGCATCTTTTGTAAATGGTTAGGGGTCTGTTTGGCAGGAGAGAAATGTATGGGAGGGGAAATTTTAATAATTTTAAAAAAAAAAATTAAAGAAGTGGAATTAAAAGCTTCTAATTAATTTTTCATAATCTTCTATCTTATATATCATTTTTATTAAAATTTTATAGTTTCATTTATCCCTTTTTTTTTAACTGAACTCATTAAAATTTGGGAAAATCACTCCTAGGTCCCAAGCAAGGAAGATAATATTAGAAAGGTTCCTGGGTACAACCTCAAAGCGCGCATTCACAACATGATGAGTGCGTTTTTACAACCTCAAGGGACCTTTCTGATATTATCTTTCTTGTTTGGGACCTAATCCTATCCTTCCTGTCAATGGTAGCAAACAGACCCTAAAATATAATAAAAATAATATTTATATGTAGAGTTACCTGAGTAGTGATGATTAGAAGCCAGGCGGCGAAGAAGGAGATGCTTCTGCCATAAAAGGCCTTGATGATGTTGACGATACCGACGGCGTAAGGCGACCCGGATCCGAAGGCGCTTCCCGCATTCGCGAATATGGTAATTAGCACGTGCTCTTTCATGTTAAACGGCCCCGGGTTGAAGGAGAACGTCTTGGACCCGAATCCGGGGATCTGGAACTTGGTGGCGGGAAGCACGGCGGCCATGAAGTAACCGATCGGAAGAGTGGCAACCTGGACGGTGATCTGCGTGATGATGAGCGGTTCAGTCCGGTAGGCGAAGAATTGATTGAGGAAGGAGAGGAGAGAGCAGGAGATGAGACCTAGGAACCACATTCGGAAGGTCCATACGGGCAGATTCGGGTTGTCGGTGTTCATAACCGTCAATCGGACCTCCTCTATGGGAGAGACCTCATCTTCGTCGACGGCGGTGTCGACGGAGTTCGGTTTCTCAACATCAAAGGCCTTGTTGTTGGTGGTGGTGGTGGCCGCCATGAAATTTACAGAGAGAGAGAGATGGAGAGAGAGAGAGAGAATGGAGGCACGGTAGGCAGAGATGAGAGAGGTTTTTATGATTGAAGATTTGAAGGTGAAGAAAGAGTTTGTTTCGGTAGAGTGGGTTGGACACTAGCTGCTCAACGGAGGAATCTTATGATTAGTGATCCACCAAATTACGTTCTGTCACTCAATAGTAATCGTGTTATGTTCTTAATATTTTTAAGGAAAATGTGTATTTAATTCCCAGCAAAAGAAAATAGGAAAAATCGTTCGTTGTAAGGACCAAACAAAATTATAATAAAATCCCAAAACAGCAAAAAATAATTCAAGATGTATGTTGTGAAAACACATTTAAAGAGTTGTTATTTTTTTTTGGGATTTTATTGTAATTTTGTTTAATTTTTCGGACCTTGGAGTGATTTCTCCAAAAAAATATGTTAAAATAGTTTTTTAAAATCTTAAAATTACATTTTAAGTTTTGTGGGACTTTTTATAATAAATTCTAATTTCACTAATAAGTCTATGGGTATTTATTGATAAGTCCTTAGACATTTAACAATTGAAATTTATTGCAAAAAAAATTTTAGAGGATTTGAATGTAATTTTGAGACTTCAAAGGACCAATGTATCATATTTTTTATTTTTCGAAACCTCAATGCAATTTTTCCTATTTTTATCACTTATTAGTATTTACAACTTAATTGCCGGCCAGCTTTAGCCAATTTTTTTCTGCCAAAAAAAAAACCGTACAATTTATGACTTAATATGTACACAAGAATTTATTAAGTCCACCTTGTATAAAAAAAATAATTTATTAAGTCTACCTTATTTGAAAGGGAAAAAAATTAAGATGTGTGTTCAACATCATCAAGTATTTTCTTCTTAAACTATTTTCTGATTCATCTCATGTTTTGGAGTATTTTTTAAATGCGTCCAACACTTTAAAGTATTTAATTGCAAAATTTTTGTCACACCCCGCATTGAGCTAAGTTAGCTCAATGGTAGGGACTCAGACGTGGAACGCATACTTATGCCCTCAAGTCATGACTTCGAGTCCCGGGAGGCGAAAGAAACCAACTTGTGTTGGAGGGGGTGGGGATATATTGGTGAGTCCACGCTCGTAGTCCACTGCCTTGGGCCTGGGAGGGGTGGAAGTGTAGGGTGTGACAAAAAAAAAGGCAATGTCAACACTCGTTTCCATTTCGATAGTCGAAGAGTAATAAAGACGGAATTCTATAGGTATACAGAAAAGTACAATTATACTGATAAAAATATTCGTTTACAACCTCAATCGTCGTTCGTCAACGAAATACAGAAAATACAGCAGAAACTTTAATATTTACAGGATTCCCCAAAATATCTAAACATAAAATAATTATAACAACGATTATGTCCTTGCCTCGAGACACGTGCCAATCACTTTCTAACATCTACGCCTTTGCCTTTTGACCCACTGACACCCATTGAGATGTTTATTTTAGAAAAAAAAAAGGGGGTGAGATTCCAAAAAATCTCAGTAAAAACATGCTATCGTTCATAGAAAATGCGAAAAGTAAATATGACATGCGCCAATATATGCACCAATTAATAAACAATATAAACACATCATCATCATGTATACATGAGTAAGACCCAGCCCCACAATCTACACCGGTTGGTCTTCTAGGCAAACCATGTTGATTAATAAAATATATTTACAAACATTGGCATCCACACAAGCATATAACTATGGCATGATGTATAAAGGATAATGTTTCTACCTCAAAGCTTTATAAACCCTTTTTTAGATGTGCCTCGTAAAACGTGTCGTGTCCGGCCTCCGACTCGGTCTTAAAATATTAAATGTACATGAAATATATCATAACCTATCTAAGTATCATTTTAGACTCTTTCATATTGTTCATTGTGGTTATATTAATCTATGGTGAAAATTTACCAAAATGCCCCTAGGACCCGCCGTACCCCGCCCGATGGCATGTTTTCCCAAAATTTTGACTAGGGTTATTCTGAGGTATTTTCGCCAAAGGAATCCATTTTTAGGCTCAAAATTACTAAATTCACTGTCAAATTACAAAAATATTCTTGACAACCCCGATTTAGAGTTTTATGAGCGTTTTCCTAATTATGATTTTCGGCCTTTTCCGAAAAAGTGGCCAACTGTAACCCCACATATTTTTGCCCACTGAATCCAATGGAACCATTTATTTTATGAAAATCCAAATCCTACCCCCTAAAACAGTGATGGCCGAAAGTTTCAAGAAAAATTGGAAAAATGGAGTTTTGTGTTTTAGCTTCCAAAATTTGTACTTTTCCACTTCTAATCCTTTATTAACTTATTTAAACACATCTTAACCATGATGCAAAAAAATTTAGGCAGCATAACCCCTTAGGGTTATGGCTTTTCCAATTTTACAACTCAACCAAAAATCACCAATAAAACAACAAACTTCAAAATCAACTTCATACAAGTATATATTTGAGTTTGGTATAGTTACCTCTTAGGCTTCTTGATTCCTCTCTCCCTATACGTACTCTCTCTCTGCTCTTTGAGCTAACAATGTGTCTTCAAGATCATGGATTCATGAAGAACAAGAGTTTAGAAAAGGATCTAGGGAAATGCTACTAGAAAAGCTTAAGAAACCAACTCTTACCTTAAGATTTACATTCTTCCTTTTCTCTAGAACATGAAAACTCTTGAACTCACTCTCTCTCTTCCTTTCTTGTGACTTGGACGAAATGTGTGCATGAAGGGAAAGAGGATGTGTTTTATTGAATTTCCTCTTCTTTCCTCTTAGCCCTTGATCTTTCAAGATTTAATCTTGTGGTGACACTTGTCACCACCATACTTCCACCCATGCTTCCTTCATAATTATAGCATACTCACTCCCTTTGGCTTTCATTTAGCATTGAACCACTTTTCTATCTTGGTTAGCATAAAAAAAACGTGCTCCCTCTTCCTCTTGCTCCAACTACACAATTACTCTTCCAACTAGATCAAACTTGCACTCAACTTCACCCCTTCCTTTACTTAAGCTACTCCCTTACCATCACTCATCTGATCACTTTGTCTATACCTTCATGTAATGTACATTTTACCATTGTCATCATTACTATCTTCATGTAGCATTTTGACATGTGCTCTTGGAATTCAACCATCATTTAATCTCTGCTTTATATGATAATGGTACTTGGCATATTAGATTTCATTAATCAATTTTTCCCTCCATCCATCTCATGCTAGGCGAAATTTTGGAAGAGAAGGGAAGAAAAATGGTTTCAATATTTCCATAATTTCCTTAATTGATTTATGCCCAAGTCCTTCTAATTTCACAATTCTTGATTTATTCTATCAAGAATAATCCAATTATACATTTTCCTTTATTTTCCTTGATTAATTGAAATCAACTCCAATTAATTGAAAAAAATAATTACTCTTGGGCTAAATTAGCAAAATTATGATTTGCTATCACTTTTGTAATTTAATTCCTTTCTTGAATTAATTTGCCCATTTCCTCATGAATATGAATATTTCAAAATTCATAAGATCCAAATTTCATAAACATTCACCATTTTATTGAATTTTTCAAATAATTACAATATATTTTTTGTGAATATAAAATTTGAGATGTTACAATTTTACCCTTAAAATATTAATTTTTTAAGAAAAACTTTGTTCATAAAGTTTTTTTTATAAGCAATTTTAACTTAACATTAACTCCTAAAAAGTCTTTTAAGTGAATGTGCATCCATAACCCTAAACTATATTTTGGTAGCGACCCTAAATGTTGGACGCACATAAAAAAATACCTTATGGTGTTGGATACACCTGAAAATACTTTAGAGTGTCGTACATATGATGAAAGGGTTGGAAGGGAGTACTTTCAGTATAATTTAATTTAAATAATTCAATTTCATAGGGATATATAAGCTAAAGTTCTTAATAATTTAATAAAATGAAAAATATATTCATATATAGATATAGAATAGGTATGAATTTAATTCTTTATATTTGTAGCTCTATAATATTTGATGATGATGAAGAAGAAGAAAATGAAATGCATAATAGTATAATATGATTATCTATAATCCATATGTTGTATTTTTATGTTTATTATTTATTTTCTCTTGTTCTTTTTAATATGAACTGTGTGTACTTTTTTAATAATTGTGTTTAAATAACTAATATGCTGTTATTTTATTTTTAGTAAGGATTCATTAAATATATAAACTACAAAAATATATAGAATAAAAACTACTTGGACTTTTGTGTGGTAATAAAGGGCGGGCTATCTATGAAGTATAGTACAGGTAATTGTGATTATTAAAGAAATGGAGTAAAATTTTTTACAAACAGTCAAATGGATAATGACAACAATGCAGTCTTTTTTTATATATTTATCATTACCCAATTAACAAGCTAGTTTAATTATTTAAAATTGATCTAATGTTAAGTTGTGGAAGGGACAAGGTTACTTAAAACAAATTGGGAGTCATCCCAAGTCTCAACGATACAGCCCAAAAAAAAAAAAAAAATCCTAATTTGGGTTTTAACAATGCTTATTACTAGGGGTGGAAACAGGCCAGGCGGCCTGTCAGGGGCTTGTGGCCTGGCCTGTTCAGGCCTGGCCTATCAGGCTAAAAGACCAGGCCAAGGCTGAAAAAAAAGCCTGTTTTGTTTAATAGGCCAGGCCAAGGCTTATTGACAGGCTTGTTAGGCCTGTCAGGCCGGCCTGTTAAATATTTTTAAAAAAAAAAGATTAAAGGTTGGGAAAATTACATTTCTTTAAATCTATCTTTGAGCTTCGGTCAGAATCCTTCTGCTAAACCTATTCTTCATCTCCATTCTCGTCCATTCGTCCTCCTCACTCCTCAGCTCCACAGCGGCACCGGCTGCCTGTCCTCTCTCCGACTCCGTCCGACATCGCATCTGGCACAGGCGAACGGCCGTCTTGTCTCCGTCGTCGTCAGTCCCTTGTCGCTCCATCATCTTATGGCCTCTGCTTCAGTCGACTTCTGCTATTCTGATTCGTCAAGTAAGCAAATAGTTTTCTGGTTTTTTTAGGTGGATTTCTGGACATCTGTGAATTGCTCATCTGTTTCTGGTTCATTTGCTGGTTCATTTCTGGTTCCTTTTCGATTTTGTGATTCTGCTATAAGTGTATCTGTGTATGTTCAATAAGGACATTGAGAGTGTGGGCTATTGCTTTCCAACTTGTTTATTTACACCAAACACTTTTGATATTTCCAACTCTGCAACAATAGGAATAGTTGATTTGCATTTTCTCAGATATTGCTAAGACAGTCTAAATGATTATTGGTTTAGAGGTTTCTTTTTGGGGCAAATTGGCTTACGAGTTAATCTAAAAATTAATTTTCAGATTTAAAGTCTTTCAAATCAAACATGCTTTATCTAAACTGATGCTCTGATTTAAAACCCCGATTTCCTTTCCATTGGAAGGTTATTTCAATTATTCACTTATTGATTTAAAACCCTAATCTCCTTTCCATTGGAATAGTTGAACTGATGCTCTAATTTAAAACCCCAACTTAATGGTTTGTGACCATACATGGATACATATATATATATATATATATATATATATATATATATATATATATATATATATATATATATATATATATATATATATATATATATATATATATATATATATATATATATCCCTAAGAGAGACGGCATATTGTTGAGGTATATGCTCTGTGCGCCTGTCATGGAGAATTGAAATCTTCTGGCAGCCTTGGGGAAGATATTAGAAATGCCTTTTATTCTCTATTTTTATTGGATATGGTGCTGTTATCAAAAAGTGATGGCTGAATAAACCATTTGTTCCACTAAATATGTTTTATTTTCCATTTTTTATCTGCTCCTTGAGTCATTTGACTAAAATTAAAATATATCAATTGGGGATATTCAAGAAAATTATTGCACATCATCATGCCTTGCAGACGCTAAGATGGTAAATGCTGGTGAATATCTTAAGGATTTATTTCTTTTATATGATAAATAATGCCTCATTCTATGCACTGATTTGTTTGTCCACACATGCTTGCTGTCCAACAGTGTTAGTTTTCTCTTTTTGCTTCTGGAATTCGCATAAACTAATTTGGAGAGTGGTGTGTGCTCAATTTTTAACTGTGCTAATGACATATCCTTTTTACTTCAGCATGTGCTTTTTCCCCTGTGAAATTTGTGTTCAACAGCAGTTGAAGGCTAGAGGTCAACCATTTGCTTTTTTATATATGTATATATATTTTTAATAGATGAACTCAAATATTCATCAGGTCTATGCTGTAAATAAATGATTGTGGTCTCTGAGTTGCTTGTATTATTATGTTGTCATTGTGGAGCTATATGCCTATGATGCATTTGTTATAACTAGAATTTTATTTGGTTAATGATACATTAGTTTATAGCCAGCAATCTTTAACTCTGGGAAAGACATGCAACTGAATTGGATATATGAGATTCTTGGGTAGAATCATTCTACCTTGATTAGATTAGTGAATTTCTGATGTTTCATTATTCTTCTTTTACTATGAGATGAGTTAAAGGTTATGAATGTAGTGTGCTTGTTTAGATTGAATGAGATAAATGAACTTCAGTTATCAAGCAGCTACATAAGATACATTTCATTCAGGATCATTAAATGGTAACTCATGAAATGTGTGCAGATGAGTATTGGGAGGAAATGGAAGGAGATCATTGACGTCAACAATAAGATCCATTACAGCGCTCATGTATATTTCTCTGCTCTACTCTGTTTTTCTTTTCAGATTGGCTATCAAAAAATATATTGGTAATTTTCTTTTCTCTACTTGGTGTAGGATGATTCGAAGAGGGAAAGATCAGCAAAGAGTCAATACAATGTGTGATGGCTTACTGGATCGTTCCTTGATTTTATGCTAGACTTTAATTCTGTGTATCAAACAAGTGTATGTTATTTCTTCTGTAAAAGTATGTGACTAACAAGTTATCTTGGTTCTAATGCGTGTTCCTCACTTGTTCTCTTGTATTTTGAATCATTGATAGTAATTTATGTAAATTTCAGCCTATTTTAGGCCTGTTTAAGGAGGCCTGTTAAGGAGGTTTGTTTTCGGCCAGTGGCCTTTTGGCCTGTTTTGCAATGTGGCCTGTAGGCCTGTTAGTTTGCTTAAAAAAATTTCAAAACTTCAGGCCTCCTTAACAGGCTGCATGCCAGGCTAGGCCTGTGTACAGGCCAACCTCAGGCCTAAAATTTGGCTTCCAACAGGCCACAGGCCAGGCTCAGGCCAGTTTATGCCTTAACAGGCCAGGCCTGTTAAGGTAAAAGCCTGACCTGACCTGGCCTGGCCTGTTTCCACCCCTACTTATTACATATTATTATAACATGTAAATTGATTTTGTGATATGCGAACTGTTTTATAAATAAATTAAACCATTGAATAATTAAATCATGCTGATTTGTACAATACCATCTTTTTTACCCAAGTTACCATCATATCTTTCCTGATTGATTTACAAGCTGACAAAGAATAAACTATAAACATATATTTTTCAACTTTTAAACCCAGATTTTTTCTTTTAAAAAAATGTCTTCCCTATATGAATAAGGCCCGACGGGCCCGTATAACGATACAATAATATTTTTTTTTTACCATTAATGATTAAAATTAGGGAAAATGACACATAAATATCATGGGAATTGTCAAAACCCAAAAAAATCTATTAACACTTATAAATGATAATGAGGGGATTGAGGGGGAATCTGGGTTTCTCATATTTGTACCAAATGACCAAAATGCCCCTCAAATCAAAACTCACTCCCTCTTCCTCTTCCTGTCATCTCCTTCTCCCACTTTAGATCTCAAATCCCAATTATTTGGCCTCTCCCTATTAATCCTGAATCCAGTCATTTTGTTTATCGCAAGTGTGCCCTGCCCTGCTACAACGCTTGCCAAAGACACCCACAAGCTCAAATCCTTCAACGTCGTCGAAGGATTCATATCCCTTTGCTGATCTGTTTTGTAGTGGTGATGATGACGAAAATGATTTTTCTAATGGTGATAAATGAATGTGATGAGGCTTTCATTTCTGAGATGGATTGCAGATCCGCCATTACCAGGCTGAAGAAGTTGTTGTCATAAACATGTCTGGTTTTTTGTCAACTCCATTACTACACTTGTCATTATCATTATTAAACTTGTCAATACCATTAAAAACATTAGTCAACGCATTTACTCAGCCTAGTAATAGAATAGTTTACTCATAATTGGTTTTGACACAAAGAATAATGGGATTGACAAATTTTGTAATGGTTTTAACAAATTCGTTAATGGTTTGACAAAATGGATAATGGGATTGACAATTTTAGTAATGGTTTTAACAAAAAGGATAATGAAATTGACAAATTCATGTGGTTTTCACAAACTTATTATTGATTTTGACAAAAATGATAATGGGATTGGCAAAGTCGTCAATGGTGTTCACAAAGTCATAATTGATTTTAACAAAAAGGCTAATGGGAATGATAAATAATGCATGACGTTCTCAATGTGTTGTTGCCCAAGAGGGGGGGACTGACAAATGTTGTATTGGTATTGACAAATTCAGTAATGATTTTAACAAAGTTGGATAATGTGAATGCCAAAAGGCATCATCTCAAATGTGTCAAAGTATGAGCCCAAAAAGGGTGGGCGTTGACAATTTTGGACCCAAAGGGTGGGCGCTGACAATTTTGGACCCACACTCTGACACATTTTGTGACAATTTTAAGGTGTTGATTTCACGGGAAGAGGAAGAGATGAAGAGAGGGAGAGGAGAGAGAAAGAGGATGAGGTGTTTTAATAAAAACAATTAAACTTCTAAATCCCAGATTCCTCCTAATCACCTCTATGTCATTTTAATTTCTTATTAGATTTTCTAGGGTTTTCAGAATTCAAGTGGTATTTAAATAAGATTTTTCCTTAAAATTAAGTCCTTTATTAGTGAAGTAGTTATTTTTTAATTGGACGCACCAGAATACTGTTTTTTGAAAAGGGATAGTGGATGGACCAAAAGATTGGGGGGGGGGGGGGGGGGGGGGGATCTATGTTTGAAAATAATGACAACGAAGTCGCACATAAATACAGATCCCATTAAGATTCCACAATCATGAATTACGCCCACTGTGATTGATACTTTATGCACGGCTAGCCAGCAATAATTCTTTTTTTTTTTTTTAATGTTACATTCCTTTACCTATATTCTGTTTTTTATTTTATAATGATGATATTATCATTATAAATAAATATAATGTAATTTATTTTTGTTTTTTTTATGTTAGAAGAATATAAATCATTGCTACGTGAAAAAAATAAGGTCTACGCCTCCCTAGCCAATGAAGAACTACCAGCAATTTTATTATATTAATTTGATAGAGGTTGACTCCTAAATAATGACTCCTCCCTATAAGGTTATCATAGACATTTTTATCAAACTCATAAGTGGATTTTTTGAATTTACCGTTTCACATTTCTACCTTACAAAATCATATCGAGTCACTGATAAAATCATATTAGTTGTAAGCTCTGGTAAACCCGCAAGTTTACACATCGTGTTTACGCTTTTTACATTTCTAACTTATAAAAACATGTTAACTCACTTTTAAACTCGTTTTAACTTTTTTCGATTTAATCAAGCTCAATATCTTTATATATGAATTTTATATAATTTTTTTTTCTAAGTATGATAAATTTTGAATGTTGATGTATATAATTTCAATTATTTGGATTTAAAATATATTTAAAGCAAATTGTTATCCATTTTATATTTTAATTATTTAATTATGTATTATAAATACCTATTTAATGATAAAAGTAAACTCATACGGATTTACGATTTGAGTTCACAATATAAATTTATATCACTATCACGAATTTGCTTGAACTCGCAAGTTTGATGGCCTTGATTATAGAGCACTTCTAACTAATTTTCACATGCTATGGAATAACAATTGAGTCATTAAATTTATCTTAGATTGATAATTTTTTAAAACTTTACCCATCTTTAAATTATGTGATTTAATTTTTTTAATTTTGAACCAAAATTAATAAAGGTAAAATGGAGAAAAAGTAATTAATAAGACGGGTGGAGCATTATAATTAGGACCAGCAATGGCTTCTAAGTAGGTGCCTCATAATTTTTAACTGATTTATTTAAAAAATAGTAGTATGCAAAAAGATCCACATTTAGCTTATTTTCACGACTCAACTGATCACCACTTGGCCAATAAATCTACAATGTTTAATATGCATTTGAGTATTAACGTATCACTTATTCAAGATTTATTGGTATGTTTAAAATAAAACCTAATAAAAATATTATCTAACAACATTAACAACTCATCTTTCAAAATATAAAAATGTTAAGGATCAAATTTTAAGTATTTTTTTTTTGTTAGCATTTAATTATAAAATCACTATGTAAGCATTTTTCGTTAACGACATTAACGATGGTGTTAAGTGTTTACATTAAGAGACTGAAAATATAACTTATAATTTTAGAGGACTAAACTTAAATTTAATGTAAATTTAGAGCACAAAATATATACTTTAGGCTTGTTTTTAAAAAAAGTCAATGTTTATATTAGAAAAACGTAAATTCTTACTCTCTTTTGTTTTCCCCCTTTTCTTCGGGAACATCACTGAACCAGCTGATGCCAACTCAATAGCCAATGTAAACAAGAAGAAATTCTTAGAATAACAAATTAATAAAATACTGGGATATTCTACCTTGATTTATCGAAATCAATATTTATTATTTTTTTAATATTGATGTATATTGTCAGAAATCATTAAATAAAGAGAGAACCTAATGAGAGGACAGCTGAACAACATATTTGCCTTAAAGTTGAAATGAAATTAACCTTAATTATAAAAATCAGCAATTTTCCAAAAAAAATGATTCATTTAGTTGTGAGTTGCTTATCAAGTTTTGTTATTATTTTATTAACTTGTTATTATTTTACTAATTCTTAGTAACAAACTTGATTTAGGATTTTACAATTTAAAAGTTCTTTTTCTATCATTTTCCCTTATAAAATTACCTTATTGAGCGAGAACTCATTCCGCAATATAAGTCACTTTTAGAAGAATGACTGTTTGGCATCACTTATTTTGGGACAATAAGTCCTTATTATGTAAGTCGAGACAAAACTCCTCTTACATATTTACCTCGTATACCGTGAATCATGAGTTATAAGCACTTATTGCCCAAAAATAAACTATCCCAAACAAACACTTAGTCACATTTAGAAGAATGCCTTTAAAGGTAATTAATGCTTATTTGTCAATTTTATTAATATAGTTGATGCTTCAAAGCGACTTTTGTATGTTCTCTCTCATTTAAAACCTAATTTAGGGGAAAGGAAATGGAGGGATCAATGAAAACACATTTTTCCCGTAAACAACATGCTCCCGTGTAGCTGGGCCTTTGACCGTTTGTTTCAATAGTGGCCTTTGAAGCAAGATAATACGACATCGTTGCAGAAAGTCAAGTGATCCATATATTATGGATTGGAGGGGAGTAATAATTTATCCTGAGATTTAGTTTTAATCAAGTTTAATAGTGTCATGATAAGGCTTTGTCGTTGTTGTGTGAAATTACCTTATTACCCTTATAACAAAACAACAGTGTTTTGTTACCTTGAAAAAACAGTAGCGTTCAAATCTTTCAAGAAAAGCCATTTATTTACTGACAAGCTTGAACTCAACTTGCCTCCGTTCTAGAGCAAAATGTTGTCGAAGGCAGTTTTTCCACTTTTTTTAGAGCAAAATCGCTCCTCCATTTGATCATTCGAAGTTAAAGCTCAAGAACTGGTTTTGGTGCTCCACAATGGCATTTATAAATTAATGTAACATATAATTAATTATAACATATATTAAGTATCATATTATATTATATATCATATGTAAGAGATTAATGTAAGAGCTAGTTGATTTTTTTTAAGAGACTAAAAAAAATAAATAAAGTAATTAATTATAACATTTGTCATGTATCATATTACCTTGTATATTAGTCTATAAGTTAAATAAATTAGTTTGGTTGGAAAAAAACGATAAACATAAATATTTTAATGTAATTGATTTAGTTTTCTTGATCAATCTCTCCGAAAAAAATCAACTACTCTTATATAAATTATCAGAGATAGTGTAATTTGAAAAACCAGACAGAGATATGAATTTTCCTTAAATTACTTTTATTTTGTTTAAATCATGAAAATGACATTAAGGTCTTTTACTTTTTATCCTATTTTTTGAAGAAAAATCAATTTATTGACTTTCAAAAAAAAAAAAATAAACAAGCCTCCAAAAAAGGTGGCTGTAAAGGGTAAACAACATGCCTTTGACCGTTTGTTTCGTTAGTGGCCTTTGAAGCAGGACCATATCACATCGTTGCAAATAGTCATATATAATCATTTTCTTAGTTTGAAATTTTCATATTTATTAATATGTAATATTTGGATTATTCAAGATTCATAAATAATATAATTTATCACTCGAATATGTGCGCTATCATTTTACTTTTTGATAATTTCTTAGTCAATATTTGTCCTCTACTTTTTGATTATGGGCGTTCTCTCGTCAAATATGTGCGCTATCATTTTAACGGTGCTGATTAATAAGGTGCTTTATGTCCAGTCTTCGAAAGTCCCAGGAACTCAAAAGCTTTTACATATTGGATCCTCGAATTGTAATCTCTTGAAAAGTTAAGCTGCTCAAAATTATACTCTGAAGTCTGAACATTTATATAAATATGTGAAATGATATTAATTATTCTTTTTAAGTATATATATATATACTTACTGTATATATTTTCATACGAATAAGGGTCTGTTGATGAGGAGGAATACAATTAGATAAGCCATCCTTCGCTAAAACATCAGCAAGGTTGTCTCTTGATATATATATATATATATATATCTTAATTGCATATCTCAACTACATTTCATACAATAAGGATCTAATTAATTATTTATTTCTTTTAAGTTCTCTCAAAGGTTGTTAGACCAGAGATATTACAAATTGAAATGTAGAATCTTAAAGTCTCGAACTCTTGATTAAGTAACAGAATGTGCCATGTTCATGCAAGTACAAATTAAAGTCAACCTCTCATTGCAAAATCAGCTTGTGATCACTATGCTAAATCGGTCCAAGTAACACGTCGATTTGGTTTATATCCATAAGATTATTATTCATTCAAATTTTACTAATATAAAAACCTTATTATTAGATGATATGTAAATATCTCTATAAATATTATTTAAATACAGTGAATTGTTCTGACCGTGATGAGCCCTCAACACCCAACTCATATAAGCGGTCCATGTAACAAAAAAAAAAATTAATTTAATTTGTCTGCTGCACTGCAAATTGTGAATCATTTAACAAATCAAATTTGAACACGACATAGACTAAGGTGTGCTAACAAATTGTGAATCATTTAACAAATCAAATTTGAACACGACATAGACTAAGGTGTGCTGAATTATTATATCGATCGAATTTAATCCATCAAATTTGATCGGATGCAATGGATGGCCCACTGCTTGATCCATCAAATGTCTACCACTTGCAACTGTAGTCCAACATGATCATAAGACTCATCATTCTTTGTATTATGTTCCCGCAACTCGCGTCAAATATTATAATTGAGGGCTCGATATACCCATAGCGATCATAAAGTTAATATACTACGTTTATCCCAAAAATATATAGTACTTTTTTTGTTCCAAATACGTAGCGTATTATATAAGAAATTATTGATCCACAACATACTCATTACTTATTTGATTCTATTTATAAAGCATCCCAAAATATCTAGACACAACTAATTTTCTTGATTGTAGTAATTTTTATAACCCCCTACGGCATTATATATAAGAAACATTCCCTCTCTCTATATATAAATAACATTTTGTATTTACCTAAAAATTTAATACATTTTCCCCTTTTTTATCCTAATAAATTACATGTATTTCTCATCTCTTTTCCCCCACTCATTCTCTCTCTCATAGTATCCTGTATTCTTTTTCCATTCATTCCCTCTCACATGGTATCATCTTCATAAATAAGGGAATATTTAGAAAAAAATTGCATCTCTAGTATATTTATTATTTTAAACTAATTTTAACCAATATTTTGATCTACATGCGATTTTGTTAGTGATGGAATATTAAAGTTTTAAACTATTAACCATGCAAGGCCATAGATGGGGTTCATAAAAGGGAGAATTAGGGAGAAGAACCAAGGTAAAGAAATATTTGTTAGTAAAGATCTTAAAGATTGTAATTATTTTCAAGGAACAAAAATTAAAATATAAATTTTCAATTACAAAATTAATCTTGATCAAACTTTCTACATTTTCTCTAACCTCATCTCAACTATTTAATGGTTAGTTATTAAATTTGATCATATCTCCATGTATATTTGGATTAAAAAAATTTATATGCAATTCAATATTTTTATGATATTCTCTCCCATACATATCAGATTACCTTTAAAAGTTACTCAAATTAAAATAGCATCTAAAATCAAAAAATAATTGAAAATATTCCTATTTTTAGGTTTTGATTATTTTCAAAAACTTAAGAAATCACAAAAAATTCTATTATTATACCTTATCTTGGAATTGTGATTTATTTTTGTATCATCTCTATTATTGCTAAACCAAATTCTTGTTGAATAAATTTCAAATACAATAATATTGAATAAGTTCCAAAAATATAGAACTAGTAACAAATGATATATGGAGAGAGATGAGCGCACATCAATTAATAACTAATTGTCAAATAATTGAGTTGGGGTTAAAGGAACTGTAAAGAATTTGGTCAAGGTTAATTTATAATTAAAAATTAATGTTTTAATTTTTGGTCTTTTAAAATAATTATAATTTTTAATATCTTTATTAACGGATATTTTTTCCCAGAATCCTTTTCCCCAATTTTCCCTAAATAAAACCCACACTTGGGGTCTGGGGATAACAATGTCCAAAGATGCGTTCCCTAATTTCGGTCTTAATTAACGAAAATGACCCATCACATTACTATTTATGACCTGACCATCACATTCCTATTGATTTTTTGAATATAAGAAAATAAACCAATCATTAAGTATTCATTTGATAAGTTTTGAGTTCGAGTTTCAGAAAAAACACCTATGTTGGAAGGGGTTACTATTACTAAAAACACAATAAGTGATGTTTATTTTTAAAAATATTATGGCGTTTGAGAAGCGTCATAACTTCCAGCGCCATAAAAGAAAGTTATTGCGCTTCTTAAATCTATTAAAGTGTCATAGCTTGTTTCTTTTTCTTTTTTTAAAAAAAGCTTCCTATGACATTTCTTTGCACTTCTCCAAAGAAGCGCTATAGGAAATATTTTTTTAAAAAAATAATTTTATGTAACTTTTTTCCCTAATAAACTCTGTATTTTACAGTACAAATTTACAGCAAAATGAACAAAGTCAAACTAGAATTAAACCAAATCAGAATGAAATAACTTCAAAAAAAATAACTACATTGAGTAAATTAAACTAGTAATAACTAATAAAATTATATTTGTAAACTCAAAAATTAAGAAACTTACAATGTATAGGAAATTTAATAAGAGAGTTGTAACTTCAAGCAAATATTTGTAAAAAATATTATAACTACACATAAAATTACAAGCTAAGATTCACAACAGATTTTAAACTTAAAAAAAAAAAGGAAACTATAGTGTCAATCGATGAAAGCTTCTATATTTAAAAAGAAAAAGAAAAAAGACTTATAAGGAAGTTTCTGCAAGAGGAGACAATAAGAAAAAAAAAAAAACTTCTGAGATTTGGGAATTCGATATATACTTAGAGAAGAGGGTACCATAATCGCGCTTATTTACTCTAGTACCACAAGCTTTGGTGTAGCTTTTTAATCGGATTGAACTGCGTATTCCTTCAAACATGATAGACTTGGGCGATAGAGCAATGACTTCTGTATCTAAATTTGTACGTATAAGTCATAATACGAAGAAGAAAATGTATAACAGGCTGAACAATTTTTTTAAAATAAAGCCTTTCATGGTGTAGGGAAAGCTAAGGTGCTTGCTATAGCTTTCAGTAATTGAAAAAATAAATAAAAAAGCCTTCAAAGGCGCTTGACCCTCAAACGTCTTTGAAGGCCTTAGCTGAAAGCCACTATTTTAACCTCTATATGACGCCTTAAAACTTTTAGGCTGGCTTTATATGATGCTTGCCTAGTTTGATTAGACAAGCGCCATATAAGGCCTATATTTTTTTTAAAACCAACTATGACGCTTGTTAGGGTAAGTGCCATACGAGTGGCCTAATTTTTTTTATTAAAGAAAAATAACTCTTTGTATGGCGCTTCCCCAAACAAACGTCATATAAAGTATTAGGTAGTTATAACGCTTTTCTGGTCAAGCGCCATAGCTGCTATATATATATATTTTTTTTTTTCTTTTAAAAAAATAGAAGTCTCCTTTAGCGCTTGTTTGAAGAAGTATCATAAGATTAGCGCGGTTAAATCTATATTTTGTAGTAGTGGGCAACTACAAATTCTAAATAGGATATCGGATGATAATATAAAAAAAAATATTCATTTGATTTTTTGACCAACATTAGGTATTCCTTTGAATATTTGATAAACTCATAAACATATACGTACAACTATGGAATTATATATAGGAGCATTATTGAAGGAAATATATATATATATATATATATAGGAGTATTTAATCAGAGCCTATATATACTCCTATAACATAGCAGGGGTGAGTATTAAAATCACTATTTCATCAAGTAATTGACACTTATAGAACATGAATATATTGAAATTGACCCGTGTATTGTGTGTTTCATGCACTATTCATACTCTATAAGAAGACAAATTTAGTGTTGTAGATTTATATATTAATTTCGTATATGTTGATCTTCTGTATAATTAAAAATAAAAAATTGAACTTTGTATTTCACATTGGTCTATTTCTATGTGTCTTATCATTAGCTCAGGAGATGGATGCCTCTATTCTTTTTCCTCTCTGTCTACATTCTATTGAATGTATATATTATTATATTAACTTTTAATAGTTGAGATTTATCATGGTAGATTTTCATTATAATAATATTCTTTAATATTATTAAATATCAACTATTAAAAATTGATCTCATAATAGATACATTCAATTAAAAAAAAAATCAATTGAGACACATCTCTCCCTATTAGCTCACCTATTCCTATTTATGATTAGTTTCACCCTTTTGTTAATATTTGGTTATGGACCACAGACTTGGGTGTGCGACGTGTGAAAGCGAGCTTGATGATCATGCTGCGAAGTCAAGTGGATGAGAATTTTTTATAACTATAATACAAGAAAATTTACGTGACTGTGAAGACTGAAGACTTAAATTTAGATTTTTTTAATTAAAAATTATTTAAAACCGTAATTATTTATATTATAATCAGAATGGTATGATTGTATCTCATCTCGCGTGAAGACTTACTTGTTGAAAACTATAATTATTTTTAATCAAGTTATAATGACGTGTGAAGCCTTAATTTTTTAATTCAGCAAGCAACCATGCGATTCATATTTTATAAGAGTGTGTATTAAAAACTTACATGGTTTATAAGAGTTTAATAACCAAATTACATTATTTAAGAAAACAGTTAAAAGTGAGTAATAAAAATGTTGAGAAATGATTTTTTTTTAAATATGCCTTTATTTATAAATAAGCAAGTAAGATAAAGAAGTAGAATAGTAATGAGAAAAATTATGAAAAAGAATTTGGTATGGGAAAAAGATGGGGAGATAAAATATAATTAATTAAAGTTAAAAATGATAAAAACTCATTGAATATTCAATCTCAACAAGATTTTTATAAAAATGATCAAGACAATTCAAATTTCATGCTCTTATAAAAAGAATATAAAGGAGTATTATGCATGATTAAGTGAAATACTTGTGAGAAAAAAAGATTAAATAAAATACTACCTTTGGCCTTTAATATAAGACCTAGTTAACTTTTTTTTTAGAGATTAAAGAGGTTAAATAAAATAGTTTAATGTTTTTATTTATCTTTTTAATACCAAACTAATTTATCTGTAAACTGATATATAATCAAATAATATACAATATAAATAATAATTAATTAACTTATTTAACTTTCTTATTTTCTCTATAAAAAATCTCTAAATAAAAAAGTCAACTATATATTATACTATAAGTATTACAGTAGAAATGATGTAGAGTGTCTTTTTTTGGGAAGCAGATCCTCTCATCATCTCATTTTCTCATTATCCCTCATGAGCTCATCTGAACCGTTGATTGAGAAGAGAAGCCTATCTGGACCGTTAATTGGGAAGAGGAGAGAAAAGTAGAAGGAGTGATAACTTGATGATATGACTCATTTTTTACCTTTCAGATTGATTGGACGGACATGATTTAGAGATTATGAGAGATGATGAGAAAAGGGACAATGAGAGAAACCGACCCCCTTTTTTTGGGTGACGTGGAGTGGAGCTTACGCCACCCTTTTTTATTAGGCGCCCCCACCATTACCATATTGGACGGATGATCCGTGACGAAGTTGTTGGAGAAGCTCATGCTTCATTGATTGCTTCGACCGATTCACGCTCCTCACTCTTCACAATGAACATTTCCAATGTTATGGGACAGATGCTTGGAATCTGTCCAAACATTCTTCATCATCTTCAATAATACTCATTCTGATCTTAAATATAAGATTTAGTTAATTTTTTTTAGAGAGATTAACAAGATTAAATAAGTTACTTAATCATATCATGTATTATATATTACTTCCTCCGATCCTAAATATAAGACAAAGTTGATTTTTTTATATATTAATGAAGTTAATTAAATTACTTTAAAATATTTATATTTGTCATTTTTCCTCCAAATTATTGTGCCTAACTTATAATCTGATATATAATCTAAAGATACATAATATATGATATGATTAAGTAACTTATTTAACTTCCTTGATCTCTTAAAAAAATCAAATCTATCTTATATTTAAGATCAGAGAGAGTATTAGATTTTATATCAGTTTATAGATTAAACAAAATAGTTTGAAGAAAAAATAATAAATATAAATACTTTAAAGTAAGTTAATTAGCTTTATTAACATTTTGAAAAAAAAAATTAACTGGATCTTATATTTAGGACCGAGAATAGTATTGTATTTTAGCTTTTAGTAAGGTTTATTTTGATCCTAAATACCATGATATTTTAAGTTACTGTATCTCTCATATTCATAATTTTTTTTCTTCTAAATTCTCCCTATTAATAGTTTATATATATTAAAAGTGTTTTCCTAGCAAGGAATACTCCCGCTGTTGGGGGAAAAATCCCACTAATCCAAAATATAAGAAGTCTTCTAGAAGAAAGTTTTAATCCAAAGTATGAGAGGTTGATAAAGCAATTAATGATTATTTTTTACCTTTAAACCTTACAGGAGAGGGAACAATGATAGATAATAAATACATACTCTTTGAAAATCACATTTTTAATGGGAGTAAAATATGTAAATTCTATCAATTTAAGACACATTAAAATATTAAATGCCCTAACTAACATGTTTTGTTTTTGTGAATTAATCAGCAACATTTTATATTTTGGATCAAGGGAAGTACTTAGGGCTGTGCAACGGGCGGGCGGGGCGGCCCCGTGGCCCAACCCGTGGCCCGCCCGTTTATCTTTACACGGGTACGGGGAGCCCGTACCCGTGCCTCTACCCGTTTAACCCGTTAAAAACGGGTACGGGTTAAACGGGTTTTATAAACGGGTACCGGGGCAACCGTGAAGAAAAACCTGAATTTTTTTGGATCAAAAACATCACACTGAGCTGAGATTCTTGACTAGAAAAGCTCAGGATCAAGGGAAAAAAAAACTAAGACAGCAACTGAGGTTGAGCACCGTGGATTCAGATACTACATCACACTATCGTTACCATTCATAAACTTAAAGCTTGTATCTTCACAGAACACAGCAACGAACACATCAACAAGTGTTCTAGCATATTATGGAGCAATATAATAAAATCAAACATTGAACACAGAAAACTGGATATCAATGAATATAATAAAATCAAACATTGAACACAGCACAGTAAACATAAAATCGAACCAGGCCTGAAACAGAACAAAGCATTATATCTTCAGGCCAAAAAACCTGCAAATCGAACCAGGCCTGAAACAGAATTGGGAACTGGGAATGAGAGCGAGGTTGGGGCCGTGAGAGTGAGAGTTAGTGCGTGCGTGGTGCGTCTACCGTGAAGGGCTCCCACCGTTTTGAAATCAAGGTCTGTGGCTCAGGGCGATTGCGATCGACAAGGAGCACTGCAGCAGGGACGGCAGATAGCGATCGAGATTCGAGAGGAAGCACTGGAGCAGGGAGGGCCGGACCACCGGAGGGACTGCTGGACCTCGACTGAGTGTGGGGTGTGGCCGTGTGGGAGGTAGTGGGAGTCACGGGATCGCGGCGCACAGGGAATCGTCGGCAGTGTCTCGGCCGTCGGGGACTGGGTCTCGGACCGTGGTGCAGTCGTGCGGCTCGGAGTGGGGGTCTGGACGCCTGGGGGGTCTGTCGAGCTCGGGGGAGACGGGGAGTGAAGCACCGTGCTGGTGTGGTCTGTGGAGTCAGTCAGGTGTGCGCGAATCGGGGATTTGGGGGGGGGTGTGTGCGCGAATCGGGGATTTGGGGGGTGTGTGCGCGAATTGGGGATTTGGGGCTTGGGGGGGTGTGTGCGCGAATTGGGGATTTGGGGGGGGCGCGAATTGGGGATTGGGGATTGGGTATTTGGGTGAGTGAGAGTGTCTCGACTCGAGTCTGAGAGACGGACCAAAAAAATAAAATAAATCAGCTAAACGGGTAACGGGCGGGAACGGGCTACCCGTGGTCAAACCCGTTACCCGCCCGTTATAGTTAAACGGGTACGGGGAAACCCGTTTCCTGTTATGGGTCATATACGGGCGGGCCTAAACGGGGAAAATTCCGCGGGTTGCGGGCGGGCGGGCGGGTCACGGGCATTTTGCTCAGCCCTAGAAGTACTCCCTCCGGTTTTATTTATAAGCAAATTTTTTCTTGATTGTGCAAAACGAACTGATAGTTAAAAGTAATAAGTGTGTCAAAAATACCATATTTTTTTTTTTCATATATGCCCTTATTTATGAAAAGAGTATATGAGAGAGAATAGATAAAAAATATGAGAGATAATAAGTATAAGATATGAGAGATAATGAATATTTAATATAGGTATAATAGGAAAAAGAAGCTCATTTTTTAGACAAAAAGTGAAAGTTGCTTATAAAAGGGACCAACCTCATGAGAGAGAAAGTTGCTTATAAATAGGATTAGAGGGAGTAGTATCTAATGCAAATGACTAAAATGTGGTAATTTTTTTTAAAAAATATTTTTTAAAAAAGACTAATGCACATTTTTTACATATAACCAACTTAATCAATTTTATTAATCTTTACAAATTAGTTATCTAATTCATATATTTAGGATTGGAGGAGATATTATTTTTAAGGCTTGCCAGTGAAATAGTTAATCATCTTTTAAAATTTCAAGAAGTAATAATCAAGGTATTAAAACTCGGACCGGGCATTGAACCGGTCGGGGTACTGGATTAAGGGTTAGTGGGTCAGACCGGGGCCAAATCGGAGCTAAACCAGGACCAAACCGGTGAGAAATTGAAAATTTTAAACTTATAATATAAAATTCTAAAAAAAAAAATTTAATTTTTTTTTTTAAAATGTAAACCCGGACTAATTCACCTGCCGGTTCGCCGGTTTCCGGGTCAGACCGGCGGGTCCGGTCCGAGTTCAGAAACTTTGGTAATAATCAAACAATTGATCTACTTAACTTTTCGTGATTTCTATTAAAAGCTGGAAGGTGAGTTACAAATTACTCGCAAATCGAATCTGAGAAGCAAATCAAGCAATGTTGGAAAAGGAAGCTTGACAAACGATTTTCTTTTCATAATTTCACTTTAATTTTTTTTTATGAATATAAACTTTTGGGAATTTATTTCAAGATGTTTTGGGACCTGACTATAACTTAATCAAAAATTGAAGTGTGAACGATTTCCTCCCTTATGTATAAACATAATTTAATGATAGTTCCTGAAATACATAGTTACATAGTTAAAGTGTATCACTCTGGTTATATTTATAAATCTTTTTTTATCAAACAATTTGGTTCTATTTATAAGTATAGTTTTAGGGTAGTAAATGTATTTTGTATTTTTTACTCCTATTAATTATAAAAAAAAATATTCATGTTGACTTTTGAAACCAATCATAAATAATGACGAAATTAAAAATTTAATTCATAATTAATAAGTTAACTAATTCTCTCAGTATGAAAATTAGTTAAAAAATACTTATAAATAAAATCAAAGTTGTAGTTCACAATCACTAAAAAAATTAATGTTTTGATTAATTGTATTAATATTACTTTTGCTGCAGGCAGGGATGTCACATCTCCATGGAATCATGTGATCATGCCTTTTTGTAATCGGACAACGGTGCAGGCTGTCCTTTTTTGTGAGCTATACTAATTAATTAATAAACACATTCACATTACTTCATGCTTAAATACTTTTTTTTTTATTATTATAATCCATTTAGTGTTAGTTTGTAATAACTTATTTTTAGGTAATGAATATTTATAAATCGTGATTTACAGTATACAAGATGAGAATATGAGAAGAGTTTTATCTCGGCTTACATAATAAGCACTTATATTCAAAAAATAAGTGTTCCTAAACATGCACTTAAACGCATACAAGCGATTTGTCTTGCATCCTTTCCTTCTAGGAAAAGGATGGTCCTTTTCCTGATGTGGATCATTGGATTAAGATCTCAACGGTCCAGATTTAATATATCATAAAAAAATTTTATGATATATTAAATCTGAACTGTTGAGATCTTAATCTAATGGTCCACATCAGGAAAAGGATCATTTTAAGAAATTTTATAATATATTAAATCTAAATCGTTAAGATTTTAATCCAACAGTCCACATCAGAAAAAAGATCATCCTTTTCTTAAAAAGAAAAGGATGAAACTACCGGAATGACATCGAAACTTAGCTACCAACTCATCCAGTTCGTAAGAATGTAGTCAGTAGGCCCATAATGGGAAAACCTCGCTACCTTTAAGTAATTATCATATAATTATGTTTTATTAAAAAAATACTTATCATATAATTTTCCTGTAATAATTTATGAAGTCAATAAAAATCTAGTGGAATTAAGATATTATTATTAACAAATGACACACTGACAAGAGATTAGTGATTAGAATTTGGAGGCACGTATATATAAGACTTTTATTTTACTTGGCATGACATAATAGAAAAAAATAGCTTTTTTTTTACTTTATTATTATGCATAATAATTTATCAATGGTGCAAAATCTTACTCCAATTATATTCACTCTAGTCCTTATAATAAGACACATTCTAAAAGAGATGGATCATCCTTATTATATATATTGAATGGGTTATTAATTAAGTCTTTCAATATTACACATGTTTAAAGTCAATAATAAATAGATAGTGTAATACTTCACTAGCTTCTTAATATAAGTTTTACTTTAATAAAAAAATTTAAACTACAAAGTGGATCTTATATTAAAGATAGAAAGTAATATAAATTTAAAATTTTTTCCTTAAGTATGGATAAAATTAAAAATAAAAAATTTATCCTATTTTCAGACAAAATATGATTAATAGGCAAAAAGGGTTGCGTTTACGTAAAGTAGTTTGTGGGCAACGGGAAGCGGGTAATCATAAATTAATGAATAATGACAGAAAGAAAGATTAATTTAAGGATTAATGGAAGATAGGATTGGATTCACCGAACGCGCAAACAGGCGGGGGAGGATATAAAAGCCGGGGATTGTGTGGGCCCAACAACTCCCCCAAGCAAACTTGTGTTTCATTGTTGCTGGTCCCACCCCCAGCTTGCCTTTATTTTCCCTTTCATTTGCACCCTCCATTCTTCCCCGCCCCACTAGCCCACTTTTTGTTTTTATTATTATTATTATTATATTATCATCTGTTATTCGTTCAGGTTTGTGTCAACCCTATTTAGTGTGTGTTTGGATTAGTTTTTTTTAATAGCTTTTGGAGAAAAAATGAAGAATAAATTTTGGAGAATAGATTATAAGAAGAATGGATTATGAGAAAAAAGTGATTTTGATAAAATGAGAGTGTTTGGATGTTTTAATCAGAATAGCTTTTTTCATGGTCAAATTACTAAAAAGGACATTAACTTTTGTGATAATTACATATAAAGAATAAGATTATATTTTATATATTATTTAAGGATTAATGTCAAATTTAACAGCCAAGTTTTTCCTGAAGAACGTCTGGTACAAATAAATTTTGGAAGATGGAAAATAACAATGAACAATTAACAAGGATGTAAATTTAACAAAACCGTTAAATTTGACCTAACGGAGTTAAATTATAAGAGAAGAAAACATCTAACGGTATTAAAAATGATACATCTTAACCCATTGTTTAACATTAAATTTCATAATTAATACCAAAAATGAAATAATTTTGTCTATATGTAATGTTAATTAATTTAACTAATTTTTTTAATATAATTAAATTAGATAAATAAGTCTTAAATATGATAAGAGGGAGTATTAAAATTTTAAAATTCTAAAAACAAAAAAAGAGAAAAAACGTTGAAATTATAAAAAATAAAAAAGATGAGAGAGAGAGTGTGACGTGGGGCCCACAAACAGAAAAAGAACCAATGAGAATGAGAGGATGGGACCCACAAAGTTGAAAAAGTAAGAAAAAATGGATTATGCTCAAACCATGGTTTTGGCCTCCCAAACCATGGTTTCACATGAAAAATGGATTCTGAAAAAATCTTAAGTGTTTGGATGAATTTTGTCCAAACCATGGTTTGGCCTCAAAAGCAATTTTTTTAATTGCATCCAAACGGTCTCTTAATATAAGTGCCTTCTCAGATGCTCAAAAAAATCTAATAATACTCTATACTATTAAATCAATTTTTGTTATGAATATTAAATATGTGGATGTCCATTGACTCATATTACTCTTCCAGTCAACTTGACATAAAGAAGGAAAGATGACTTGATACAAAGCAAAAGCAAAAGAAGACAAGGATATAAAGAAAAGCAAAAGAAGACAAGGACATAAAGACGATATAAAGTAACTATGGTCATTTAAATATAACCATGGTAATACAACCAGGGTTAGATTTCTGCCTCTATATAAAGGGCTGTAATCGATTGTTTCAATTGAACTGAATGAGAACATCTCTCTAACATCTCTCTAGAAATTCTATCAATTTTCTCTGAATCCTATCAATCTTCTCTCTTACTTTTATAACACGTTATCAGCACGAAGCTCTAATAGAAGGTATGATCTTCTTATGGTTTCTTTAATGATTATATATATCCTGTTTTATTTATAGATCTGGGATAATCTGAGCCATTATATGAAATTAGAGAGATACTTTTACCGATTGTTATATAACATCGGGTTCCATGGTTAAGATTGGAGATCGTTATTGTTTTATATACAAGTTCTTTTATATTATTATTATTATTATTATTGTTATTATTATGGCCAGAAGCCATATACACATATGATTCTTGAAATTATGACCAGAAGTCATAATGTTTTAATTTCTTATAATATGGCCAGAAGTCATATCCATTCTTATTATATAGCTAGAAGCTATATACATTTTTCATCTTATTATATAGCCAGAAGCTATATATATTTTATCTTATTATATGGCCAGAAGCTATATATATTTTTATCTTTTATCTTATTGTATGACCAGAAGTTATATACAACTTTTATCCTGAAGATAGTAGTTAATTCCTCATCTTGAGATTAAATGGCCCGAAGCCATACATGGCCTGAAGTCATGAAATTAAATGGCCCGAAGCCATACATGTTTTAATTTTATTATCTTGCCTTATGAATAATTATCTTTATGAATTTACAGTTATTCTATTTACAGTTATTATATTGCATATTTACATTTCATATTTTAATTATTTTCATTTATTTCTTTAATTAGTTTGAACAATGGCAAACCTGGCAAAACTTGAAATCGTGGCTCTTGATATTACTGGAAAGAATTATTTATCTTGGAAATTGGATGCGGAAATTCACCTAAATGCCAAAAGTCTGGAAGACACGATTAAAGAAGGGAATGAGGCATCCAATAAAGATAAAGCCAGATCCATGATTTTTCTTCGCCACCACTTACATGAAGATTTAAAAACTGAATATTTGACAGTGATGGACCCACTTGTCCTTTGGAACAATTTGAAAGAAAGATATGATCACCAGAAGATGGTCATTCTTCCAAAAGCTCATTTTGATTGGATGCATTTACGCTTACAAGATTTTAAATCTATAAGTGAATATAACTCAGCTATGTTCAGAATTACTTCAAAATTGAAATTATGTGGAGAAAATGTTACTGATGATGATATGTTAGAAAAGACATTCTCCACATTTCATGCATCCAATTTGCTCCTGCAGCAGCAATATCGTGAAAAAGGTTTCAAGAAATATTCTGAGTTAATTTCTTGTCTCCTTGTGGCTGAACAAAATAATGAGCTTTTGTTGAAAAATCATGAATCCCGTCCAACAGGCTCAACTCCATTCCCTGAAGTGAATGTAGTAACAAATGAATTTTATTGTGGCCGTGGCCGTGGCCGTGGACGTGGACAAGGACGTGGACGTGGGCGTGGCTACAGCCGTGGGCGTGGTCGTGGTCGATATCATGGAGGTTCAAATTCCTACCAGAAGTGGGAAAAGACTGATAAGAACCAAAAAGGGGAAAGCAATAGGCATAATAAATATGCTGATAATCCATGCTATCGATGTGGTGGAAAGGGCCATTGGTCTCGTACCTGTCGTACACCAAGGCACCTAGTTGATCTTTACCAAGAATCAATTAAAAATACTGGTAAAAGATCAAATGTTGAAGTTAATCATGTTGATCAGGGCGAGAATTCTGAGTATGGCGATATAGATAATAACTATTTGGATGTTGCAGATTTCTTAATATAATTTAAACTGTTATATTTTATTTAAAGTTGTTTCTATCATATGTATTAATTTTATTTATGTTTTTATGAAGAATGAATTCTATTGGCGTCAATCCTGAAGATTTATGTCTCGTTGATAGTGCAACAACCCACACCATACTCAGACATGATAAATATTTTTCTTCCTTGGTAATACGAGAAGCCAATGTTCAGACTATATCTGGTAGTATAAATTTAATTGAAGGCTCCGGAAGAGCTAATATTTTGTTACCTGAAGGAACAAAATTATGCATTGATAATGCATTTTATTCTACCAAGTCTAAAAGAAACTTACTGAGTTTCAAAGATATCCGCAGAAATGGATATCATTTAGAAACAACAACCAAAGATAATAAGGAATATCTTGTCATTACAAATATAATTGCTGATAGAAAATGCATATTAGAAAGTTTTCCTATTTTTTCTTCTGGTTTGTATTACACATGTATAAACACAATTGAAACACATACTATTGTGAACCAGAAGTTCAATAATGCAAACCAGAAGTTTGCCAATACAAACCAGCAGTTTGATAATGTAAACCAGAAGTTTACTAATGAATTTAATGTTTGGCATGACCGGTTAGGCCATCCCGGTTCAATAATGATGCGACAAATAATTGGGAATTCATGTGGACATACCCTGAAGTGTAAACAAATACCACAATCCCATGATTTCTCATGTGCTGCATGTTCCAAGGGAAAATTAATTATTCGCCCCTCACCAAGCAAAGTAGAAAGTGAGTCTCTCACATTTCTAGAACGGATACAGGGAGATATTTGTGAGCCAATACACCCACCATGTGGACCATTTAGGTACTATATGGTTTTAATTGATGCATCAACTAAATGGTCACATGTTTGCTTATTATCTTCTCGCAACCTAGCGTTTGCGAGATTACTTGCTCAATTGATTAGATTAAGAGCACATTACCCTGATTATCCTATCAAGAAAATACGTCTTGATAATGCTGGTGAATTTACATCACAAGCTTTTAATGAATATTGTATGTCCCTTGGAATTGATGTTGAACATCCTGTAGCTTATGTTCACACGCAAAATGGACTTGCAGAATCATTGGTTAAAAGGTTGCAACTAATTGCAAGACCTTTACTTATGAAATCCAATCTACCAATTTCTGCTTGGGGCCATGCCATTTTGCATGCAGCAATGTTAATTCGCATTAGGCCAACAAGTTATTTAAATGTTTCCCCCTTACAAATGGTTTTTGGTTAGGAACCTAATATTTACCATATAAGAATTTTTGGGTGTGCGGTATATGTGCCTGTAGCACTACCACAACGCACTAAGATGGGCCCACAAAGAAAGATGGGAATATATGTTGGGTATGAATCTCCATTAATTATAAAATATTTAGAACCATCTACAGGAGATTTATTTACGGCACGATTTGCCGATTGTCATTTTGATGAATCATTTTTTCCAACATTAGGGGGAGAAAACAAACAGCTGGGTAAAGAAATTAGTTGGAATGAATTATCATTGGCTCATTTTGATCCTCGTACAAAACAATGTGAACTTGAAGTTCAAAAGATAATTCATTTACAGAATTTAGCTAATCAAATGCCAGAAGCATTTACTGACCCAAAGAAAGTGACAAAGTCACATATCCCAGCTGCTAATGCTCCTATTAAAATTGATGTCCCTGAAGGACAACCTGCTATGAATGAATCCAAAGCACGCCTGAAGCGTGGCAGGCCTATCGGTTCCAAAGATAAAAATCCTCGAAAAAGAAAAGGAGCAAAGAATATAGATGGTCAAGTCGAGGATAATGAAGAAAAATTAGTAGCTCCAGAAGAGCCATCTCCTGAAGAGATATTATCTCTAGAAGAGAATGTTGTAGTCCCAGAAGAGACCCAGGTACCTGATATATGTGAAAATAATGAGATCTCAATAAATTATGTTATGAATGGAATCCGATGGGATAGAAATGAAGTCAACGTTAATGACATCTTTGCTTATCATATAGCATATGATGTAATGAATGATAATGAGGATCATGAGCCAAAATCCATTAGTGAGAGCCAACAAAGAAAAGACTGGCCCCTATGGAAAGATGCCATTAATGCAGAATTAAAATCATTGGCAAAACGAAAAGTATTTGGATCTGTAGTCCTTACACCTGAAGATGTAAAACCAGTTGGATGCAAATGGGTCTTTGTACGAAAAAGAAATGAAAAGGGCAAAATAACTAGATATAAGGCACGTCTAGTAACCCAAGGTTTTACGCAAAGACCTGGCATTGATTTTGAAGAAACGTATTCACCAGTAGTGGATGCGACTACTTTTCGTTATTTAATCAGTCTAGCAGTAGATGCAGGACTTGATTTACATCTCATGGATGTTGTGACTGCCTATTTATATGGATCACTTGATAGTGATATTTATATGAAAGTCCCTGAAGGACTTAAGATGCCAGAAGCATCCAATTCAAGTTCTCGAGAACAATACTCAGTTAAGTTAAATAAGTCCCTGTATGGCCTGAAGCAATCAGGGCGCATGTGGTATAATCGCCTTAATGAATATTTGTTGAAAGAAGGATACAAAAATGATCCGATATGCCCATGCATTTTTATGAAAAGATCTAATAGTGATTTTGCTATAATTGCTGTTTATGTTGATGATATCAACATCATTGGAACTCCTGAAGAGCTTCAAAAGGCAATTAATTGTTTGAAGAAAGAATTTGAAATGAAGGACTTGGGAAGAACAAAATTCTGTCTTGGATTACAGATCGAGTACTTCAAGAAAGGGATCTTTGTATATCAAGAAACTTATACAAAGAAGGTCCTAGAGCGATTTTACATGGATAAATCTCATTCATTATGTACCCCAATGATTGTAAGATCTTTGAAGGTGGATAAAGACCCATTCCGACCTCAAGAAATTAGTGAAGAAGGTGATGAAGAACTACTTGGTTCAGAAGTACCATATCTTAGTGCTATTGGAGCACTAATGTATCTTGCTAATCACACACGTCCTGATATATCATTTGCTGTTAATTTACTAGCAAGATATAGTTCTTCACCAACACGAAGGCATTGGAATGGAATAAAGCACATTTTTCGTTATCTCAGAGGTACAACAGACATGGGGTTATACTACTCAAATGTATCCAAGCATGAACTGGTTGGTTATGCAGATGCCGGATTTTTGTCTGATCCACATAATGGTAAATCACAAACGGGCTATCTATTTACATGTGGAGGTGCAGCTATTTCATGGCGATCTATGAAACAGACTATATCAGCCACATCATCTAATCATGCAGAAATTCTAGCAATACATGAAGCAAGTCGAGAATGTATGTGGTTGAGGTCAGTAATACATCATATACGTACAACTTGCCATTTATCTTCCGGCAAAATGATCCCAACAATCCTCTACGAGGATAATGCTGCATGTATCGCTCAACTTAAAGAAGGCTATATCAAGGGCGATAGAACGAAGCATATTTCACCAAAATTCTTCTTCACTCGCGACCTTCAAAAGGATGGTGAAATAGATATCCAACAAATCAGTTCAAGTGAAAATCTAGCAGATTTATTCACCAAGTCACTCCCAGGTACAATCTTTGAAAAACTTGTTCATGATATTGGTCTTCGGAGATTCAAAGATTTCAACTGATATTATCAAGAGGGGGAGTCGATACACGCTGTACTCTTTTTCCCTTATCTAGGTTTTGTCCCACTGGGTTTTCCTAGAAAGGTTTTTAATGAGGCAGCACTCGACGGTGTATCAATGAATGATGTACTCTTTTCTTTGGCTAGGTTTTTATCCCACTGCGTTTTTCCTAGTTAAAGTTTTTAATGAGGCACATTCATAATGGACATCCAAGGGGGAGTGTTATGAATATTAAATATGTGGATGTCCATTGACTCATATTACTCTTCCAGTCAACTTGACATAAAGAAGAAAAGATGACTTGATACAAAGCAAAAGCAAAAGAAGACAAGGACATAAAGAAAAGCAAAAGA
The DNA here is from genome assembly GCA_963855925.1 of Inga laurina. NCBI lineage: Eukaryota > Viridiplantae > Streptophyta > Magnoliopsida > Fabales > Fabaceae > Inga > Inga laurina. Next base: position 22,683,249 of record OY979708.1, on the reverse strand, counting down.
AGACAAGGACATAAAGACGATATAAAGTAACTATGGTCATTTAAATATAACCATGGTAATACAACCAGGGTTAGATTTCTGCCTCTATATAAAGGGTTGTAATCGATTGTTTCAATTGAACTGAATGAGAACATCTCTCTAGAAATTCTATCAATTTTCTCTGAATCCTATCAATCTTCTCTCTTACTTTTATAACAATTTTATGTTAGTTCTATTCTTCCCTTTTAGAATAAACATATAGGACTGGAGGATACCCTCCAATCCAATTGAAATTGTCCCCTCCGATTTTATTTACATGATTTTTTTTTATTAAATATGACATATACCTTTTTATAAGAAATACGGATAATCTGTCTAAAGCTTTTAGTATTATTTTTCATTTTTTATCCACCTTAACTATTGATTAGTTTTATTACACTCCTCTAGTCCTATTTATAGAGTAAAGAGAAGAAACTTTTGTGTTCTATTTATAAGGTAGAGAGAATTTTTTTTAATGAATATACAATTTTACCTTTTATTTATTATGAAGTAAAATTGCTTCATGGGGTATGATGTATATTAAATCGAGATAAAATTGAAAATATGCTGAATTTTAAGATAGTATTATTGAAGCTTAAGGTCTTTTGGTACATGTGACACATGATGGAGATAATTTATAAATAGGACGATGAGAGTATTAATTAACTATTTGATCATTGTTTCTTTTACAATCACCCCCTCCATGAATAAGAATATTTTTTTAAAAAAAAAATAACTTAATTGTTTTATTTATTTATTGTCATCATTTACCAATTTTAACCAATCTTTCCATCCATATAATTTAGGTTTTTGTATGTTATTAAAATAATCGGATTAGAGTATACAAACCAGCGCCTTTAGGCGACTTGGTTATCAAAGTGCCTTTAAGGCACTTCTCCCCCCTCCCCCATCCGGGTTCGAACCCGGCCGATGTTGTATCGAAAATAAAAGAGTATACCACTGCGTCCTCCTTATCTAGAAAGGAAAAGAGAATAACAATTTGGCTCCACCTAAAACTTTCCAATCAATGGTCAATCAATTAAAACGACAAGCAAACAGCCTCAATAGAAAGCGAGCAGACAACACTATCATGGTTCTTAAAAACTTCGTCGCATTCTATTTTAAATAGCTCCAAACACGCAAAATTTATGTCACTAAGACATCAAAATCGCGATTGTTCTCTTTGATAAGCCCATTACTGCATTCATACTACACACTATAATTCATCCTTTTTTTTTTTGGACCTGAAAGTCATACATTCACGCCTGGCTTACATATATATATATATATATATATATATATATATATATATATATATATATATTTGAACAATACTTGGCTTACATATATAAATAATAGAAATTATGTAAAATCTATTTTCATTAATATTTTCATCTGGAAAACTAAATCCATGGGTGGGTCTTGCCCAATCTAATATTTTTATCTATTTTCTTCTTTGATTGAAGCTGCGAGAGCCTGAGGGTCCATTTGGTGTGAGGGATTTGGAGGGGAAGGGCCGGAGGAAAAATTTTTATGAGTTGAATTTTACAAGATTGCAGAAGTGGGGTAATAAAATTTTAATAAAGAGAACATATAAGATAAAAGAGTAAAAAAAATTAATTAAAAATTTTTAACCTCACTTCTCTAATTTTTTAAAATTTAACTCAAAAAAATTTTCCCTCCGCCCACTTTCCCTCCCCTCCCCTCAAACCAAACAAGCCCTGAGAGTCATCCTAAAGACTCTCTGTTTGATATGTAAGAGAGAGACATGCATTTTTTCTTTTCTGCATACAAATTGATACATATATCTATATATATATGCTATATTGTTTTTGTTGTTATTTGGCCAACTATATTATTATTATTATTATTATTATTATTATTAACACTCAACACTAAACAACTAACAATTTCTTTTCGGCTGAGGTTGAAATGATTTAAAAATAAATATATAGCCATGTAAATTACGGATGTATAAATGGCCCAAGTTTGAAAGAAAAAACGAAATAAGCCCAGAATTTATTTAGAGCTGTTGGTTATGCTCTTTTTTGTTTGGAGCCCAAATGGCTTTTGTAACCAAAATTACAAATGTCAATGTTTGGGCTTAGCCATCTTGATTAAAATTCAGACAGGATATTTTCTGTCTTGTCAACATATGAAACAGAGTACAAAGAAAAGATAACACCCAGTTTAATTAATAATTTATGAAATACAAAAGGATAACATAAGTTTGAATTTCATAAAATATACTTATTATGAGAGGTGAAAACCCTTTAAACTCTAAACCTTAAAAGGGAAAACCCTTTGTATTATCAAAAAATAATCTTTATTTATTGGTATCAACGTCATAATTACAATGATTTAAATAAAAATAATAATACCAGTAATTTATTGCATCTTTACTATGTGGGTCATAAAAATGAGCTTGCATATTTCCAATGAAATTGTTGTAAGAGAATAATACAAGTTTGAATCATAAAAAGTGTTTTTGTCGGAATAGATGAAAACTCTTTATACTATAAGTCTTGTTTAAATAAAAAACGGAAATTTCATGCCTAATAAAATTAAGAAATGCTAGGCTTGCAACAGGCTGCTACAATTATGCATTAAAGAACCATATGTTGACTAGGCATCCAAAGATAAAACCTACGTTTCATAAGTTGACTAGTAAAGATGCTAAAAATTACAGGTATTATTTATGGCATTAAAGAACCATATGTTGACTAGTCATCCACGGATATTTTTTGTCAACTAGGAAGAACAAAATCTTCCATACATAGTAGCCCAAAGCCTTCTAATAAGAGGCCAAAAACTTTCAAAATTGAAGCTTCCTAACTTTGAACTTTGTAAGATGGACGACTGGTTCCCCCAATCTACTTCCTCAGGTCCCACACCATTAATTCTTTTGGGTGTGCCTGCAGTACCAGAGATTGAACTTCGCCCATGGTGAGGTGAAGAAATTCAGGGTTGGTGCGTTTTTCGTTTTTCTTTTAATTTTTTAATCAAGATAATTAATTGATGAATCGAAATAACTTATTTACGGCAAGGATTAAATTATTAGATGTATAAAGGTTTGGGACAGTGTTTTAGGTAAGTCAAAAGTTTATAAACTGAGTAGAAGTGAATTAAAATTTGAAGGATTAAATGATTAATTTTCCTATTTTTCATATTAATATCTTATTATTTTGATACAACAACCATCATTATTCTATTAGGTGAGATAGACTATATAGATCACATAACACCAATGGTTTCAGGCCCGGACCGGACTGAACGGTCTTGGCTGGTCCTGCCGTGGCCCGGAGATAAGTGCAGTTCGTCTCCTAGTATTAGCCCGCTTTTGTGGTATAGCCGGATTTAGCCGTTCAAAGTTGGCGTTTCGACCGGAAGCTGGCAAAAATCCGGAAATTGGAACGGATAATCAAAAACCAAATGGGTGGAGAACAAGGCGAAAAATCTGAAGTAGTAGGAGAAGTAGAGGGAGGAGGAAGAGAATATCAAACCAAATGGAGTTTTTTTATAAGAAAGTGACGAAAATCATACATGAGATTAGAAAAATATAGAGCCTTATGCCTTCTTCTAAGGTCTTTTGATTTCCTTTCTTTTGCCTTGATCTGAAACAACTTGGAGGTTCTGGACTCTAGAGCTTCAACGTTGAGGAAGGAGCAGTGACTGGTAAGGGAACATGTTTTTAAAGGTGAGAAAAGGGGTTTTGCCCAAGGCATGCTAGCAGTTTAATTTTGGGAAAATCACTGTTAGGTCCCAAGGAAGCAAAATATTGTCAGAAAAGTCCCAGGAAAAACTGAAATATCTGAAAAGTCCCTAGGGACTTTTCTGATATTATTTTCCAATATAAAATGACACACATGCCCCTCTTGTTAATGTAAAAGTGGAAGCTTCAGAAAGAGGAGGGAAGGCGCAAGTTTTTTTCCGGAGACACAGAAACGACGCGAAAGGGACATGTGTGAACTCCAACATTGAAGGGATCAAGTGTAATGTTGAAGTTCTAGGTCAAGGATCAAATTTGCAAGCTCCACGTACTGGAACCGAGGTAGAACACGAAACTGAATTTTTTGTTTTTGGTTCTGTGTGATATTTGGATAAAGTGAAATTGAATGATGGTGAAAGGTTGGTGCTTGGTGCCAATAGTGGACAAAGTGGTAGGAGGTAGATGAGTAATAATGACATGATTTAGGTAAAGTTATGAGCTTGAGCGTTGTAGTTGGGGTTTGAATGAGGTTGGGTAGTGTTAATATCATAGTGCTCTGTTTTTTGGGGAGGTGACAGAGGAAATGATACCTTTAAAGTGGGAATGGCTGATTTTCAGGTTGGTGGGGTGCTGTGAAAATTATGATATGGGAAGAAATTTAATTGTTGTTAATTCGTGCAGTTGGTGTTGTTAATATAACTGAAGTAGTTGTTAATACAGCAAATGGCTTAGGGTGTCATAATGCTCTGTTATTGGGGAACAAAACAGAGGAAGTTGGACGTTTGACGTGGGAAAAGTTGATTCTCATGGTGGTGGGTTGATGTGAAAAGGGTGATATGTAAATAGCTCAAGTAGTTGTTAATTCATGCAGTAGTAGTTGTGAATATAACAGTTGTAGTTGTTAATACAAAAACTGTGCTATGTTTTTAAGTTTTAAGGCAATGTAATAGAGAGAACGGCCTATTGTTTGGAAACCCAACAAAGGTATGTCTTTGTTTAAAGTGGGAGTCATTGAATGTGATTGTGCTTTGTTTGATTATATGATTGTAAAAGAAGTGTTGTTAATATGTGCATATACAGTTGCTAATATAGCTTTGGAAGTTGTTAATACGAACTTCATGGTGCAGATTATCATGAAAGATGGCAACTGGTTCTGGGAAGAATCTATTGTGTTTCATTCATGTGGGGGGAAGTTTTTAAATGTTGGAGCAGATGAAATGCAATATGTTGGTGGTATGGTAAGAACAAGATGCGTAAAGGAAAGTACAACATATGAGGAGTTGCTACGAATCATATCATCTATAACGGGAAATGAAAGTAATGAAATTCAAGTGAAATTCAAAGTTTCTATTGATACATCAACATTTGTGGATTTTGTAGACGATGAAGGGGTGGATCATTTTATGAAATATAATGAACAATATGGTCATGTGTACATTGAAGACGATGGTGATGATGAGAATACAGTCCCAACATTTAATGGTCAAATGGAAGAGCAAGAAGTGTAAGTCGAGTTATTTTAAGAAAAGTAATTTGTTGTATCTTAATTATGCAAAAGAAAAGTCTAACTTGTCATTTATTGCAGGATTGATCAAATGTTTGTAGGTGCTGGAGGATTGTGTATGTCCCCACTGCCTTTGTTAAATGAAAGTCAAGATGTCCCATCGTTGGAATGTTGTACTCAATTGGTGCCAACACCCATACCGGGAATGAATCATACCAAATGGAAGGATTTAATTATTGGAGAAGGACAGATATTTCTGAATGCTATGAGCCTTCGTCAGACATTATACAAATACAGTATTTCACACAAGTTTTCATACCAATTTGTGAAGAATAATAAAAAGAAGATAATTGTGAAGTGCAAGGTTAGTGGTTGTCCGTGGTACATGGGTGCTTATTCATCAGGAGAACATCAAGATACAGAGTTTCTAAAGATCCGAACATACAAAAGTGAACACATTCACCATGCACAGGACAACCTAATTGTTTGGCATCCACACAGGTCGAGCTTGACATCATCAATCGTAATGGATGATTTAAGGTCCAATATCGATAAGACTTCCAATGAAATTCGAGCAGACTTGTACAGAGAGTATGGAGTGCGACTGAACTACCCTCAAGCATATAGGGCAAAAGAAAGAGCGTTAAAGGAATTAAATGGACGAGTAGAAGACTCTTATCAAGCAATTCCTTGGATATGTGATAGATTGATTAAAAGTGATCCAGACACAGTTGCAAAATGGGAAGGCTCATCTAACAATAGATTTGAGCGGGTATTTATTGCTTATGGTTGCTCGGTTAAAGGTTTTATAGGTGGTTGTCGGCCCATTGTTTATATAGATGGCTGTCATCTAAGTGGCCCTTATAAGGGAACAATGTTGTCAGCTTGTGCATACGATGCAGACAACCAAATGTTTCCCTTAGCATATTCCATTGTCAGCGGTGAAACATATGATGAATGGCTTTGGTTTCTAGTCAATTTGAAAGAAATAATAGGATCAATCATGATAACCATAGTGTCAGATCGCAATAATGCAATTATTGGTACTGTTAAAGAAATATTTGGCAGCTAGCGACATGGCTATTGCTACAGGCATGTGAAGGAAAATTATAGTGCAGAGTTCTTGAAAATCAATAGAGGTCGAGCACGTACATCGGCGAATAGCAAAGAGACTGCACTCAAGCTTCTTGATGCAATTGCCTATGCAAGGTTGGATGAGGACTTTATAAGTGCAATGGGAAAATTAAGATTGTTCAATCCACAATTGGCACAATGGGTGGAGACCAATGGGGATGTTGACAAATGGGCTCTGAGCAAGTTTCCTTTCAATAGGTGGAATAACATAACCACGAATATTGCGGAGTCGTTTAATGCATGGATGTTGAAAGAGAGAAAGCATAGCGTGTCAATACTAATTCATGAGCATCGAGACAAATTGGTACGGAAATTGCTTGCAAGCAAGATGGCAATGGCCAATTGGAAAAATGGAGTTGGACCCAATGTTGAAGAGAAAGTGCTGCAGCATGTTACCTATGCGAAAAATATGGATGCAGAATATTATGGAGACCATAACTTTTCGGTGCGAACTAGATGTGGTGAAGCGACAATTTATGTCAATGTAGATCTTGCTCAAAGAAAATGCACATGTTTAGCATGGCAAATGAGTGGAATACCTTGTGGCCATGCATGTGCAGCTATTAAGGTACTCAATGGTAATGTGTACACATTTGTACATGATTGGCTGAAACTGGAAGCACAGGAGAAAATATATGCAAACACCATGAGACCAGTTGCAACACATGATTGTCCATGAGCTGATTCTCCTACTGTCACACATTTGCTCACACAAACATTCTTGGATCCGCCAACAACTACAAGGTCGACAGGGAGGCCGAAAAGAAAAAGAAGGGAATCTCAGTTTCAAAACAAGAAGCTTTATCATTGTGGGCGATGTCATGAGGTTGGGCACTCCGTGAGGACTTGCAAAAATCCAAATCCAACCTAAAACGATGGATTATGTACTTTCTTTTGTTAGCTACTTATTTTGGATTATGTATATATACACCATTAACTGGTGCCTTCCTGTGACCCGTATTGGTTTTTGAACGGGTCCGGATGTTGGTGTACTTAAACACAAATAGTATGATATTAAGTTAAATGAGTAGGCGAAAATACCCCCTTACTCATACAACTTAATATTTCAATGTAAATTGATATGTGGATCTGATATGCTACTAAGTTGTGACATGCACTGTCAGAAAGTTGGAAAATTAGGTTGCATGCGTTGTTTAAATTTGCAGCAGTTGCATTATTTGTGAACAAAACTCATTATGTTGTGAAAACATACATTAGGAGTTGTGAAAATTTGCATCAGTTGCTGTCGAATTTTTGCAGCAGGAATTTAAATAAATTAGGCATTATACGTGGTGAAAATCATGGGTTCCTTAGGTGACAGTGGTGAGGTGTGCACTTTATAAAGTGATGGGGGACTTACCATTCACTTGTGCATGTGTCTAACTTACTTCATACAATAGGCAAACAACTTGCCAACCACTTGATAAAATATGCTACAATTCAGCTGTTATGAAAATTTGCATCAGAAGTACTGCTGCAGTCACGCGATGAGGTTGTGAAAGGAACTGAAAGGGTTGTTAATGAACGTTTTACAGGTTGTAAATAGCTCAACTGGTAATAGTTACGGTGAGAAAACGATGGGAGGAGGTTGTTAATTGAACTGAAAGGGTTGTTAATAAACGCTTTAAGGGTTGTAAATAGCTCATTTGCCAACACTTAACGTCAGAGAACGTTGTCAGAGAGAAACAATGGGAGGAGGTTGTTAATTGAACTCAATAGGTTGTTAATGGACGCTTTAAGGGTTGTAAATAGCTCATTTGCCAACACTTAATGTCAGAGAACGTTGTCAGAGAGAAACGAGGGGGAGGTTGTTAATTGAACTCAATAGGTTGTTAATAGACGCTTTAAGGGTTGTAAATAGCACATTTACAACCCTTAACGTCAGATAACGTTGTCAGAGAGAAACGATGGGAAGAGGTTGTTAATTGAACTCAATAGGTTGTTAATGGACGCTTTAAGGGTTGTAAATAGCTCATTTACCAACACTTAACGTCAGAGAACGTTGTCAGAGAGAAACGAGGAGGAGGTTGTTAATTGAACTCAATAGGTTGTTAATGGACACTTTAAGGGTTCTAAATAGCTCATTTACAACGCTTAACGTCAGATAACGTTGTCAGACAGAAACGATGGGAGGAGGTTGTTAATTGAACTCAATAGGTTGTTAATGGACGCTTTAAGGGTTGTAAATAGCTCATTTACCAACACTTAACGTCAGAGAACGTTGTCAGAGAGAAACGAGGAGGAGGTTGTTAATTGAACTCAATAGGTTGTTAATGGACACTTTAAGGGTTCTAAATAGCTCATTTACAACGCTTAACGTCAGATAACGTTGTCAGACAGAAACGATGGGAGGAGGTTGTTAATTGAACTCAATAGGTTGTTAATGGACGCTTTAAGGGTTATAAATAGCTCATTTACAACCCTTAACGTCAGATAACGTTGTCAGACAGAAACGAGGGGAAGGTTGTTAATTGAACTCAATAGGTTGTTAATGGACGCTTTAAGGGTTGTAAATAGCTCATTTACAACCCTTAACATCAGATAACGTTGTCAGACAGAAACGAGGGGGAGGTTGTTAATTGAACTGACAGGGTTGTAAATTCACGCTTTAAGGGTTGTAAATTAGCGCTTCAACCGTTGTAAAATAGAAATCATGTGTTATCGTTGCTGGTTCGTTGGGGCGTACCAACAGCGAACGAGGTCAGAATAGGCCATTTTTGATGTCATTTTGCTGTTGTTTCGCTGTGGCGAAGCAAAAGCAAATCACAACACCTTCAAGTTGTAAAACGAACTCATCAGATTGTTAATACACACTTCAGGACTTGTAAACAACACATTAGTCATAATGTAAGAAAACATCGTTTGCAGGAAAAACGTGTGGGAGGTTGTTAAACCCATATAACCTGTTGTGAATAAACGCTTGAAGACTAGTCAAAATCACCATTGTAATAACGCCCTATTACTTAAACGTTACAACTTGTACAAGAAGGCATATGCAGTTGTGCAATAGCCGTAAGAAGTTGTAAATATTTCCTTGTCACCTAAACATGGCAGTAAACAAAAAAGCATTGCATGATTGCCCTTCCTACAATGACAAATTAGTCATACAAAGACATAAGGTTCTCGAAGGACCCACAAAATAGCAACATATGTACATAATAACATCACAAATGCTACTTGTCTCTATTCCCCTGCATTTATTTCTTGCCACCTGCAATGGACAGCACCTTTTTGGCATGTATGTTCCCGTCATGTGTCACAAGCCACCATAACGAATCGACCTTAATCTGCCGAATTTGTTCAGGAGACAACTTAGGCATCGTATACCCCCCCTTTGTCCTGTACCGAGCCATCCCAACCGAATAACCATGAAAGAACATGGACGCCACACGAATCGCTGCAAACAGAAAGGAACAAACGATATGAAACACAACCAACCATTTCAAAGTATTGACCAACAAAAAAAAGGTAATACTAACATGTCAGCTTGGACATGCACTTTTGGCCAGTTGATTTCTTTAGGTATTTCTCTTCCTTTGCCAAATAATTCTGGTTTAACCCTGTGAAGTACACTAATGATGCAATCTCTCAGCAAGAAGCAAATAATGTTGACATTACACAACACAGCAAGAACAACATTTACAAAATAAAGCATAAACTTAAGTTGGAGTGCTTACACACTGGCTTGCCAACCGCTCCTTGCCACGCAATTCTTCTTGTTGCTTTTGGCTTAATCTCTTCTTCTTACTTATCTTCTCATCCTCTAAAAGTGCATCTTCTTCCCTCTTTTGCAATCTTGAATATGTGAGCTGGTCAACCAGCGAGTCAAGGACAAAGAAACGTAATGTCTTGGTATCCAACACATAACAGAACCAGTGATCAAGCCGCAATGTAGGAGCAAAGATTAAGTCGCAATCCCCAATGTTGTATCCAATATGCTCAGGAAGGATCTCATATTCATGCGCTTGTCAGGACCACTTCTTCGGGTCAGACGACATTTTTTCCATCAACTCTGATGAAAAGATGTGTCTACTGACGCGACTAGAGTTCTATAATTGATCCCCCACTAATGTCTTTACGACCATTGACATAAACTGAGAAAAAATAGCTGAAAAGTTAGTGAATATCGTACTAAAGTAACAAAGTATCAGTTCTTGTCAATGTATATGTAACATACCCTATTATTAATCCACCCCCTTTCATGGAGACAATATAGTTCGCCTCGTGTGACGAAATAGTCATACATTTCCACAAACGGCCTATTACACAAAAAAGCATTTTGCAGTCAGTTTTTGTTCTTCAACTAAATTATAGATAGTAGACATTTAATTACTTACTCTTGTGCATCCTCTTTGTTCGGTCTCGTTGTGCACAGCTGGAATAAAGCTTCCTTGTGCTTGTCATCTTTCGTTCTTTTCTTAGTCATGGTTGTCACCCAGGGAGAGACAAGAGCAGGTTTTTTTACCCTTGTCGATTTTCTCAATTGTACTTCTTCCTCCCCTTTTAGTACATCTTCAGAACACTCATCTTTCCCCTCGTTGCCTGACCTATTGGCTTCACCTTCATTATCTTCCTCTGACCCATCTTCTTTATGTATGGTCCAAACTTCATCATCTCCTTTTCCTATGGCAGCCTTTTCAGCTTCACTTCCCGAGGAGGGTTGTTCATCATCATTTTCTGACGATGACTGTTCATCAATTTCTGCCCCTGCATCCATTTCTCCCCCTAACAACCTTGCCTCAAGGGAAACCAATTCCTCTTGGACAATTGACACCACCCTTGACATAATTCTTTCATATGTTCTCTTCAATTCCTACAAATTATGAGGGAAATATTAGTGACAATAATATGCAAAGTATCTGAACCTCACATCAAGTTCATCACTTACCGGGTGTGTTATAATATTCTGCTGATGCAATTCCGAGGCGGGACCCCCAACTACTTGCCCCACGGAATGTAGCAACCCTTGGTTGCTGTGCCTCTCTATTTGCACTCTCTTCTTCACGTTTTTATCATTCCAATATCCTACTGCTTCGTCATTTTTAGAGGCTTGTAGTTCACTGAGGGGAAATTTTTGTAAGCAAAAAACCTGCATACAATGTGAATAACAACTTAACATAAGTAAATGTCAACATTTAATGCAGAACTTTAGGAATCATTATACAATGAAAACTTATGTTGCACTTACCATAAGAAAATATATACATCCTCCAACGTTGATTTTTCCTGAAGCTTTCCCTTTGCTGACTTTTTTCTTGTATTGTCCAACTGAATTTGAAAGTTCACTCAACACAAAGGTAGTCCAATCATTGTCTCCAAAAGCTGGCTTTGTAGCCACCATCACCTTTAACACTCGGTCACTCACCTTAACACCGGCTCCGGGACACAACAACGTGCCCAATGCGTACATAATAAAGAGAAATTCAAAATCTGCATCATCTTCTCTTTCAATAAGCCATTTCCCAATTGTCTTATATGGCACTGTCCCATACAATGTTTTTAATTGTTGAAAATCTTTGTCTTCATTCATCGCATTTCTTTCAATGTCCCCCCACACACGGTAACCCCATAAATTCTGTTACATCTTCCGAGCGAATGTGGAGTGACCTCCCTCGAATGGAAACATTGTTGGTTGGAGGGTCAAATGCACCGATAAACTGCCCACATAAGTCTCGGGGGATTTGTGAGCAGCTTATGTTGACCAACTTATCAAATCCAATTCTCTTTAACCGTTCCATCCGCTCTTCTCTGTTCTTCAAACTTTTGCACACCTCTATAAATTGATTAGGGGCACACCGAGTAAGGAATGGAACCACATATTTTTTCCCTTTTTCCCCTCTCCTTAATTTCTTTGCCCTCTCCTTATATGTCTCTTTCTCATCATCATTCAAAGCGTTCCAAGCTTCTTTTACCGACTTACTCTCCTCTTTAAAAGGCCTTTTCGGCTCATTCTTTTTCTTCTTGTTCTGGTAATACTCTTGCGTGAACAATACATACGATGACACTTTTGGCTGCCTCTCTTCTTCTTTATCTTCCCTTTTTCTTTTGTTCACCATTTTTTACTTAACCAGAAACATAATAATTAATCCAATCCTTCCAAAACTCAGCAACAAGAGCTTTAACACAGAGTACAGTCCACTGATTCAAACTATTTTCATGTGCAAATTAAAACTCAATATCAAAAACAATGATCTAAAATGACTCCAACACAACACTAGTTTGGTGCCACCAAGAGACTACTGCTTTGCATAGCTTATAACCAGTAAATTCCACAATCACAAATCAAATTCACCTCCAACATTGCCCAAAATTTTGAAATTTCAGTACATGCACCTAAAGTCACACAACTTACCTCAGCAGTCAATATGTATGTCAAATGCAAATTTGGACAAGTAAGCTCATATCAGAAATTTCACCAAACTCAACAAAGTGTACAGAATTTCAGCGATGGATGCAAAGCTTTGGAATATACCGTTCAGCAAACATCCACATTTTGACAACAAATTCAAGTCACTGCACCAAAACTCTAACCCAAGTCCACACAGTTCAGTTTTATCACAAAACAACTCAGTATTATGAGTGGAAGTCAACAAACGGTGCACAATAAAGCTGCAGAGACTATAAACAGTAAAGGCGCAATATAAACAAGTTAACATTGAAGAGGTATAGATTAATGCCATATGAACAAGCATCTATAAAAAAAACCAAAACCAATTACTACCTACAATATGGAGCTAAATGTAGATCATGCCATTTTTTTTTGGTAAATAAAGGGGGAAGCATATGCCCAACTACACAGATACCCGACGAGGGAAGTAACGACCCTCACAATCATCTCTCAAAATGCCATTTTTGTTAGAAGAAAATTACACATGTTAAATCAAAGTCCTAAATCCTAAATCCAATAACAAAATTAATGAGAAACACTGATTTCTTTCACTCACCGGCGGGAATGGCGCCTTCGATTGGAGCACCGATGGACTCTCGAAGTGGAGGAACGCCGGACGACTCTGGGCGCCAGACACCACCGACGGAGACGCAGCCGCAGCCGACTGCAAGACGAGCACCGACACACGGCCACATGACGCCGACCAGCAACGGACACGCACAGCGAACGAAGCGAGCACCGACGGTGAGGCAGGGCAAACGGCCGGACCACCAGCGACGGACACGCTCAGCGAATGACGGCACACCGACGGACACGCACCGCACTGCACCGGACGACAACGGAGACGGCAGAAGTTTGTTTTTCAAATGCCTCTCTGGAATGCGATTTGGGGCTCTGCCGCTCTGCTCTCTTTCGATTGAAGAAGAAGAGTTTAAATTTCCATTAGGGCATGTATGTCATTTTACATTGGAAAATAATATCAGAAAAGTCCCTAGGGACTTTTCAGATATTTCAGTTTTTCCTGGGACTTTTCTGACAATATTTTGCTTCCTTGGGACCTGACAGTGATTTTCCCTTTAATTTTTTTTAAAAAAAATTAATGGTTTTTGTCTTTTTCGTTTCCCCATATACTCTAGTACCTAATTGCCTGTAAAGTGTACACTCTGTACTCATATGTCTTATCAATAGAGAGGAGTTTGCTGGAGAAGTGGTTGTGTACTAACTTTTACCTTATCCTTTTTTATTTTAATAAGTCATGAAAAAAAAAGAAAAGAAAAATCTAACACTATTGAAAGCATGAAAGACAGTATTAGAGGGAAAGTAAATTTTTATAATATATTATTTATTATATATAATTTTTAAAACACATACTCTTTATTTTATATGTATCAGTAATTTAAAAAAAGGATAAAATCAATTAGATATTAGATAGATTATAAACACGTTTTTATTTATTAAAAATATTAAAATTTTCTTAATTTAAATTAATTTTATGCTAAGCACTACCAAAGCTTCAAATCATGAAATTAAATTAAATAATTTGATATTTTTGTACATATATTATTATCTATGTATATAATACTAATTTTATTTCATTATTATGTCACTGGCTCGACTGAACGATCTAATCGATCTGACCGTTTAAATCTTGACCCATCAGTATTTTCCGTTCAACATCCAGTCCGGCTTTTAAAACATTGCATGACACCATTGACGCAATCAAGCTCCATCTATTGCAAAACAAAAAAAAGGATTTATTGATAGAATTAGAGATGACTGCAAGAGTGACGTGGTGTCAACCATCACCAACAATGACGTGACAATAGTTGACTGCTGTCGGCCTTCACTGACAGTGTTGTAGTGTTGCAACGGTGATATGTCGGTGGCCATTGGCCATAGGCAATAGTGATGTAGTGTTAGTTGTCACGCCCTTATCTCAATTTCAACCTTTTTCAGAGTATTTACGGAAAACGATATGCGGTTCGGTAGGCAACACATGAATATCGTAACTATACTAATAATATGTGCATGATTACATAAATTCCCCATAGGAATTCATACCTGATAATTACAATTAGTGTAGCCGCACAGGGCTATTTGGGTGTCCAAACTCGTCCCAGTGAAACAGAGACTTCTTACCGTCTTCGTTCCACTACTGTTATCCCCTCGTATGGCACTTTGCATTGTTGTTTGCATAACTTCTGTCGTCTCCTGTCTAAATTGTTGGTAGGGGAGGGTGAGATTCGAGAGAATCTCAGTAGGAAGCAGATACCATAATGTATGCATGATTGATGCTATGTGTATGACATGTTAGCTTTATCTAGATGTATGCCCCATAATGACATTTCTGCATGCTCAATGTTTCATACAACAAAACTATGGCCACAGCGAAAACAGAAACAGAGCTTCATTTATTCAAATATGCTCTACACAATCAAGTAAAGCAATCACATACATCATTACACAAGCACATATATCAAATACATGCAAGTAAGGTAAGTCCCCCACCTCCAGCTTTTCTCCTCGATTTGCGTGCTAGCAACTCGGGTTCTCAGCTCGGTCCTACAATTTCAAATATATCATTTAGACACTTCCATAGTGTTTCTGGGGGTTATATGAGTCTATCTTAAAAAATTACTAAAATACCCCTGAGGATCCAGCCCCATCGTACCCGGTCCGGCTGTACTTTTCTCGAAATTTTAACCTGGGCTATCCTGATATATTTTCTCCCAAGGAATCCATTTCTGGATTCGTAATTACCAAATTCACTTCCAAAAGACGAAATTGCCCTTGGCAGCTCTTATTTCAGTGTTTTAGGGGCATTTTCGTAATTATGTTTTCTCGGCCTTTTCCGAAAAAGTGCCCAACTGTAACCCCACCAAATTTTCCCTCCTGAACTCAATGGAATCATCAAATCATTGAAAATCCAACTCTAAGGCCCATTTATAGTGCTGGCCAAAATATATGGGTTTTCAGGGGAAAATCGGGGTTTTGCGATTTCGGCTCTGTAAACACATTCCTTTATACTCCTAACCACTTTATTAACCATTACATTAGGTTATAACTAACATTAAGACCCAATTTGGGCAGCATAACAGCCCCACAAACCCATTTTCCATTTTTAAAATCAAAGACAATCCGGCGAAATTTCATTGATTAAATTGTCTACAATAACCAGAATAGTCAATATATAAGAGTTTGGAAGTTACCTCAAGCTCCCAATAGCTTTTTCTTGATGTGGCCAAAACCCTAACCTTGGTAACACCACAAATCTTGCTTTAAATACCTCAAACAACATAGAAGAGAAGCTTAGGAGAAGGATTATACACGTTAGGTACAAATTCATCGAAGAAATCGACTTATCTCGTGAGTTTTCTCCTCTCCTTCTCTCTCTAAAAGAACACAACTCTCTCTCTCTCCTTATGGCTGCTGCTCATGTCTGAAATGGTGGGAGGAAGATGATGATTTGCGTTTTTATCATTTATATTATAATATTTTAATCAACTGTTTAATTTTCCAAAATTCGGATTTTTACAAAGTTTTGGCATATTTCTGCCAAAACTTTGAAAAATCATAAATAATTATAAAAAAATCAAATCGGAGTGATTCCAAAGCTTATAGAACCCTTATTGAGTCTAGTTTCAAGGAAAAATATAGACTTTTGCTGAATGGAATCACAAAATTCCCAGAATTTCAATCTTTGCATGTTGTTCCAGAAAATTTCCAGTTTTTCTGGACTAACTTCAAAAATTCATATCTTTTTGTATATAGCTCTAATTAATTCATATGACCTATCAAATTAAAGCTTAGGATGTCTATTTTCATCCTGTAAAATCTCATAATTTTGTATTATCATTTGATCATTCAAATGAACATGACAAGCTTACTACCTGATAGGTGATTTCATCAAAAACATAATTACTTTCTCCAAAATTCATCATTTTACTTTCTTAATACCCCAAAGATATTAGAATCATTAGGGGATAAATTTGGTATACCTGTTAAACCAAGGCTTAGCAGTCCACTTAATTTAGGCTTATTCCCAAACCTCAAATCCCAAATTTTGGGGTATTACATTAGTCGATCATTGATGTTGGTGTGGATGCCATGAAGATGGTGTATATGTGGCAACATCAATAGTCAAGCTCTCAAACAGAGAAGAAAGTGTTTTCCCAATTTAAGGAGGGAGAAGTCTACCACATTGAACATTTTGAGGTGTCAGAGAACAACAACATATATAAAGTGATCACATGCTCTTGGAAGATCATATTTCACAAGACCACATATTTCAAGGATGTAGATTTCCCAATCCTTAAGGAAGTATTCAACTTTGTTTTCCTAATAAACATTGCCAATTACACACCAAAAACAAAGAACTGATTGATACCCAACATTTGAAACTCATTTTTGTGTATCAATTGAAAATTGGATGTTGTGCATCTGACTTCCTAACTTTGAGTTGTTTTCCAATTTCACATAAAATATATGTGATAGATTTCTTCAAGCTTTTGAGGAGTTGGAAGACCATAAAACAAATTGTAGCACTTGCAAAAGATTGAACTTCACACTTACTAATAAAAAGTATTACTTGTCCCATAACATGACTGTGGCCTATTGTTTTTCCTAAAAACCAAGCAAAAATACCTGAATTACTTGAATTATACAAGAATACAAACCCATTAAGCAGATTTCACAACAATTTTCACTATAAAAAATATTATCTATTTACTACTATTTTTCATTTTATAATTAAATCTCAAAATGCCATTCTAATAATAATACTTAGGTAAAAACATTTTATTCAAAACAAATTTTTGCTTCCTACAACTATAAACTATTTTGGGACATAAATATAATTCAATTAGCATTTTCAAAGCCACGCTATCATCTCCCTTTCACTTAATTAAGGAAGAATTAAATGTGCATTTCAAATAAAAAATAAATTATTTCCTGGGTCTCAGTTGCATGTCAAATTTACATCATGGACTTGAGGGGCAAATTTGCATCTTAACAAAAATGATGTGAATGACACATGGATTGTCAACTCAACATATTTGATCTTCTAACGGTCAAAATTAATTGGATAACGGCCATAGCAAAATTATTCTTTTTTTGACACTTTCGAGGCAAAATTTTCCTTTAACCCTTAAATCAAATGCACGCAATTTGCCTTTATAGATTCCATAACTTTTTTTAATGAAGCCATTTATAGACTGGATATATGCGACACGGTGGGTTAGTTAAAACTAACTCTTCATTTTCTTGTTTTAATAAAATTAAAGGCCCACATAATATGTTTTAAAATGCCTTTACTCTTTCAATAAAGATAGTTTTAATAGTTTTAAGGGTTAATGTGCAAATTTACCAACGACGTTTTGTCCGAGGAGCGTCTGGCACAAATATCTTTTAGAAGGGGCAAAAATACCAATGAATAATTAAAAAGGGGCATCTACCATAAAAACCGTTAATCCGTACTAACAACGTTAACTTATAAGAGAAGAAAACCCCTAACGGCATTAGTACGGATTTAACGATTTTTGTGGTAGATGCCCTTTTTAATTGTACATTGGTATTTTTGCCCCTTCTAAAAGATATTTGTGCCAGACGCTCCTCGGACAAAACTTCATTGATAAATTTGCACCTGAACCCTAGTTTTAATGTCCATTGAAGTTATAGTTAAACAACATAGAGGCTAAAAAGAATAATCAATGTGAAATAGTTTAAACCTAAGTGAATTATTAAGATGTGGAAACTAAAACTATGCATGTATTTGTGAATTATTAACATACACAAACTAGAAATATGTATGTATGTATGTAATTTACAACACGTGAACTTAAAGTGAATAGGACATTGAGTAAAGAGACAACACAACTAACTTATAATTTGCTTAATTAAAGGATTTAAGGGTCAAAATGTCTTGGAAGTTTTTACTGAGGAATATTGGGTATTTGAAAATTTTCAAGAGGATAGCATTGGCCTAAAAGTTATAAAAACGGGGAAATTTTGCCCAATCCTAACAAATCTAAACGGTTAACATTTGTTGACCCATTTTTGCTGAGATGACATGCCCAAGTAGTATCCACCTCACTTTGTTTCCATCTCAAATCTATGATGTGGCAAAAAATTCAAAAAAAAAAAAAAAAACCTGTTGTCCCTCCCCACAAAACCCTCTAACGTCTCCCATCCCAGCGACCTATCCCACCCGATCTCACCCATTATCACCGATCGCTCTGCTCTAACTCTCGTAGAAAAGGTAAGGCATTTGAATGTTAATATCGGAGATGATAATCTGAGGAGACTGAAGAATCCAAATCAGAACCCCGCAACTTCTTGTGGAATTGATTCACCTAAAAATCAAATCTGTACAACGGAAGTGAATCGATCCACCGACAATGATTTAACTTTTTGAAATGAAATAGAAATGCAAAAACTGATATGAAAATTGGGTACCTTGCTAAGGTTGTGTTTGTGCGTCATACTATCTAAGTTAACAAACCCAAACATGGTTTTTGAATTTTAAGTTAATAAACCCAAATTTGGTCACCTTGCCAAGAGTTTCCTCTAATTGAAATGAAATTGGTGGTGTTTTGGAGATTGTCGTGATGATTCTTTCCCAGAGCTAGAAAGATAGCAAGAGGGACTAGTGGTTTGAGACAAGATTTTGAGGTTTCTGGAGATTTGGAATTATCCATTGGAATGATGTAAACCCTGCGAACTCATGCCTCTGAACAAGATTGGGAAAGTAGAAGGAGAGGAAGTGACAAAAGATCAAAGACATGGGTTTTCTACTGTAACCTTTCGAGAGTTGGGGTTTGTGAATCAGACAACCAGAAGGGCCTTTTGATGGATTTGGGGCCTTTAATGGCCCTTTGGGGCTGCCCTCTCTGCTACGCCCTCATTTTGGGGTCTTTCTAAATATATTTTTTTATGATTCTTTGGATTATTAGATTCTACACAAAATGAGTGAAATTTTGATACATTATGAGCAAAAAATGGATATGTTTCCAATTTTTTATGAGTTTTCAAAGATTTTTCAGAAAAAAGTGCATAAAGTGAAAACACACACACTATTTTTCTGAAAAGTCTTTGAAAAATTATAAAAAATTGAAAATATATCCATTTTTTGCTTATAATATGTCAAAATTTCACTCATTTTATAGAAAATCTAATGATCTAAAGATCCATAAAAAATATATTTGGAAAGACTCCCAAAATGGGGGCGTAACAAACAGAGCAGCCCCAAAGGGTCATTTGAGGCGCCAAATCACTTGAAGACCGGGGTTTTTCTTAGAGAAGAAAAGTAGAAAATGCGTGCGGGAAAAATCTAGGGATAATTACATTCAGGTTTTTGATAAAAGGAAAAATTTTAAAAAAAAATGGTATCTTTCGATATCAAAATGAAAATATGATATCAAAAACTTGTCAATAATCTCATACTTAGAGTTATCAATCAGATCATTTGTTCATTTTAAAATATGAAGGGACCATTTTTTATTTTTTATTTCTTTTATCTAGGACTTGAATATAATTTTCCCAAAATTTTTCTATCCATTATTTATCATTGGTTCAAATTTTAAAGGTTAAGATAAAAAGGAAAAGCATACGGTGGATGAGTGGTTGTATGAGCAGATAACTAAAAATTCATTTTTTTGTTTTATGTTTTTTTTTATGACGTAGCATAATATCCTACATGGCACAACCAGCGCAGCACAAGGTCGTCAACAAACAGTTGTTCGGGGGAAAGGAAAACGTCAACAAACAGTTGACCAAGATATTTAATTTTTTTTGCTTGCCCATTAACTAATTCCATGTGAAATTAATGTTTAGACGGATCAGAACTAAAACTATGGTTAATTTAAGAAGGATGATTTGATTGAGCGGAGGGGAGTTGACATCTTTTATGCATAAGGTTTTGAATTTTGAGTTGTTAATCATACATATATATAGAAATATTTCGAAAGGTAAATTAAGCTTCTTTCACATTTTAATTTAATACGTACAATCTTATTTTATTATCTTTTTAATCTTACAATATAAATTAACTATCTTAAATTTTTATCCCAAAAAGTTAGATATAAAAATAACTTTGTTTTGACGTAAAAAATTAAGATAACTTAAAACACAATCTAAATAATTAATACTATTATCAATTTGATACTATTTTTGTTCTTAAATATAGATTAAGTTAATTATTTTTAAAAGATTAAGTAAGTTAATTAAATTACTTTAAAATGTTTATATTTTTTATTTTTTCTTCAAATTAATTTATTTAACTTATAAACTAATATATAACATAATTAAGTAACTTATTTAACTCTATTAATTTCTCTAAAAAAATCGACCTAGTGTATATTTAAAATCGGAAGCAAGTAGTACTACTAAAACTCTATATTAGTAGCTGTGTTTGGGATTACTTAATTTTAGAGAATAAATCTTTATTACGCAAGCTGAGATAAAACTCCTCTTATATACTTACCTCGTATACCGTGAATCACGATTTATAAATACTTATTACTCAAAAATAAACTATTCCAAACAATAGTTTATTCGTTTCGCCAAAACACAACTATTTAATAATCAAGAAACCACAGAGAAAAGAGCGAATCAGCGACGCAAAAAATCCGACCCGATCTTGTTCTATCACTAAAAACAATTAAAAAAAAAATCAAATAATTACTTAGATGGCAAGACGTGACACCCTCTTTTTTAAATTACTTTTTTGGATCTTCGCTCGGAATTGGTTTTGCATGGGAAATTTCGGGGAAGGTGACAATTGAGTTGAGGCTGTCGGCGGGTCCTTCCTATACCGCGTTATAATGGCCGGCTTCTGTTGAATTTCCGGCAGAACAGAGAAGAAAGAAAAATAAAATCTATTATTATTATTATTTTTTTTTTTGCTGTTTACAAATTTTTCCCTTCCTTCTGAAGCATTGAATCAGTGTTGGTAGCGAACGAGTTCAATCTACGCTAATTCAACAGTTGACCTTTCTGGGAATTGGCGATTTTGATGTCGGTCTGGCCCCTGCCAAATTTACGGGGTGCAGCGAGGTGAATCGCTTCTCTTTCACAATTCTGCATTTATCGCCGTGAGTTGTTCATATTTACCTTTTTTATTTTTGGTTTGCATGGAGTTGTTCATATTGTTGAAGTTGTATTTGGATTCGTTTCCTGCAAGCTCCTGTATATGTTACAATTGGTCTTTATGAGCGTAAGTAGATTCTGAAATCTTCCAATTTTGTTTCAGGTTTTAGTGACTGGCGGGGCTTGTTTAAATTTTGGGTGCTTGAGTCTGCCTTTGCCCGTTTAGAAGCTACTTGTGGGTTATTTTTCATGATTGATGATTGGCACGATAATGGCATATTGGTTTCTTTAGAAGATCTGGAATTTGGGATATCTAGTTTATGAAATAGCAATACTAAATAGAGTTTCTGGGAGACATTGTCTGTTATCTTCTTGTTTAGTGATTGGAAGCATAGTTTAGTATAGCTGGAGCAACTTATGGAACTGACTGGTCGTAGAGGTATTATGAACGGGGAGAGAGAGGCAATGGACAAAGAACCTTCTGCAAGCATGCCTCTAAGGTCGCGCCAAATCTTCCCGACATATCCTGCAGGCTTAGTGAAGAAGACAGCCTATATATTTGATGGCTTAGGGAATTTTTTCAATAAGGAATGGGATCTAGCAGATCTTCATCAAAACAGTAAAAGAGAATCAAAGCTAGTAGATGGAAGAGGGAATGAGTTTTCTTGGTACCATGTGGAGCTCCCAAAAGAAAATCAAAAATTGTCCCAGTCTGCACAGGATCTAATTGGTGTTCTTTGCCCACCTCTGAAACTCCAGGACATTCTTTCTCTTGTCAGCAATGGACCTTTTTGTGCACATGTTGATGGAGCGCTTGTATTCAGGGTTAATTCACCTGGTCCTCCCACCAGTGACTTTACATTTAGGATTGCTGCTAGAGTCACAGAAAATTCAGTAATTACTGTGTCTTTGGGGAGAGTTCCCCGATTAGGTTTTTCACGGATGGGAGAGTCTCTTCTTTCTGAGATTCCTACCATGGAAAGTTCCCCTCATTTTGGAGATCAGCAAAAGCAGGGGAATGGGATTGTGATTAAGGAGCATGTTCTTGAATTCTTGTTGACTATGAATCATTCTGAGGAAGCTGACAACCCAGTTCCCAGATCTGTCTCAAACCTTGTAGTTCATATAATTGACACACACGTGGATCAGCTTCAAGATCTTGTAACTAAACTTGAGATGGAGTTGGACTCTGTGGAGCTTGCCTTGGATAAAGGTAATTTCTGTCAATGACTTTATCCCAATCTCATTACCTTGCAATGGAACTGAACGAGAACTTTATTTGCTAGTACTGATTGTCTTATGCAACCAATATGTAGTTGCTGTACATTTCAGCAGATGTCTCAAGTCAATGTAATTTATGCCTTCTGTCGCTAACTTCATTCAGGGGATATTCTGTGTAGTTCATTCCATATTTATATTTTTATTTATTTGGGAATAAAATGAATAAAATTTAATAAACCAATGACATTATAAAATGTATTCATCTATAAGTGTCAATTGTCAAGATCTACTTAATATTTTAGCTCTGGCTAGGTATTTTAACTGAATCTTTTATGCAAAAAAGTTTTTGACTTGACTGATTTTAGGAGTCCATAGTGCCTTGGAATGATGCTGAAAGAAACCTTAAACACTTGTAATCCAAAAGGTTTTGCCATCTTTTAGCAACAAGGCGGGCCTCATCAAGTCATTTTGTAACAAAATATATTACTGAAAGAAGTTATGTTTGGATGGATATTTGGTTAAAGTTGTTTATACCAGCCAAAAGCCTAGACTAGGGAAGAATTCCCAGTTAAATTTTTGTTTATTAACTTATTTATTTTATTTAGGCATCAAAGATTCCTATATATGTTAGATGATCGAGATAAATGTTGTTTGGTAGACAGGTATAGTATTAAGACCCTAGCATCCAAGATCCCAGTCAAGCATATGATTGTCACAAACAATAGGGGATCTCTTGCCCCTTACAAAACATGTGGGAATCTTAGAAGCCTGTATTTATAATCAAGAGTAATTTTTATTATGACCATCAATATCAATTATCATACCAAACATGGGGGTCTATTATATCCATTTACCTTGTATCTTTGGGTTTTGGATTTTGATTAACATAAACACAGAACATTTTCTGTTTGTTTGCATTTTCCTTCTATATTAGTCCCTTAGCGCACCCTTTTGAAAGTTGTTTGGTGGAACTGAATATGAGATAAACTATTTTTCTCGATTGCAGGTGGTTTTGCTTTGAAGAAACGAATGTTAGATGATAGAAGATTTCCCAAACTGCATCTGGACTTGCAGCGTCTTCTTCAGGTGGTTATTTACTCCCCTTAATTTATTTGCAATTTTTTTACCTATTTTGCACACAAAAAACTACAATGTTTATGCCATCCTTTGATAGGTGTATTAGAAATCATTTGGTTATGTAAGCATGCTTTTTCATATTGGATGGGAAAGTGTGGATTGTGGAAGGGGAGAAAACAAAGAGAATCCGATTTCAGTGTGAATAAGATAAAATGTTAGTCCTTTGCTATCTTAAATAATTTCTACATTGAAGTTTTTCCTTTTAACATCTGTAAAAAGTCTAGATTCATGGGAATGGACCCTTTCCCTGACCTGGGAGTCAAGAAATTTATTGCTCTGCTTGATGGTAAGGAGAAATCTTACGTGACTGTGAAGGCATTACCATTCTCACATGATTTCATCCACTTCTCTAGTTATAGAAGCAACATTGTGTGGATTGAGCTACTTTTTGGTTTTGCCTTCTTGAATTGAATCAGGTTATTTCTCATGGAGAGCAAGTATTTTTACGAGTTAGAGAAAAGTGCTGTTTAAAACCATGGTTTGCCAATGAAGACATTAACTCTCTTGAAGAGCTAATTGGAAGATTAAAGAGGTTGAAGGAGAATGTTGGGTTCATAGTAAATCGTGTAACGGCAATTCAGGCAGGTCTTGACAGCTGGCAGTCTGAGCAAATAAACAGGAAACTTTACTATCTTTCATTCCTTTCAATCATATTCCTCCCGTTATCCATCATTACAGGAGGTTGGCAATCTAACTCTTCTTTTACTTCTATCATCCATATCCATAGGCAATAATATTGAACGAATTTGTTTCCTGTTCCACTGTCAAATGCAGTTTTTGGCATGAATGTTGGAGGAGTTCCATGGACAGGCCAAAACAATCCCGAGCTCAAGGATGGTTTTCGCAATGTCATCCTAATCTGTGTTGTTATGCTACTATTTGTGCTACTTTGCTTCCTTTTCCCGGCCATGTATACCCGTATAGCTGCATGGCGAAGACAGAACGTTTTGGGAAGAAGCTGGTCGATAAATAGGAAGTCAATTCTTAGAAGACCTCTCCGCGTTGGAGATCAAGGGAGAGGAGGATACCTTCGGATTTGACGATGAAAGGTTTTGTTCTTATGAATAACATCATCCTGGTCCCAAAATCTCTTCCTACTGTTTTCGATAATGTCTCAATATTGGAACAAAACAGTTAAATGAGCTGATAAATCAGCTGCCATGTATCATATGAAAAAAAAAAAACAGTTGCCACGTATAGAAGAACCAGAAGCCTCAGAGATGGAAGATTCATGAAGCATAGATTCTTTGGTTGATAAAAATGGAGGCTTTTGATCAAGGTGACCCTATTCATTCATTGCTTATTTCTTGTTTAGGGGTAGGGGAATTAATGGATACATAATTTTTTTCTTTCTCTATATCCTGGCAACATTTGTTTACCTTGTATAGCGCTCTCTGTTAGCTTTATCCAAGTCTCATCCAATGGAAGAACTGTATTTCAGATTCTTTCTTCATGCTGCAGTATAAGTTTAATTTCCCATTTATATTTGCTATTTTTAGAGACGTATGATTATCATTCCTTAGGAATTGTACTGCCTTTAGCAGCTTAACATGTGGTTGAAGATGTTGATAATGAGACTATACACATCAAAATAACTAATGGATACAATTGTTGGAGATTGGAGGCAAGTACATGTTGGAAGATGAACTAGTCAACGTTGTAATTGATATTGAAAGAAACATACGTAGAAGAGCATAAGGTCAACAATAACATAAAATAGTTGTTCTATAAGAGCCTACAGGAGCCTATGAAGAGATGTGTGTGTGTGTGTGTGTGGTTCTATATATATATATATATGTATGTATATGATAACAGCAATAGAAGGGTCTGTGAATTGTTCTTTTGCTTAAAGTCGCAACATAATTTATAGCTTTCACCAATCGCAAATAATTGTTGGGTCGCAGCAGCACTCATCCAAGAGGCAACAGCAACACAGAGCAGCTAGGCTGCACAACAAATAATACAACATTCATAAATTTTATTTACACAAGAAAAGTTAGAGAATAATAAGGTAATAATCAATAATAATTCAATA
This sequence comes from Inga laurina, assembly GCA_963855925.1. NCBI lineage: Eukaryota > Viridiplantae > Streptophyta > Magnoliopsida > Fabales > Fabaceae > Inga > Inga laurina. The sequence continues at coordinate 22,657,019 of OY979708.1, read as the reverse complement.
TATGTTTTTATAATTATATATACATACCAACCCTCAAGGAACCCACGCTCTGGATGATTTCTCGGTGGTGGTTGTGCAGCGTAATACTGTGGTGGTGCCGCCACCGGTGGTGGCCCTTGATAAGGACCTAACCCCAAGGCACAAACGAAAGTATTCAGTATTACTAATTAACATATACAGATTCATACTGATTTCAAGTTTAAATTATTCATGGTTTGATTGTATAGACAGAAAGATTGAACTGAACAGAAGGAAAACTCAGAATTTTTTCAAAGAGAAGGAGGAGGTAATTTTTACTATTTGAGAAAAGAGTGGTTTGTATATATGTATATATATAGGTGCAATACACACAAACACACATTAGGTATACCTTGAGGAGGATAAGGGTAGCCATATTTGATCTCACTCATGGCTGCAACAACTTGATGATGATGAGCTTATTGGAAGAGACACAACTTGGAGATGGGTTGAGGAATGATGGCTCATGTTTTATACACACGCACGCACACACGCACGCGCGCGCACAGAGATGTGAATATATATATAAAGCTTTCTGGGAAAGGAAGAGGGAATATAATTGATCAAGAAGTAGAGGGATTGAACAAGAAAGATCTGGAATATTATTTATGCCTGTGTAGTGTAATCTTTAAATAAGTGATTAATTAATTATTATATAACTGAGGATGATGATGTGAAAATTTATGACAGTTATCCTCCACCCACCTATATCGTCTGCATGTGAAGAATATTACTAACTTTGAAGATAATTGAGAAGCTTTTAAAAGTGGATTCTGGAACAAGAGCAAGAAAAGAACATTTACTTCTATATTATTAGATTAAAGTGCAATTTTATACGGGAGGGATTTGATTCTTATAAATATGTGTATGATATTAGTTTCACAGAATCCATTTGCGTTGCTTTTAGAAGCTTCGTTGAACAAGTGGGGTGTGAACAGAGAGTTAAAGTCAAAAAAGAAAAAAGAAAAAAGGGCAGGGTCACACGAGGATTTGTGGGTTGTGACTTGTGAGTAGGTAGAATAAGGTGCCAATCTTAGCCAATTGGCTTTTCGGCTTTGAGTTGGAATATGTTCCTTCCATCCACTCCCAAGTTTCACACTTGAAATCTTGAGTCCCTGTTTGTCTCCAAGGAATCCATAGGCCTTAGGTAAAAATTTGTAGGAATCAATATTCTCTTTGGTCTCTTTTATAGTGAAAAAGGAATAACTATTACTCAATGATTAAATGTCTGTTTGAATTAGTAGTAGAATGTACTTTTCCAACATGATTTATGATGTATGAAGTAAGTATGTGAGAGAAGTTTTACCTCAGCTTGTGTGAACGTGCTTCTTGAACGTTAACTCAAACAGGTTCGTTGACATTGGATTATACCTATTCACCCCAGGTGAATTAGGGCCAAAACCCATTTATAAACGTGCAATACATCCCTTTATATGGAAAGGGATTTACATAACCGTGAGCGCGTTGGATTAATCATTCAGTAGGTGGGCAAGATGGAGTGATTGATATTTTTGCAGTACACTAGAAATTGGGTGCCTGTCGAGCCTATACCCCCCTTCTCTTCAAAAATTCTCTCATCTTTCTCCCTCTTTCTGTTGTGCAAGACAAACCGAGTCAAGTTTGTGATCTAGTTGCGCATGGGTGACCGGGCCTGTTTGATTCTGTTTTTTAGGCTTCCAAAATAGCTTTATAAAACAAGTTTTGAAACAATAGAAATAAAATAAAATAAATCTATTTGGATAGTTATTTTAAAAAACATATTTTTAAAATGATGTGGAGGCGGCTATCACCGATGTTGATGTGGCGGTGATTATCTTCGGTTGCGTAGTGTCAATAGTGGATAGGTAAGGCTTCAAAAAATAAAAAAAAGAAAACGAAAACAAGAAAACATCTAAAAAATGTTTTGTTTTTTTAGTTTTTAAAAACAAATTTTTGTTTTTATATTTTTAAAAACAAAGTCTTAGAGGTAAAAATGCCCATGCACTTTTCTTAAATGTACACCTAACACCATATATATTTTTTATGTGCAAAAATGCCTATAAAGATGACAAAAAATTGTAAAAATGACAACTCTGTTTGTTTGAGTTAACGGCCGTTGCTTTTTAGTGGTGGGCCCACATTATTGTACAAATGTTAATCAAGTAAGGTGCAAAAATGCTTATTTACTTTTACCAAGTGTGCATTTAACAATATATATATATATATATATATATATTTTAGATGTAAAAGTACACATCAAGACTTATCTGCATGTCAGTCGCTCCTTCTTCCATGCTCTCTCATATCTGTCAATTCTCTCTCCTCTTACTCACCCTTCCCCCCCCTCTCTCTCTCTCCTCTCTCTCACTCTCTCGTCTGACGCCATTGGATTATTGTTTTGATTCTTGCTTTAGTTGCCACAAGATTATTGTTAAATTGAACTCATATGATGTGATTTTGATGATAAATGAGGGAGACGTCTCTCTTCACTCAGACAAGTCAATAATCTTATAAACCAAGGATCTCCTAAGTTGAGACTGGGATTTTCATTATTTAAGCCAACACTGTAGCAAACCATCTAGCTCATCAGGCTCTAAAGTCAGAACACGGTTTGAATGTGACATCGACTCCAAGTGAGGATTTACAAGCTTTAATACAAGCTTATTGTAATGATTTGAGCATGTAAGGTGGTTAGAGCTGGTTACCTTAGAATATTTAAAAAGAAAAAAGAAATTAATTGGAAGAGACATTATCTAAGTTTCTTACAGTTAATAGGCTAAAAATATCTTCCTTGTTTCTTCTCCCAATTGGTGAATGGAAGAGTGGATCAATTAGTGTAAACAGGCATGTACGGTGGTTAGAGTTGGTTACCTTCAATATTGTATTTTTGCTCTGTTTGAAGAAGCTGGCGTGTATTTTTGCACCAAAAATATGTATCTGGTACCAGATGCATATTTGGAAAGAGTATATGGGCATTTTTTGTACATTAATCATTACAAATAATTGGTGGGGGGCCCACAAAATCAAAAGTTAATGGTTGATAGACTTGATTAACAAAGCTGGCATTTTTGCCCTATTTAGAGATGTTCATAGGCATTCTTGCACCAAAGTAATATATATGGTGCGAGACACACATATGGGAAAAGTGCATGTGTATTTTTACACCTTAACCCTAAAAACAACTTATTGAAAACAATTTTTCAAATAATTTTTTTAGTTTTTTGTTTTTGAAAACAAAACCAAACAAGCCTAATTATTCATATGGACTCACAGGCATTGTTGTTAAATTTGCGAGTTGACTCTCCAAGTTTCCTATTTTTATGTTTCTACCTTATAAAATTGTGTCAAGTTGCTGTTAAACTCGTGCTAGTTGTAAATTCAGTTAACCTTACGAGTTTACACCTTAAATTTACCATTTTTACGTTTTCAGCCTGCAAAATCATGCTAACTCATTCTTCAACTTGTGCCAACTTTTTCAATTTCATCATGCTTAGTCATTTTATATATGAATTTCATTGAATTTTCTTGGTTAAGTAAGATAAATTATGGAGTTTGATGGATTTAATTTCAATTATTTGAATTAAAAATATATTTAAATCAAATTGTTGTCATTTTTTTATAGTTTAATTATTTAATATACATCATTAAAACCTATTTCTTGATAAAAATCAACTCTTACAAGTTTATAATTTGAGTTTACGATACGAGTTTATGTCATTGTTAGAGGTGGAAATAGGCTAGGCTAAGCTAGACCTTACCTAAATAGACGGCCTGAGCCTGCAATAGAGATTTAAAGCATGAGCTTGTATGTTGCCTTTTTTTAGGCTTGAGTCTGGGCCTTTAAAAGGCTTAAAATATGTTTAAAAGTCTACATTTTTAAGTAGGCCCCTTTAAATAGCCTTTGAAGCATATGCCTTCAAATTTATATATAATCCTTCAAGCCTATTTACAATCCTACATTATGTCTTAAAAGTTTAACATACATGCTCATCGCAATATTCGGGCTTAATAAGGAAAAGTAAAGAATGCCTAGTAATAATAGTTGTTCGAGCAAGTATGAATAAAAAAAACTAATAATCTGTTGACTAATGAGATATTTTTTGAAATTGACCAAGCATAATAAGCAATAGGTAAAACTGGATTTCACCTTTTACTTTTCCCATGAAAATGGGGACAAACTCCTCATACTAAAATTATAATATTTCATTTGACACTAAAATAAACTCATAGCAATTATTATGCTTTAATGGACGACAAAAATCAAGGAAGAGGGATTGAGTTGGCATTGCCATCTCGAGCAATCGAAGAGAAGAGAGGCAGTGAGAATGATTGATGTGAATGCAAGGTTTGAGTGTGTGTGAACGACGATGAAATGTGAAATTAAGAATTAAGGCTGAGTTGGTAAATTTATAAATAATTTATAAAATTAGTTAAATGATATTATATATACTTATATAATGACATACATTAAAAGGTTAAATAGGCTAGCATATATACTTGTAGGCTAGCCCTTGTGAAAATAGGTCTGACAATAAACCTTAGCTTGAGCCTGACATATTTACTAAATAAGTTATATTAAATTTTATGTAGGTTAGGCCGTACGAGCCTGGCCTATTTCTACCTTTAGTCACTGTCACAAGTTTGCTTAAACTTATGAGTTTGACAACATTGCTCACAAGTATGCAAAAATCCCTTAATTTGGATTAATGAATATGTTAAAAATTCAGGTTTCTTTCCAAAAAAAATACTCTCATTTAATAATCACTAGGTGAATTTTAATAATTAATCTTATACTATTTGTCAGTTATAAACAAGACAGCTTACCTTAAAAAGAAAAAAAAAATTATGTGATAGGTTCCTCTTGTATAAGACATGGCATGCTTTCTTTGAACATGGATCGATAGTATTATTTTTAAAATAAAGAGACAAACAAAATATTCCATGCCCATAAATTATACATAAGTGATAAGTGTGCATAAATAGACATTCTTTTTTTTTTTTTAATAATAATTGAATACATAGACACTCTGGTTAGTTGGGTACAATGCATTAGGTGATTTTGAACTTCAACATTTGATGAAGAAAATGTATGATAAAGATTAAATGTATCATGTATGTAATAAAGTATAGGGAAAGTTGCCCATAAAACCCATTGTTCTCTAACTCGGACCAGAAACTTACCAACCGGCCAGTAAACCGATCCAGTCCAGTGACCCGGTCTAGGTCAAGTTTTTTATTTTTTTTTTAATATTTTTCCTTTAGAATTTCCAATGAATACAAAACCGAACCGAACCGACTAGTTCGACCGGTTGAACCGAGAACCGGTTAGGGGTCCAGTCCGGTCCGCCCATTAAACTGTAAAACCGGTTGGACCGGTTAAAACCAGTGGTTCAACTGGTTGAACCAGTTTCATTTTTTTTTCTTATTATTATTTTGTGCTATTTTTTAGGGAAAATGGAATATTAAAGACTAAAATGAAGAGAAAAGTGGATAAAGAAAGAACAAATCTAAAAAACATGAAGAAGATAATGAAAAAAATTATTTAAAAGGATATAATAATTATAAGAAAGAAGATATCATTACATAAGTATAGGCATTATAACTAATACTAATAGATTTTAAGCATTTTTTCTAAAAATATTCATTTTTATCTATAGAAGTTTAAAATATATTAATATATATATTGCCACTAATAAATTAAAATATTTTAATATGACCGGTTCAACTACAGATTAGACTATGATTGACCCATTAATCCTTGGACCTGTATCGTGAACGGTTCATTGCCCGGTCCTGTTTTTCGTTCCTCAAAAATTTCATACTATAAACCTAAAATCTTCTATCTCTCCGGTTTGACTCTAGTTTGACCCGATGACCCTTGACCTAGTACCCTAGCCGGTTCATTGACCGGTCCGGGTTTAATTACCTTGCAAAAACCTCATTGGAAATTTATTTGCCAAATGTGACCTGAAAGCATTTAAGAGAAGATCTTTTGCACACGGTGAAGTTTTTTTAAACACAAGGGAAGATCTTTTGCACATATAGGAGATTGTTTGAACACAATGAAAGATCGCACAGGAACATATATTGAACACAAGGAAGATTATTTGAACACAAAGAAAGATATATTACACACAAAGAAGATCGTTGAACACAAGGTCCCGTATGACAGATAAATTTCTAATGAAGTCTTTATGGGCAATCTTGCTTAAAATGTTTATAACACATCCGACATTTTGCTGATGAGGAGCACGGTTTGTTATCTCTTGTAAATTATTTAAATTCCTCGTCTCTAATTCATAATATATGCAAATAACCCCTTAAACTTTTGGTATGAAGATAAATCTCCTATCGTAATATATTATTTTAGTTATTTGTATAAATATGCAAATAGATCAAGCTTCTGTGGGTTATGAATTATATATAATTTACCTAAATAATATTACATGATAATTTAGGATTGTTCATTCTTTTTTAATAATTCCCCTAATTCAAAGAAAATAGTGGTGATCAATTGGTTAAGTTATTCAGAAGTATAACAAAATTACTGATATATCTTATCTAACTGATTGGATTATATTTTCTATTTTCATAGATTTAGGAAAGGAATTATAAAAAATATATAACTTGTGAGGAAGATTCATTTTTTTATTTTTTATGTCTATTCTGCGCTTTTTAACATGCAGTTATTGTAATTGATTAATTGTATAATATACATATTCTATAATTATTATACACATTAAACTAAGAGGATTTCATCAGTCGACGAGCCCATCAAGCTGGCTTTCAAGTCAAGGCTCAACCCAGTTCTATTTTGGGTTAACTAAAGCCCAAATATAGGTTCAGCATCTGAGCACTTTTTTTACAGTGTGGTTAGACTCATGGGTCACGAGCAATTTCCGCTGCTGGCCCAAAGAAAGTGAGCAATTTCTGCTACATGGGTTCAATGACAGAAAATAGAGTCACATGTTTTTATTATTATTATTATTATTATTATTATTATTATTATTATTATTAGATCAAGGGTTTCCCCTCGAGGCTTAAAAGGTAAAGAGTTATCACCTCTTTTGATAAATGGGTTCTCCGATATTTAAACTTGTGTTATTTTCCGTACGGGGTGAGACCCTGTAACAGTTAGCACAGGGTTGGGCTGCAATATGATTGAGGATGAAGATCCACTAAGGAAGGTTGGGCCGATTATGCAAAGGAAGAGTTTGAGGTCCAAGAAGAAAATGTGGAAGCTACGGGAAATGGATGGATGATAGTATATAATAAGGACAAAAGTAGTTATGAGGTGGGGAATATTTTGTGATTCATTTCTCCTTGGCGAATCTACCGTACTATCTCCTTTTCTGCTTTTCTGTTATTTCCATTGTATCGTCATTATCATTGGCTTTTTCCATGTTTTGGCTCTGTACTCATTTGGATTGACAGTGATAATATAACCATTTTCAGAGCTATATATACGTCTGTCATATTTAACATTACAATTGGTGCTTTCATTTAGCTCGAGCTTTGATAGCTGAAAATACAAGAATCAAGGAACTTCAGGCAGAAATTCGGAAAACACATGAGTTCATCGAGGAGCTTCCGATCATTTCTCTACCATGGACAATCGCTGTACTAATATAGAAGAATTGCTTAAACGTTTGGTTATTTCAGTCGATTCATTAACTCACCGACCAAATCCTTCTTCTACTTCTAAGGATGCTTCTGGTTCGTCAGGTATTCCATTTGTTCAGCCGATGTAGTATGTGCCAGCCTCTTTCAAGTCTGTTAAGCTCGATTTTCCTTGTTTCGATAGCACCAATGCTCTGGACTAGGTCTTTAAAGCAGAGCAATATTTTAAATACTACGATGTTACAGATCCTCAACGACTGATTCTTGCTTCTGTTCATTTTGATAGGGATGTTCTTCCTTAGTTTCAAATGTTAGAAAAAACCCATCGAGTGCTCAATTGGATAGTGTTAGCTTGGGCTGTGGAGGATCAGTTTGGACCATCTCCATTTGATTGTGCTCGCTCTCAACTTTTTAAGTTGACACAAAAGAACGCCGGGGGAGTTCTAGAGGATTAGAATACCAAATTCCTGGCTCTCGCGAATCGCACTGACGATATTCCAGAGGCTGCACTTTTGGACTGTTATCTTGGTGGTCTTAAGCTGGAGTTGAGACGAGACGTTTTGGTACAACGCCCAACAACAGTGTTGAGTGCTATGGCTTTAGCACGATTATTTGCTTATACCTCTATTTCAGGCTTATCCACATATAAGCCGAAACAGTCGATACCTCATTATTCTAAACCTATGATTGCCACAACTCCTGCTGTGTCTACGGTAGCTTCATCAGAATCAACAGGAGGCAAGGCCAACTTACCGCCTCTGTTACCTACTCCAAAGATGCCTCTGATCAAACGAATGACTCTAGCCAAAATGCTAGTACGACGTGACAAGGGGCTTTGCTACACCTGTGATGCTAAATTTTAATAAGGAGAGGATACTCCGGAGCTACAAGAGGATGTAGTCCTGGACTTAGAACCGGCGCTAGAAGGTACCTTACATCATTTATCCCTTCATGCTTTGCGGGGTACTCCTGGCCCAGCTACTATTAGATTCCACAGCAATATTCTTGGCACCGCTGTTCAGATATTATTGGACGGAGGAAGCTCCGATAATTTTATACATCCTCGGATTGTTCAATACTTGCAGTTGCATGTGCAACCAACTACGCCACTACGAGTGTTAGGGGGTACTGGAAGTATTCTTCATAGTTCTGAACTTATGCACAATGTTCCACTTCAAATCAGTAGTCATACTCTATTTTTTACGTTGTTTGTATTACCAATTTCCGGTGCTGACGTTGTTATTTGCGCTGACTAGTTAGAGACGCTGGGGCCACATGTTGCGAATTATAGTACTTCCATTATTTGTTTTTTTGGAGAATGATAAGTTTATTACATTACAAGGTTTCCTGGGTCCTTCGGTTGTACAGGCTCATTTTCACCATTTAATTCGCCTACAACAAACTGATGCCATTGTTGAATTATTTATGATTGATCGTCTTTCTTCATCTACACCTTGTCTTGATAATTCCAGTGACTTGCCAAATGATTTATTACAAGTGTTTCAACAATTTCCTATGGTATTTGATGTGCCGCATGACTTACCTCCAGTACATGGTCATGAATATCGAATAAAGTTATTGCCGGGTTCTGGTCCTGTGAAAGTACGACCATATAGATATCCAGTGAGTCAAAAGGCTGAGATTGAGAAATTAGTCCAGGAGTTACTCAAGGATGGTTTAATACAACCAAGTTTTAGTTCTTTTTCTGCCCCTGTAATTTTAGTTCAGAAAAAAGACGGCTCTTGGCGATTTTGTGTTGACTATCGTGCTCTTAACGTCGTTACAGTAAAGGATGCTTTTCCGATGCCTACTGTTGATGAGTTGTTAGATAAGTTACATGGCTCTGTTTTTAATTCCAACCTTCATTTACGTTCTGGCTATCATCAAATTCTCATGAGGGAATCTGATAGAGAAAAAACGGCATTCTGAACTCACTTGGGATCTTATGAATGGCTTGTTAATTAACAAATGCGCCTGCTACATTTCAGGCATTAATGAACACTATTTTCCAACCATATATCAGGAAGTTTGTCTTAATATTTTTCGATGATATATTAATTTACAGTGCTTCCTGGGATTCCCATTTGCATCATTTGACTGTGGTTTTGGAGCTCTTACAGACTCACAAACTTTTTGCCAAGCAGACAACATTTTCTTTTGGACAACGCAGGATTGAATATTTGGGCCACGTGGTTTCAGCCCAAGGTGTTGAAATGGATCCTTCAAAAGTTCAAGCTATCCAAGATTGGCATAAGCCTAATACTGTTACACAACTTAAAGGGTTCTTGGGGCTAAGTGGGTACTACAGAAAATTCATCAAACATTATTCAACATTGGCGGACCCATTAACTAATTTATTGTCTAAAGATAATTTCCATTGGACAAAAGAGGCCCAGGATGCATTTGAAGTTCTCAAACGTGCCCTCATAGAGGCGCCCGTCCTGGCATTACCGGATTTTTCCCAGCTGTTTATTCTGGAAATAGATGAGTCAGGGGTGGGTATCGGTGCCGTTTTGAGCCAACACAATCACCCGATTGCTTTCTTTTCCAAGAAATTGTCTCCTAGAATGCAATCTGGATCGATTTATGTTTGGGAACTTCATGCTATAACAGAGTCAGTGGCTAAGTTTCGGCATTATCTATTCGGTCATCCTTTTATCATTCCTACCAATCATGCTAGCCTCCGTTATTTATTAGATCAAACAATTCAAACTCCAGAGCAAGAAGCTTGTCTACCGAAACTTTTGGGTTATCAATTCTCAATTGAGTATAAACCTGGCAAACACAACCAAGCAGCTGATGCTCTGTCACGAGTTTCTTGTACGGCTCTTACTTCTCTCACGCACACTTTCATGGATCAGGTTTATCAGTCTCTCACAGCTGATACTTCTATTCAGTTGTTGAAGGAGAAGGTAATTACTAATCCATAGGTTTTTCCTAACCACTGTATCAAACAAGGCCATCTTTATTGGAGAGATCATTTGGTTATTCTTGGTGAACATAAAGATCTCATTAATAGAATATTAACTGAATTTCATTCGTCAGTGATTGTGGGCCATGCTGGTTTTTTTCGCACCTTCTTTTGTATGTCTCGGCTATTTCATTGGCCATAGATGAGATAAGATATCAGGACCTATATTCGATGTTGCTTGATTTGTCAACAAGCTAAAACTTCTCAACTTCATCTTGCTGGATTACCTCAACCTTTACTAATTCCAGAACGTATTTGGGAAAACATTGCCATGGATTTTATTACGGGATTACCTGTTGTACAAGGCCACGGTGTGATCATGGTTGTTATAGATTGACTATCTAAATATGGCCATTTTATTTCACTGCCTTCACATTTTTCCAGCTTAAATGTGGCAAAGGCTTTTGTGCAGAATGTTGTGAGGCTTCATGGTATTCCCAATACAATTGTCTCTGACAGAGATCGGGTGTTTACCAGTGCTTTTTAGAGGCACCTCATGAAGCTTCAAGGATCTCAGCTTAAGTTTAGTTCTGCATACCATTCTCAATCTGATGGTCAATCCGAGGCTTTAAACAAATGTGTGGAGATGTATATGCGATGCTTTGTTCATGACTACCCCAAAAGTCGTTGAGTTTCTTACCTTGGGCTGAGTTTTGGTACAACTCTTCATTTCACCACTCCACTGGCATGACACCATTCAAGATAGTGTATGGTCGTGATCCTCCGCCATTACTTAGTCACTCCCGGTGGAAGACACACCCAGTGATGTTCACCAACAGTTAGAGGAGCGTGATGCTGTTTTAGAAATCCTTAAGGTTAATATTAAACGGGCTCAAGACAGGATGAAACGTTATGCCGATCTTAAACAAACTGATATGCAGTTGGACATTGGTGACTTGGTTCTAGTCAAGTTGCAACCTTATCGACAACATTCAGTGGAGTTAAGACGTTATCAAAAGCTTTCTTTAGTTTATTTCGGTCTATTCAAAGTTATTGAACCAGTTGGTAAGGTAGCATATCGTTTGGACTTACCTGCTCATGCCAAGATTCATCTTGTATTTCATATCTCTATTTTAAAGAAATTTTAGGGTGATGACTCGACTGTTTCTTATCTTCATCTTCCACTACAAACTGAACCAGAAGGTCCTATTTTGAACCCAGTAGATATTTTGCAAACACGTATGCTTCGTTGTGGGTCAGATCTTGTCCCTCAATTATGGGTTAAATGGGATGGTTCGCTGCAAACCACTTGGGAAGATGTTTCTTTTATTTAGAATATGTATCCTGCTTTTGACCTTTCGAACAAGGTCTCTTTGAATGAGGGGGTATTGTAACAGTTAGCACAGGGTTAGGCTGCAATATGATTGAGGATGAAGATCCACTAAGGAAGGTTGGGCCAGTTATGCAAAGGAAGAGTTTGAGGTCTAAGAAGAAAACGTGGAAGCTACGGGAAATGGATGGATGATAGTATATAATAAGGACAAAAGTAGTTATGAGGTGGGGAATATTTTGTGATTCATTTCTCTCTGGCGAATCTACCGTACTATCTCTTTTTTTGCTTTTCTGTTATTTCCATTGTATCGTCATTATCATTGGCTTTTTCCATGTTTTGGCTTTGTACTCATTTGGATTGACAGTGATAATATAACCATTTTCAGAGCTATATATACGTCTATCATATTTAACATTACAGACCCTTTACCACCTCAACCAATAACTTGTTGGTGTCACATGGTATTGATAATGTGGTCAATAATTTCCCAATAACCATGTGGGGATTATATTTTTATTGATTATACAAAATTGTAAAAAATGGTTAATAATCATGTAAATGAATCCTAAATTATAGAATAAGATCATTTGTATATCTTTCTTCTGCATAATATAGATTTATTAATTTTAATAGAAATTTTTTTTTGAATTTAGATACTTTTATTTAAATTATAAAGGTCTGTATAGGATATTTTTTTATTCCATCAAATGTGATAAAATTTGAAATATATAATAAAGTTATGCCTTTTACAAAAGGAAATTTTGCTTAGGAAGTTTTTTGGAGGGTTATTTTGCCCTGGAAGTGTCAAAAAGGGGGCAATTTTGCCTTTGCCATTATCCTTGTTAATTTTGATCATTAATTGACTAAATATGTTGAGTTAATAGTCCACATGTCATCTACATCATTTTTTTAAGATGCAAATTTGCCCTATAAGTTTTAAATTTAACTTTGAAAAAAAATGAAATAAATAGCACATGGACTTTTCAGGAAAAAGTTGCACCTTAACAAAAATAAAGTGGATGACATGTGGATTGCTAGCTCAGCATGTTCGATCAACTAATAGTTAAAATTAAATAAGATAACGGCAGAGTGAAACAAAATCTCATTAAATTTAGCTCATTAATAGTAGATATACTCCTCACAATTTTCAATCATATTCTACTTTTTTTTATTTTATTTTATGATTACATATCTAAAATATGGTGTTTGATTTACTCTACACCTCAAATTATTTAGTAAATCACATCCTGATAATAGAAATAAAAATTGGGATGTTACACAGGACAAAATTGCCTCTTAACCCTTTACTAAATGTAGATGATATTTTCATATAAAAATAAATGAAAATTTGAATGATTCAAATAAAATTTAAATTGTATGAAAAAAAATAAACTTATATAATAATCAATCATTATATAATTTTTGTAAAAGATAAGTGGCTTGTGAATAGTGCTAAGATTTCATAGATATGACTCATCTTGAGCTGGATGATATTTTTGTTTGTCCGTGATCTTTTGATATGTTTATTTAATTGGTAGTTATAATTTGTTACATCATCAATGAGCTTCATGCTTGTGAGATTACACAAATTGGCATTAAGATATATGTGCAGCCCCATAAACTAGCAATTAAGAATAGGGAAACCATTTTCATGTATTTATAATTTTTTAAAATTTTAAATTTGGTATTGGTTTATTTTTATCTCCTAATTAAATACTTTAATTTTATTATGTTAGTACTGTTAAATCCTATAGTGCTAAGTTGCTAACAAAGTAAAGTTGCAGAAGCTAAGAGTGTTAGTGAAGCAAAATTAATTATTTAATTAAAAGAAAAAAATACACATGTGCCAAATTAAAATTGAGGAAAAATACATGTACTTACAAAATGGTTTTCCCTTAAGAATATGCACATGCAATTCATTAGTCATTCTGGTATTATATAAGAATGCGTTACATAATGAGATCTCACATTTACCCCTTCAGTTTTAAATGTAAAATTGAGGGTTAATTTTGATTGTAAATATAAGCTCTTCTTTCATTTTATCTTTTATCTTTATTTTTCTCCAAACTTATTCATCTAACTTATAAATTGATACAGTATATAATATGGTGTTATAGAGGACTAGATGAGTAATTTACTTTCTTGTCATTGGACATGGATGACGTGGAATATAATGTGCAAGTTAAAAGTGGTTTAAGTAATGTGATTCATGCTGGTCCAAAAAAAAAAAAAGCAGTGTGATTCATATCTCTTATAAAAGACACCTAAACTCTATTGTTAAAATAAGAGTCTCATTACGTGATAATTTGTAAACATCATTGTAGGTGTTTTTTTAATTATAAGACCTATACTTGACGGTAATAAGTTTTAAAACCCAATTTACGTAAATATTTATTAAAAAACAACAAAAGAAGTTTCGATCGAGCTCCTATTACAGAACATGTGAAGCATTTTTTGGATTACAACTTATTGGTTTAAAAATTAACCCTTTAATGATGACTTCACTAATCACTAATATCATTCACTGAAACCCACTTAAGGGGCAAACTTTGGCTTTACTCTTCAATTACAATCCATTTTCTCATAAATTATGATGGTATTTCATGGAAAGCATTATAAGATGATTTCATTAATTAATAGATAAACTATTGTTAAGAGGATAATTAATATTGAACTCATTTGGCTTATTCCAGAGCCTTCCATTGTCAATTGTGTTGACTTATTAGGTCATCACAATAATTGGTGATATTTGTTTTGGCCAATCATAATCACATGTGAGATTATCAGTATACCTTATGCGTTGACTCAAGAAGAATGGCACTTTGCTTAGCCTAAACTTCAAAGTTCCCCCATTTTTTGTCATTTAATTACAGCTATGTGTTCGTGAGAATTAACAGTAGAAATTGTTTTTCTAACATAATTTACGGTATATAAAATAAATATATGAGAGAAGTTTTATCTTAACTTACATGAATATGTTTTTAAAACACTTACTCAAACTAGTACTTTTTCATTTTTTTTCCACCACTATATAATTGGGTCATATTCGAGAATTATCAAGCCCAATTGAAAGTAATTGGGAAAGCTACTTTTTATCTTTTATTTTTCCTTATATGTTCTCTCACTTTTGTTTTGGGAAATAACAGCAACTTAAGAATTTTTGCTTTTTCTCCAATTAAACTTTACTTTAAACTTTTAATAATCATATTAAGCATTTGTGTTTTTACAATTTTACCTTCAATAGTGAAGATTATTTACCTGTAATAATAAATAAAAATATTTATTAAAAATTAAAGCATTTTTGTTATAATTTAGATTATTTATTAGTTTTTTCAGCTTGCGTGGATAACTTTAAAATGAGTATTACTCTAACATGGAGAATATTGGTTGAGAAAAACAAACTAAAACTAAATAATATCCTCACTTGTATTTTTTTTATAAATAAATCATTTGTATTTTAGTCTATGTATAGATACAAAATATTATGACTTAAATTTTAAAATTTATTTACACATAATAAAACTTTTTAAAGTGTACCAAAAATATTATCACGCCGTAAGAGCTTTATTTGAGAGCTTTTTAAAGTTGTAAAATGGAGATTATAGGATGCTTATTATCACGCTTTAGGAATTAAGAAGGGACAAGTTGTATCAAAAAAAGAAGAGAAAAGTAAAGAACTACAGGAAAATGCTTTTTAAAGCATATTAACCACGCCTAAGCCATCATGACACATAGACTACGGAATGGCATAATCAGAAGGTACTCATTAAGGGCCTGCTAGGTTGGAGGGAAGTGGATAGAAAGATGAGTAAAAGTGAGTCCCTCTTTTTATTTAGTTTAAACTTTTGAAAGGAAAGGGATCCTAAAATTTCCATCGTCTCTCCTCCAACACCTCTATTTTGGCTCCCCTTTGAATTGGGGGTTTTGGAGAGGAGTTAAAAATTTGGACTACTTTACCCTTATAACTTAAGTGATATTTCAATAATGCCATAATGAAAAATATAAATAAAAATATTGTTGTAAATATTATATGATGTGGATGTCCATAAACTATCCAACTCTTAGCTTTTCATATATCCTTCACTCCATAATATCTCACTCTTAGGATTTCATATGTGTTCAATGTTATAAACTTATAACTTCTCTAATTAATGGTTTTCGAGAGTTTTTTATAATTAATACTATTATACGCATCTTTATTTTCTTGTAACCATATGTATAGAATTCAATAATAGTTAAAGGCCTATAAATAGAGGCCGTATACAATGTATTGGAATCAATAATGAAGTAAATGAAAGTTCCTGCATATTTCTCTTCCAACTTTTTCTCAATCTTCTCTATCTCTTTCACGTCAATCTCTTGTGCTTTTCTTATTTTTATAATATGTTATCAGCATGAAGCTCTAACGAAGGTTTATTTTTCTAACCGTTGGTTTAACGATTTCCCCTACTTTCTTTTATCATATATTTATTTGATTTGTCTGAGATGATCTAAGCCATTATATGGAATTAAAGAGACCCTTTTACAAGTTGTTTTATACATCGGGTTCCACTGTTAAAATTAGAGATTATTGTTATTTTATACTCGTTCGCAAGTTTTTTTTAATTTTATTTATATTTATTTATTTTATATTCTTATATTCTTTACATTTTATGTTGTTATATTATGTTATTTCATTTTATTTATGTTTCATTTCTTTATTTACTTATTTAAAATTTATATTTCTTTTTTTATTTACATTTTATGTTATTTATTATTATTTATTTCATCTTGTTTTATTATTATTTTATTTACATTTTATTTATTTATATTAATATATCGTTGTGTCAATCTTTTATTTTTATGTGTTTATTATTACATTAATATATATTAGTATCATATATGATCATATAATGTGATCTATATGATCATGAGCTCATCTATTATTTATATTTGATTATGAATTTGAACTTACTTAGTTTATTTTACAGTATTTTAATTTTATCGAAAGACCAGAAATTGTAATATTCTGAATTTCGTAATTAGATGACCAAAAGTCACATCACTTTTATAATAGTTCTTATATGAAAAAATGCTATTGGTTTCATTAAATGACAAGATTGCAAGAAAAAATTTGACACTTTGATGATTTAATTGTTACAAATATTAAAGCCCTAAAGGCTAAGGTTCAAATATCAAACTAAAAAAAAAAAACTTTTTAGCTTTGCAAGATTTTTGCTATGGTCCTAAAGACCAATATTTAGAGAAATTAATGATGTGCTATTGAAAGCAAAGAACATATCTATAATAGTGAAAACAAACGTAATCACATTACATAGGTGAAATTGATATTTGAAAACTAAGAATACTTTATCTTGGCTATTGAATCACAATCGTGGAAATAATAACATTTCTAAGGTGATTAAAATTATGAGCAAATGTTATACTATGA
The DNA here is from genome assembly GCA_963855925.1 of Inga laurina. NCBI lineage: Eukaryota > Viridiplantae > Streptophyta > Magnoliopsida > Fabales > Fabaceae > Inga > Inga laurina. The sequence continues at coordinate 22,639,727 of OY979708.1, read as the reverse complement.
CTATAAGTCATATGGATAGAAAAATAGTATAATATAACTAGAAGTCATATAGACTAATATGTTTTAATTTATTGAAAATAAAAATCAAAATGGTTATGAAGTCAAAAAGATCGTGAAATATTGTGAAAAATACCAAAAGTAGCTATGATGCTTAATAACTTATGGATAAAGATTACCAACTTGTAGAATCAAAAGAAATAATTGTAAGCCCTCAAGGCTATATGATTTTGATTTTAATTAATGTTTAAATTTAAATTCATTGTGATTAATTTGTGAAAGAGAAATTATTATTTGATATTGTGATATTGGCATGAGTGATATATGAAATCAAATAGACAGAAAGGTAATTATTAGTCATTTTGAAATTTTAATATAGTGACAATTTATTTATAAATTTAAACATTATGGTGTGTGAATGTTCATGATTTTATGGCCTTTTAGGATTCTAGCTACCTCATAGTTATTGTCATTATACCCGATAACTCTCAAATTAAATGGTTTCTAGTATTTATTCATACAACTTTCAATTATACAATTAAGTTGTTTAATTCTCTTCTTTATTTATAATTATACAATTTATTTGTAACTTTAAGTATATAGCATATGTGAATATTATTCATATATCAATGGAGTTTACCTCATCAAACCTACCTCTATTTTTTTCTTCAAACTTGTGCTTCCTTATTGCATCATAGATTTCTTAACAAATACTCAACTCATATACTTTAACATTAAGGTATTTTTTTCATTATTGTTCTATTTTTCATTTTAGCCTTGTCTTCCATCTCTTTTCTCTTTTTGAGCACTATTATGTTGCCTTGCATATATATGCAATTTTTCTTAGTTCCAAACATATCATTATTGAAAGGCATACAAATACTCTGCAATTTGTATTTTATTTTAGTATTGGTAAGTTATTGTCTTCTCTCTCAATTCATTGTATTGTCATTTATGCTATTTCTTAGCATTCTCATATGATATATGTAAGTTTCATACATTAATCATGATATAATATATAATATGATATATATTGGAATCAAGTTGGATTTATGTGACATTTGTGAATAAAAATCATATATCATATTTGAATTAAGAGAATGAAAATTTATTTGATTTTATGAGAAAATTAATTATGAATAATTTATGATTTGTTAGACAAAATCATTTTTGTAATGTGATTGAACTATATATATAGTGTAAATCAAATTTATGGATGATCAAATAGTGGGGAATATTTAAAAGAAGACTATGTATATCATGATGATTCATTATTTTATATTATAATATATTTGTCTTTACATTTCTCTCAAATTAATTTTAGCCTCTAAATATCACAAATCATTGCAATAAGGTCAATAAGATTTTTATGTATTATGATTACGGATCTCCTCTTATTTCTTTATGTAGTGGAAAATTCTAAATATTTCATATTTTGAATATACATCAAAAGAGGCAGATTGAAGCATATTATTATTAATGAGTAATGAAGTTATATAAAAATGTGATAATATATGTTAGTTTCTGAAGAACATAAATATAACAAAATCGATATAGTTCCTGGATAACTAATATAGATTTGTCTTAATTTTATGGGTGAAAGAAGAATTGATCATGAAAAGTTATGACTTATATATTAACATCAGAGTTTCACTTTATTAAAGGGTCTAAGTGATAGTCCAATGAACTTAAATCTATTATTGTATGGGAGGTATGAAGTACTTAAGCTTTCAAATGAAAGGTAGATTATTGGCTTACTAAATACTGGTTTCTCTTTAAAATATAGAAATAAAAAAAGTGTATTTATATGACTTACTCTTGAGAGGGAGATTGTTAGAATATAAGTGAGTTAATATTGAAAAGTTCCACTCATAGGCTTTCTCATAAAACCTATTGATCTTTCAAAAATGGATGCCATATTGATTATTTTATATCAATATTTTATGGAAATTGAAAAGTTTGTTGTTGATTAAGCAACATGTTATAGTAAACCACTAGCTTACTGACCCAAACAAATTTATTGTTGGCATGACTTGTTTGATCATCTGAGACATACATAAAAGATTACGTATGATATTCATAGAAGAACCAGAAGATTCTTCATGAATAGCTAACATATTATAGAATTAAGGAATTATCATGTGCTTCTTGTTCTAAAAAAAATTTGATTATGAGAATATCTTAAGTTATGATTTGGAATGGATTTCAAAATTTCTAGAAATAAATCAAACTAAAATATATAGCCCCATTCAAATAGCATGTAAACCATAGAAATGGTCAATAATTTTGATAGATGTATCTATAAGATGATTACATGTGATATTACTATTAGTTTATAACCTGAAGTTTGCAGGAATATTTGAATAAATTATTATGTTAATCACAAGTTCTAGATTATACAATTCATTTATTGAAGCCTCCATAAATAGCTAAATTAATACTTATGAAAACAAGATTTCTATTTCAGTGTTGGCATATCTGATCTTCCATATTGTAGCACTTATACTAGCCAACCAAATTCTCCTGATAAAATTGGCTTTTGGTTAGGAGTCAGGTATATTCCATCTTAAAAGGTTTGAATGTGCATTCCTATTGATCAACCACAATGCACATAGATGGATATTTAAAGGAAATTAAGATAAATTTTGGGCAAGAACCTCCTCCTTCTTATTTGTCTCTAAATAAACAAAAGGATATTTCTAATGGAAACAAATGGATTTATGAAACTTACACTGTATGATTAGTTAATTGTTATTTGACAAAGTTTTCTTAACATAAAGGAGAGAAATTGAATAATTGGAGAAGAGAACAAAAGGAATGCATTATTACCATCAAGTATGGACCCTCGAATATAGCAATATGAACTAGAAGTTTATTAGGTTTTGCATTCATGAAATATTGCATAAAATCTGCCAGATGTAATTACTGACTTAAATGAAATTATTAAATCTCATATTCTGGCTAAAAATGCTCTAATCAGCATAAATGAAAGTGAGACATGCCTGAAGTATGAGAGAATAAGCGATTCTAAAAAAAAGAGAAAGAAACAAATAATCAAGATGATCATATTAAGGAGGCAGATACTCTAGAAGAGGTCAAGACATAATTAATTGCAAAAACCTCAAAAGAGATTCAAATACTTGAAAGTAATAAAAAGATCTCAATAAATTATGTCACAACAAGAAAAATGGAATTGAAAAGATAAATTTGTTGACAACAGTTTTAGTAACAATATCACGTAATCAAATGAGGATCTTATACATAAACATGTCAGTAGAAAAACAAAAAGGTGATTGGCCAACTGTAAAAGGGGACAAGACGCAATGAAAAATGTTTTTTCAATATATGAAATTTATGAACCTGCAATCCAAAACATTTGAAATATAAAGTTATTTGTGATATATGAATATTCATGTGAATATAAAGATTTTCATAAGGTCTAATGATGATTATATTAAAGTACAACATTTGGTGGTGGATACAATAATTGTTGCATATATTATTAGTTTGACAGTATATGCAAACGAAATATTGCGTCTATTAGATATCATTATATATAGCATATGCATACGGATAGTGAATATTACATGAGAATTTTTTAAAGGATCCAAAATGTTGAAAGCATATTCAAGAAAAGTATTCAGTATATAAAATGTTGCATGACTTAAAATGATTTGAATATATATATATATATATATATATATATATAAATGATTAAAAGATATACTGAAAAATGAATAATTTTATAGATCAAGTTATTAGAAACCTGAATGATTTCAAAATCATATATTTTTGTTATGATGATATTGTTTTAAAAAATTTATTGAATTTAATGATCTATAAATACCACATATTTATAAATATTTACATCATGCTAATATTATAGTTATTATGTTTTTTCTAGTAAAATCAATATCTGTCGGTGCATTATGGATACTATGAAACTAAGATTTAGTGGGATAATTCTCTGAAACTATTCTATAAGTACATTTTGTGCATAACAAATTGAACATGTGGATAGAAGATATATCATGATAACTTTCAGAATAATTTTCTTTTTTTATTTCCACAATGCATGGAGGCAAGTGGAGAATATATAAATATTTAACATATCCAGAAGATATGGTAGATAACTATGTTTCAGCATGTAATTTAAGGACAATGCATTATGTATAGTTTAGATAAAAAAAACATCAATTGCTTAAAAAATCATTTATGACAGTTGCAATTGAGAAACCAGTATATTATCTTGAGATATGACAATTTAATCACGATGAGTGATGTTGTTATCAGGAGGAGTAAAGATCATGTTATACTCTTTTCCTAATCAAGGTTTTGTCCCATTAGGTTTTTCTGATAAGGTTTTTAATGAGGAAACTTCAATATATATTGTGTACTCTTTTACCTTCACTTAGTTTTTATCCCATTGGGTTTTTCCTAGTAAGGTTTTAATAAGGCACAACATTTGTTCATGGACATTCAAGGGAGAGTGTTGTAAATATTATATGATGTAGATATCCATAAACTATCCAACTCTTGGTCTTTCATATATCCTTCACTTCATAACCTCTTACTCTTAGGATTCCATATGTGTTCAGTGTTATAAACCTATAACTTCTCCAATGAATGGTTTGTGGGAGTTTCTTATGATTAATATCATTATACTCATCTTTATTTCCTTGTAACCATATGTGTAGAATTCAATGGTTAAAGGCCTATAAATAGAGGTCATGTACTATGTATTGGAATTAATAATGAAGTGAATGAGAGCTCCTCCATATTTCTCTCAATCCTCTCTATCTTTTTCATGTCAATCTCTTGTGCTTTTCTTATTTTCATAATAAATATATTATTATACAAAGATTATTATAATTAAAAGGAAAATACTTATGTCAAATTTCTTATATCTATTTCATCAAGTTCTCCGACCACATGTAACAATATGTCCTATTTTCCAATTATCATAAGCCCATATGAAAAAAAAAATGACACATGGTCATGTGTTATTGATGAACTCGATATAATGGATATAAGGAATTTGATATAAGTATGGTCCTAATTAAAAATTTATTATTAAAAAATAATTTAATATAAAAATAATATATTTATGAATAAAAAATTATTATAATTACAAAAAATGCTCATACAAATTTAAATAAAAAATATTATTATAAATAAAAATATTATTCTTAAATTAATTTGAATAAAAATATTTTTTTATAATTCAAATTTTTATTATGAAATAAACTTTAAAAAATTATATTTTTACAAATAAGAAATATTATTATAAAATTGATTTAAAATAAAAAATAAATTTTCGTGAAGAAACAATAATATAATTATAAAATATGTTAAATAATTATAAATAAAAAATATTATTACAATAAAAAATATATTATTTTTATATTAAAAGTATATTATTATGAATGAAAATATGTTATTATAAATATAAAGTACTATTATAGTTAAAATATATATTACTATTTAATTAGATAAGATGTAAACTAATTTATGTAACATATAAATAAAAAATATAATCAAATATATTATGGTAGAATGGTAAATTGCTATTATTCCTCCCCTCACATTCAATCTTAAACCAAACAAGGAACCATTCCATCGCCTTCCTTCGAACCAAACAACCCTAAGGGATCCCAAATAATCCCTTTTTATTCCAAAAAGAATATTGATAATCACATTGTTGTTTAATGATTTTTTAAAAAAATATTTTTACAGGTAATTTTTTTATTTCAATAAAATTTTTTATGAAATTTTAGGCATTTTATTGTTTTTGAATAAATAAGACCGGCCGATTCGGCCTAGAAACTGGCAAATCAGCCGGTAGACCGGTCTGATTTGGTCATTGACCCGATTTGTACTTTTAAAAAAAATCATTTTTAAAAAATTTTTTCTTAGAATTTTATATTAATAAACCTAAAATCTTCAATTTCTTACCGGTTTGACCCCGGGTTAGCTCCAGTCTTGTCAAACCCTTATCTTAATTTCATCTTTACAAGATTATTCGCGGAAAATGATATGCGGTTTGGTGGGTAACACAGGAATAACATAAATATACCGATAATATATACATAATTACAGAAATTTCCCATAAGGGTTTGTGCATAATAATTACAAACCTTGTAGCCACACAGGGCTTTAGGGTATCTAATAGGGGTGTTCAAATCCCGGGACGGGACCGGGATCACCCAATCCCGGGTCCCGTCCCGGGGGTAGCCGAGAATGGGATACCGGTCCCGGTCTCGAGAAAGTCCCGGTACAACCGGGACCGGGACCGGGAATTCCCGGTTTCAAAAAAAGGAATTTTAAGCTGAGTTGGATGGAAGAAAACAAGCTGAAGTACCTAATAATTTGGATACAAGAACTGAATCAAGAAGGATCTTTGTAAGTAAACCTGAACTATCCACTATCATAATTATTTTCCAAATATTGAGAGCATCAAGTCATCAACAGAAAAAACATAGAAGCAAAGGTACCTAATAATTTAGCACCAGGTACGTCCTGAGTGACAAATAGGAGAATCACTTGCTAATGGTATCCATCAACATAGTTAAGTAGAATAAAAAAGGAAATCTTCTACCCCATACTCATCATAGATTGTAATATTGTACATCAATTTTTTTTGGCCAACACTGTATATCCAAAGAAATTAAAAAAACTTGAAGCAGAGGAAAATGATATCCTTAATTTCCTGTCCTTCCTCACAAGTCACAGCGAATGAGTTAACCAGAAGTCCTGCAAACGAACATAGATTACACAAAACAATGATTATATGTCACCAATTACTTGTTTTGTATGCAATTTAATTTGAGTTGCCTACCTAAATGGTTCATGCATTCTCTTCAATGCTGCTGTGAAGACTTTAGCAACACTTTCTCCACCTCCCTGAATATTTGTGACATATGGAAATATTAAAGGCATTCATAATATCAATAATGTAGTGGCAAAGGCGCAAAGCAAAACATGCACTAACCAAGCAAGTTAGTCTTCAATGCTGCTGTAAAAACTTTACCAACACTTTCTCCACCTCCCTGAATATTTGTGACATATGTAAATATTAAAGGCATTCATAATATTAATAATGTAGTGGCAAAGCAAAACATGCACTAACCAAGCAAGTTAGTCTTGGATGATGAATAATGATTTGGGTTCTATAGCACTTACTGGTATTCTTTCACCACTAACCATAGCTCCGTAAGCATTGGGATAAAAGGGTGTGAGCAGACAAAAACAGAATAATCCTACTCTAAAAAGATAAAACAATAAAAATATAGTGTTTTAACAGCATTTTGAACCAGCAACAATTTCAATCAGAACTAATACGCAAGAACCACATACAACCTGAAATTCTGAGCAGCCATTTGAAACCAACAACAATTTTAACAGGGAGAGACCAAGAAAACAGATGAAGCTGAAAGAAAAGAAAGAATTCTAAATGTATGGTTTGTATTTAGGAAAGAAATGGAGAAACAAAATCAACTTACTCTAATTGCTCATGCTATTCCAATTTGACTTAACTCAACATCCTTTTTGATTCTACTTAACTATGTTGATGGATACCATTAACATGTCTATATCCTCCAGATCTTGAGCAACTTCAAATTCAAGGAAATCAAGATGGTGGTTCGGAGGGCAAAAACATGAGCAAACACATGATTTAATCAAACACATTAATCAAACACATGTTTAAATAGCAAGAGTTGGTAGAGCAAAAACACATTACAACAAAATTAAATTCAAATTACAATAGCAAACAAAGTCTCAGTCCCACAAATTTAATCAAAACAACAATGATTCAATGAACAAACAACAAAGACCTATTTATGGATTTACACGTTGCTCTTCAGCTGCAAAAGTGAAAAGAAAAAATTGGTTGAAGTTAAAATTATTATTAAGAACTTAAATAAAACAAGTGAATTAAATTAGACAAAGATTACGATATTACCGATTAGAGAAGCTAATACTTCCTCAGTGTCATTGAAGTTATCAGTCTCAAGTGATTCAAGCCCGGTTGGGAGTAATGTGGATAGAGAGAGCCAATTTTGTGCACAAATGAGTGCTTCAACCATCTTGGGTGATAATGAACTTCTGTATGGATCAATAACACGGCCCCCTGTGTTGAAAGCCGATTCTGAAGAAACGGTTGAAACAGGCATAGCCAACACATCACGTGCCATCATGGACATGACTTTGTACTTACTTCCATATATTTTCCACCAATTCAAAATAAGAAAATCAGGATCACGACATTCAACTAAGTCAGATTGAAGATACTTGTCCAACTCCGCATACTTATCACTCTGACCCTCATTCTGATTATCGGCCCTAAATCTTCTCTCTGCTTCACTCTCTTCCGTATCAATATCAAAAGTATCTTTTTTAGCATTTGTTACAGCGCTGCAACTACTATCAGTTCCTTCTTGTGCCTGACTTTGACTCTCAATAACAATCCCAGATGTGCCAAGATGACTTGAATAATGATCAAATAAACGATAGAGGACATTTGAGACTTTTTGTATCATGTCTACACGACTATCAGGATCATCAGGATACATAGCATCAAAAGCATACCTCAAAAACTTCATTTTATACCTGGGGTCAAGCACCACTGCAATCACCAATAAAGGATTGAAGCTTTTAAACCGATCCCAATACTTATCATATTTGGCCTTCATACTGTTAGCCATGGAATACAAAGAAGAACCATGATTGGTTGAAGCTTTATTGAGAATAGAAGCAAGATTTGATACTTGTATGAAGGCCAAATGTGAGGTCACAAAAAGTGATCCAAAAAGTTTCAGAGTGACATTGTAGAACAATTTCAAAAATTTAGTAAACTCGCTAGTTTGTTGGAATGACTCATCTGTAGGAGGACCAACTAAACCTTTATCAGAGAAGTGTTTCTTGTACTCATCGTCTGAGGCCATCCTTTCAAACACACTACTGAATTGAATGGCACTATCCAACATAATGTAAGTGGAATTCCACCTAGTTGGACAATCCAAGCTTAGTAAACCCTTCGACTCAACTTTCATCTTTTCCACAAGCGACTTGAACTTTCGAAACCTTGAAGGAGAAGATCTTACATATTTAATGGCATTCCGAATGGCTTCAACTGACTCGTGCATATCCTTTACACCATCACAAACAATCAAATTTAAAATGTGTGCACAACACCTCAAGTGCATGAAGTCCCCATCACATACTAAACCACCATTCCAATGTTTGAAAACGGACTTCAACCTTGACAATGCACTATCGTTGGAAGAAGCATTATCAACAGTGAAAGTAAATACCTTATCAATCCCCTAAGACAACAGGCATTTCTCAATTTCATCTGCAATTGTTTCACCCTTGTGGTTTTCAACCACACAGAAATTCAATATTCGCTTTTGGTATGTCTAACTCCCGTCAATCCAATGTGCAGTCAGGCACATATAATTTGCATTCTGATTTGAAGTCCAAGTATCCGTAATAAAGGATACTCGAACTTTTGTAGTTTCAAAGTGCTTTTTCAATTTCACCGCCTCTTCAAAATACAACTTGTAGCAATCTCTAGTAATCGTTGATCGTGAGGGGACCTTAAAGCGGGGTTCTACATCACTCATCATCGCTCTAAAACCAACAGATTCCATAGTTCGAAAAGGCCTCTCCTCCAATATAATGTACTTTACAACACCTCTTCTGCATCGCTCTTGACTGAATACATGAGAAGTCACAGTATTAGAGGACTCTATCTGAGTCGTAAACAAAGATTGGTTCTTCTTGTTTGCTTTGTTTGGATTTTTAGGACATGTCTGTAAATGTCTCCGCAATCCAGAAGTCCCTTGTTTATGATGGCAAAGAATTTCTTTTGGGCAATAATTACACTTGGCTGTGTGCTTTCCAGTAGTTGGGTTGATTTGTACCTTCCCATAATGGTCCCAAACACTTGATTTTTTCTTTTTCCCTGGTCTTTCATCTCCCTCTAAATCATCTTCAGCTTCAACATTTTCATTTGCTTCCCTAGCTTCTTGTTCGACTGTACTTGGAGTTGCTTGGATTGTTGGTTCACTTTGTCCAACAGTTTCTTCATTGGCACTTGTACTTGTAGTAGTATTGGCTAAGTTTCTAGATCTTTTTACCATCTATTAGTAAGCATTAAAGAGCAACATTCTAAGTGACTGCATCCAAACATATACCCAATCCAATGCACTAAAAAATGCCAAAAACAGCAGCTATACAACATTCTAAGTGGATCATGAAAGTGAAAAAATTTTATCTTCCTAAATGAAACACTAAAAACAGCAGCTACACAGCAATCCACAAGGCATAATAAGCTTCCAAATTATTATATATACACTAAAAGAGTTTTATGAAAGTGATAAGCATAGTCTACCAAGTGGTGCAAATGCAAGTATTGTTATGCTTCAGGTTCTAATGTTAGCAATTATTGTTTTTGTGTGAAAAGTATTTATTGTTATTTTGTACGGACATACATATATAGAAGTGTCATTACAGTTTATTGTGGCAAAAGCTTTTGCAAATGTAGTTAGTAATCCATCAAGATTGTTGGCAAAAAAAAATCCATCAAGATAGTTCTCCCTGCCTTAAAAGCAAGCCATTAGGATTAAGGAATGCCTCAGAGTTCAGACTATAAATAGATTAACACAGGGTTGAACCACAGTCATATTTTATTACGAACATGCAAATGGAAGAAATAATCCAATAGTTTTCCCAGCTTCACCAAGTCTCACCTGAGATGAGACTCGAGAGCTACCACAAAATAGGATTTTTGTAACGAGTATAGCAAGGAAGCAACAAATACATGCACAACTCACTATTTGTACTCACTCAGAGGAAAAGCTAACGACTAATGGATAGGTAACGAAGGAGAGCTAAGAAAGGAAAGAACTTTTGAGTGAACTAACCTGCCATTGTATTTTCTTATGGCTTATAATGAAAACCAGCAGATGATTTAGAGGGAACAGAGTTAAGATGCTTCATTTGATTACCAAGATTAATCGATTAAAGAAGGAAAGCAAAGAAAGAGTTGTAAATCAACCCACCTGAATGAGACGAGCTGCGACAGAAGAACGACGCCGCTACTACCGGCTGGAACTGGAAAGGCGACGGCGAGGCTGGGAGCGAGCAACGGCCGTCGAGGCTGGGAGTGAGCGTCAGCCGAAAGGAGACGAGACGAGGCTGGGAGTGAGCGTCGGCCGAAAGGAGACGAGACGAGGCGGAGTCGTAGGCACGAGACTTGAGATTGACTGATTGAGAGAGGCGAAGTCGCGAAGAGGAGAGGAGACGAGGCAGAGAGTGAGAGAGTCAAATCCTCAGATGACAGATCTCGAGGCACGAGAGAGGAGAGGCCGAGGGATTGAGTTTGAGGGAACAGTGTAACACCTCAATCAAACAGCCAAATGTTTAACCATAGTAATTCAAATATTGTCAATAAGGATGTTCAGCATCCAAACCATTAAAATACAAATCAGTTTAAATAAAGCCCAAATCATAGTGTTAACTTAAATCCTCAAAATATTTCCTCAAAACAAATTAAAATGCGGAAGTCTTAAGGTCATGGAAATATAAATGACATAACATGAGCTCTAGGAGCACAAAAAAGCCTCCAAGGCTCACTACATAGGTGCCTTCCCTTGCTCCCTACTAGAACAGTCACCTGAAAATGTTAATATATATAGGGATGAGATTCCACGTCTCAGTAACTACTGAAAATTTCTACCGTACACAAGCAAATCTCATATGATAATAAGGAACTGATTTCATAAATATTCATATATACCATAATTCTCATACAAGACAAAAACAAGTTTAATCACCATTATATCAATCTGTATTTTCATCAAAACATGTAATATATAATTATGCAATATGCAATATGTAAGATGCAACCTCCCTTATATCACCGTCCAGCCTTATTCCGCTGACTAGAGCCATAGGCTAACACATAGTCTAATAGAAACCTATCCATTTGACTGGATTGTCCCAAGCTCACCAGTTCATAAGATACACCCGGCCAAGGGTGTAGAGCTTAAGTCTGGACTATGGCTCCCCTCCTTAAAAGAATACAACTAAGGAGGTGTCACATGTCCCACAGCTCCAATGAAATCCCGGCCAAAGGAAAACATGGAAGAAGGGGCCCTGACAAGTACCATCCACTGTGCACCGAGTGGTGGCATACCACGTGGTAAAAGATCTCAACATACAAATTCCTCCTCACTTCAACCCATCACAGATGCAACCGCCATGACAGTGATAAATCAAATATCATTAAAAGATAAAGTACAATAATTCATGCTTCCATTCATATCAAATATAACCACATATTCAAACATGCTAAAAATGAAATAATAATCCAATAATACATTAATTATCATTAAATTATTAATTATATGAATATAATGAGTTATATAGAAATTTACTTGTAACACTACTTATTTGAGAATTTATAATACAAACACATATACATATAATTCAGTCTATTTTTCTTTAAAAAAAATAGTCATTCAAAAATCATACACTATTCACAAGTATATGGAAGAATATTCAGAGTTACCTGTTACTCCCTAGCACACACGTAAGCACATAAGAGTTACTCCCAATCCCTCAATAAGAGTCTACAAAATCACACACACATAAGCCTATTAATATATTAGACAAAACTACTTTAGAATTTCACTAAGATTATTCTAAAGCTACTCTAAAACTTTAAAACTTCCCTTTAAAACTAATACTGCAAATACTCATTTCTATCACTGATCCAACGAGTATAATATTATCTGACATTAAAAAAAAATGTTTACATGAGGCAAAAATTTAAGTTTAACATATATATATATATATATATATCTGTATGAATACACATTTACGGGCTTGACAGGCTGAAAGGGAGAGCAACAGTGTTCATGACATATATTACCATATTATATATATATATATATATATATTTTTGCCAAGATATCTATATATATTTATATGATGAGAAGTTTCAAGCTTGATATCACTCATTTCAAAAAAATAAACTTGGGAGTACTCTTTCACATGTACGTATATATATAAGGCTCAAAACCATATGCTGCAAGTGAAAGGATTTGTAAAGGAGCATATGCAAATTTTCTTTTGTTGAATACAAAAAGAAATGAAATAAAAAAAAAGTCAAACAAAAAAAAGTATACCAAAGGCTGCCAACTAAAAAGCAAGACTAATGCATTAATTAAAACTAGAGAAATAAAACGTGAGTTTCCAATGAAGTTTGAAAAGAGGAAGGAAAACTTAAGAAAAATAATTGAATGAGGTACACAGTTACACACACTGTAAGGTGGGGTCATGGAGGGTTTAGGCACTCACACTCCTACAGTAGCGTAGATCCAGAAAAAAAAAGTGGTGTGAGAGAAAAGGGGGAAAATAATAAATAGATAGAATATTTGCATAGGAAGGCACTCACACCAACAGTAGAGATTGAATGGAGTGGGTATGGTATGACCTATATACGTGAAAAAAAAATGGACAAAAACAGGACAGATTGACAAGACAAGCAAGAGTGAAATATCAGTAAAAGAAGAGGCAACAAAACTGATTGACAAAAAAAAAATCATTCAGCGCATTGAAGGCAGACGAAAACGGACAAGTGGGGAGGAGAAGAAAGAAAAGAACCTGGAATGAACTGCGGCGCATTGTGGAGTGAGAAGAAGGAAGAGTTTATATAGGAGTACATTTAGGGTTCCCCTTTTTTTTCTGAATAAAATAATATATATATATATTCTCTCTCTTTTCTTCCCATTAATTCCAGATTAATCTATATACATACTTCAGGTACAAATTATTTATTTATTTTTTTTAAATTCTTAGCAGCATCATTTATTATTATAAATATATATATTTTACAACAACAACAATAATATTATTTTTTTTTTCAAAAATTACTTCTCATAAATCATTTTATACCCTTTTATTATATAGATCTTAAGCCATGACTAACTCTCTAAGTCCTAGAAATTTAAGGATGTTACAAACAGAACAGGGAACAGGGAAGGACCGAAAGAGGGATTAGTGTTTAGGAAAGGGGGAAAATGATTAAAAAATAAATATTACCCCAGGACCGGGATTCCCGAAGCCCTGCCCGGATCCCGTCCCAGTCCCGGGATTTTTACTCCCGGTCTCGGACTGGCCGGTAATTTTTGATCCCGCTGCTACAGGGACTGAGACGGGACCACCTGGACCGGGATCCCATGAACACCCCTACAAGATCTCTTCACTTTCTCTATCTAGAAAAATATGATCTTTCTCTCTCTATTTCAGATCTATTTCACGCTGGAATGAGCTTGGAGAAAGAAGATGATATATTTTATAATATATCTAATGTTATTTTATTTATTTCCTTTATTTTCGGATTTCAGAAATTCTGACAGATTTTCTGCCATAACTTTGAAAAATCATAACTAATTTTAGACAAATCAAATTAGAGTGATTCCAAAGGCAATGAAATCCTTATTGAGTCTAGTTTCAAGAAAAAATATAGAATTTAGTCATTTGGAAGCACAAAATTCCCAGAAATTCCATCTTTGGTTGCTGCTCCAAAAAATTTCTAGTTTTTTTGGGCTAACTTCAAAAATTCATATCTTTTTGCATATAGTTCTATTTGAGTCATACCTATCAAATTCAAGCTTAGAATGTCTACTTTCACCTTGTAAAATTTCATAATTTTTTTTTCATCATTTGGTCATATAAAATCACATGACAAGCTCAATTCCTCATAGGCGATTTCACCGAAAACATAATTATATTCTCCAAAATTCACCATTTTATTTTTTTAATGCCCCAAGGATATAAGGAACATTAGAGAATAGATTTGAGACATCTACTAAATTGGGGGTTAGCAGTCCACTTATTTCAGGCTTATTTTCTAGCCTCAAATCTCAAAATTCGGGGTATTACAAGTCTGACGCTTGACCCAATACTCCAACCGGCTCTATGAACTATTTGGGTTTAATTACCTTGCTACAAACACATATAGGAATGATACAACATCAACCAATCTTAGCCTATAAGTCAACTAACATTTGATCCGAATGATAAGTTGGTGGAAATTGCAATAAACTTAGCTCAATGTTCGCTTATTGTGCTATCCTGGCAAAAAAATCTACTCATTTCATTGCTTCTCTATTTGAATGAATTATTTATATATCCCTGTCAAAGAAAATCAACGATCTAATTTTAGAAATCTCTTGAGCTAATGAGTGATACGGCCCGTATTCTGATGTCAATAGTCGTATAGCTTTTGTGGAATTTGAGTGCAGCTTAATTTTTGTGGAACCAAGTTGCCTACAAACCTGTATACCTGCTTTAATTACTTGTAATTTTGTTGAACAGAAGCCAATCCTTTGCTAGAATCCTACCATCTACGCACTAGTGCTATCTCAAACAATGCCACCAGAAGCTGCAACTTTGTGGTGTTAACTAAGCCATCTACATCCACCTTAACATAGTCAAAAGGTGGAACACTCCACTTGACATCCATTGTCACACCCTTATCTTATTTTCACATTTTTTAGAGTCCTTGCGCGCAGTTCTATGAGCAACACAGGAATAACATAAATATACTGATATATTGATATTATATACTTGATTACATTACCGATATTCCCCACAGGGTTTGATAATATATATACAAATTGTAATATCCTGAATTTTTAGATTAGAGGTTTGGGAATAAGGCTAAATTAAGTGGACTGCTAAGCCCCAGTTTAGCAGATATCCCAAATATATTCTCTAATGTTTCTTATATCTTTGGGGCATTAAAGAAAATAAAATGGTTAATTTTGAAGAAAGTGATTATGTTTTTTGTGAAATGCCTATGAGGTAGTGAGCTTGTCATGTGATTTTGAATGATCAAATGATGATCCAAAATTATGAAATTTTACGGGATGAAAGTAGACATCCTAAGATTTAATTTGATAGGTCATATGACTCAATTAGAGTTATATACAAAAAGATATGAATTTTTAAAATCAGCACAGAAAAATTGTGAAATTTCTGGAACAATATGCAAAGATTGAAATTATGGGAATATCTTGTTTCCATTCAGCAAAATTCTATATTTTTTCTTGAAACAAAACTCAATAAGGGTTTTATAGGCTTTGGAATCACTTCAATTCGATTTTTCTAGAATTTGTTATGATTTTTCAAAGTTTGGTAAGAAATCTGCCAGAATTTTGTAAAAAAATCCGAAATTGGGAAAATGAATTAGTTATTTTTCTGATATATTATTAAAACATTTCATCTCCTTCCTCAAGCATAAACTGACGTGAACTTCAACATTTAGAGAGAGGAGATGCAGAATTTTTAGAGAGAGAGAAGGGGAGGAAAAAGCTTACAAAGGTAAGTGATTTCTTCGGTAAATCGGTTCCTAATGCGTATAACTCCGTTCCTAAGCTATTCTTCTATGTGATTCAAGGGTTAGAAGCTCAAATTTGCTTGTTGAAGTGAGCTAGGGTTCAGCCAAGTCAAGGAATATAAAGTGGGAGCTTGAGGTAACTTCCAAACCTTCGTATATTGACTATTCTAGTTGCTGTGGGCAATTTAATCGGTGAAATTTCGCCGGATTGTCCTTGTTTGTAAAAATGGAAAATGGGCTTTCCTTGGGGTTATGCTGCCAAAATTGGTACTAAATCGTAGTTGTAACCTAATGGAATAGTCAATAAGGTGGTTAGGAGTAAAAAGGAACGTGTTTACGGAGCCGAAATCGCAAAACCCCGATTTTTCCCAGAGAACACCATAATTTCGGCCAGGGATGTTTGAGGGCCTTAGAGTTAGATTTTCAATGATTCGATGGTTCCATTAGATTCAGGAGGGAAAATTAGGTGGGGTTACAGTTGGGCACTTTTTCGGAAAAGGCCGAGAAAGCATAATTACGGAAACGCCCCTAAAACCCTAAAAGTAGGGCTGCCAAGGGCAATTTCGTGATTTGACATTGAATTTGATAATTCCAAGTCTGGAAATGGATTCTTTGGGTGAAAATATGTCAGGATAGCCCATATTAGAATTTTAAGAAAAGTACAGCCGGACCAGGTATGATGGGGCCGAGTCTCCGAGGGTATTTTAGTAATTTTTCAAGATAGACTCATATAACCCCCAGAAACACTATGGAAGTGTCTAAATAGTACATTTGACATTGTAGGATCAAATATAGAGCCCCGAGCTGTTTGCACGAAGATCGAGGCACGTGTTTCGAGGCGGAAAAGGGTTAAGGTAGGGGACTTACCTCACTTACATGTATTTGATATCTTTGTTTATGTAATGATGTATGTGATTGCTTTAATTGATAGTGTAGAGCATATTTGAATAAATGGAGCTCTGTTTCTATTTTCGTTGTGGCCATAGTCTTGTTGTATGAAACATTGAGCATGCAGAAATGTCATTATGGGGCATACATCTAGATAAAGCTAACATGTCATACACATAGCATCTATCATGCATGCATTATGGTATCTTTTTCCTACTGAGATTCTCTCGAATCTCACCCTCCCCTACTAACAATTTAAACAGAAGACGACAGAAGTTATGCAAACAACAATGTAGAGTATCGTACGAGGGGATTACAGTAGTAGAACGAAGACGGGAAGAAGTCTCCGTTTCACTGGGATGAGTTTAGACACCCTAGTAGCCTTGTGCGGCTACCTTAATCGTAAGTATCATGTACAAACACCTATGGGGAATTTATGTAATCATGCACATATTATCAGTATAGTTATGTTATTCCTGTGTTGCCTACCGAACAGCATATCATTTTCCGCAAATACTCTGAAAAAGGTTGAAATTGATATAAGGGCGTGATATATACAAATTGTCCCAAAATATCCAAACATTAAAAAATAGACTACATATAACCAAATAACTCCAATCTTGGGATCCGCACCCTTCAATTACCCGTATCTACCACTTTGCCCTTAAAGCCACTGGTTCCTACTGGAATATTTATTTATTGGAAAAAGGGTGAGATTCAAAAGAAACTCAGTAGTAACATGCAATCAATCATATAAAATGCGAAAATTAAATATGTCATGTTCTATGTTATACAACAAATTAATAATAAAACCACAACTTGTATACATGAGTTAAGGGCTCAATCTCGTACTATCCGTATAACCTTGGTTGGGATATTACTCAACAACCAAGTTAGTGTATCTTAATACACACAAATTTCCCTCCTCGGAAAAAACCACATTTATTAATTAAATAACTAAAGATGGCATACACAAATATATAATATTAGCATAGTGTATGAAGGATCAAGTTACTACCTTGTGTCCCTTTTTGTAACAAAAAATAGTCCCTAATTTTTGGTTTGGCTCGGGCTTTATAGACTGATTCTAAAAATCCCAAATGTATAAGAATAAGGTTAAAACCCATTCATCTCTTTCAAAGTGTTTTTGTTGGTTATATTAGTCTAAAACTATAAAATGACCAAAATGCCCCTTAGGACCCGATTCAACCCCGATTTATCCAGTCCAATCGTTTTTTTTCAGAAATTTTGACTCAGGCTATTCCTACACATTTTTGGGTGTATAATCAATTTTTGACCTTAGTTTTTACAAAAATCACTGTAAAATGATAGTTTTGCCCTTGACAGCCTCTATTTAAGGTTTTAAGGGTATTTCGTAATTTCACTTTTTAAGGCTTATCTTACAAAGTGTTCAACATCAACTCTACACAATTTTCCCTCCTGAACACCATGGAACCATTAGATTTATGAAATTTTAGCTCTAACCCCTCCATCTAGCTCTAGTCGAAACACACATATAAAACTAAGGAAAAATGTGTTTTTGAGTTCTAACACCAAAAGTTTACTCCTTTCACTCCTAATCACTTGATAAACCATTTAAACACATACTAAATAAAATTTGAGGAAATTTGGATAGCATAACCCCTTAGGGTTTACACTTTCCAAATTTATAAAATCAACAATAAATCACCAACTAAGCCAAGAAGAAGAACAACAATAACTACAATATACCAAGAGATTTAAAGTTCTTGTGGTTACCTTGGGTTGCTTCACTTCCTCTCTCAAAACCAACCTCCCTCCCTCTCCTTAACCTTGGGCTTTTGCTTGCTACACCATGGTTTCCATAAAGATTATGGAATTAGAAGAGTTGCCACACAAGTTAGAGGACCTAGATACTAGAAATTACAAGCTTACCTCTGGATTCTTGGCTCCTCAAGCTCCTCTTTCTCTCTAAGTTTTTCTTGAGCTCTCTCTCTCTCTCTCTATATATATATATATACTTGGTCATGCAAATGAGGAGGAAAAAGATGACTCAAGGCTTTAATGAAATATCTTCTTATTTTCCCTTAATTATTATTATCCCAAAAATAGGATTTGATTTTTATGACACACTTTGTACTTGGCTCAATTTTATGACACTTTCTCTTTCTTTCTTGGTGTGCCTAGGCATGAGAAATGGAATGGGAAAAGATTATTCAAGACTTAATATATCCTACCTTTTCCTTTGATTAATTTTTAGTCATAAATTCAATTTATGACAAGCCTTGTACTTGAGTTTATCCTCTTCCAATTAGTGTCATAACCTCCCATTAAAATTGAACTAACTCCTCTGCCCTTTGGTTGGCCCATGAACACGCCTAGGGGCCCTTCATGAATCAAGTTTGGGCTTTATCTCATTAGTTCAATTCACATGTACAAGGAAAAATTATTTTAATCTAATTAAGCATGTGCTCCAACTTTAACAATTATAATTTAATCTCTTACCTTTAGATTGATGACACTTGGCATATTTATGACTCCAATTAATTATTTTCCTTCCTCTTTTCTCTTATTTCACAATTTACACAATCGTCATTACATTTTTTTTCTTTCAATTTCACAACAGTGGGCAATTTTTGGCAACTTTTCTGGCTAAACTTAAAAAATCATAACTTTATTTGTAAAACTTCAATTGGAGTGATTCTAAAGGCTATGTGACCCTTATTGAGTCTAGTTTCAAGGAAAAATATAGCCTTTGACCAACTAAAAGGATGAAATTCCCAGAATTTAAATCTTTGGGCGCTATCTTAAAAAATAGCCAGTTTCACTAGGTAAACTTCAAGAATTCATAACTTCTTGTGTACATCTCTAAATAATTCCCATATTTATCAAATTAAAACTTATTATGTCTACTTTCATCCTGTAAATTTCACAATTTTTGGACATCATTTGGTCATCCAAAGCAACATGACAAACACACTGCCTCACAGAAAATTTCATTGGCGGCACCGTTCACATTCCAATTTTCAGTATTTAATTTCTATAATCAAGAATTTATAGTCAGAGGTTATTCAAAGTATATCAATATTCACCATTTTATTTCCTTAAATATAAAAAAATTTAGTGACTGAAATTCAAGATGTTACATCCACTCTGTTAGGAATTTAGGGGAGGGTAGGTGAAGCTCATTAAAGTTAGGTGAGAATAGGTTGTGAACTTTGTTTTATTCAAGAACAAGGAAGGGGAGGGTTGATTTCTTGTTTGGTTCAGGAGGGTAGGTAAGGGAAACTAATTATAAGTTGACAAATATGTTATTTTCTCTTTATCTATATATTTTCTTTCTTCTTTTATAACTTTTATATCCAAATTATTATTTCTTAATTTATATTATACTTACCATATATATATATATATAATAATTATTATAAATATATATTAGTATAAATAAAAATTCATATTTTTTCAGAAAAATATTTCTTTTATGCAACACCACTTCACGCTTGTGAAATTTGTTCACAAGCCCACACATCTCCTTTGGCCGCCTCCATCATCAGCCATCCCAAACCAAATCTCTTAATTGACAACTTGCTTCACAGTGGCTAACCCCAACCTTTGTCCCACCCCCATTGACTCTTTCAGCCCCTACTCCTGCTCTTCTCCTTCCATGGATCGCAACCACAAAGCTTCCATGTAAAATCTCACAAAATAAAAACTAGATCTTCCAAACCCAACTTTACGCCTAAAACTTCTCTCCATCTAAATCAGCAAGTCAATTGAAATTTCCAAAATAATAATAGATATAAATCAATTGGATTCTCCGATTCTCGAAGTTAAAACAAGAGTGAATGTTATGAAAAAATAGAGGAAAAGACACAACAAGAGTGAAGGAGGAGGGAGCTGGCCACTGGGGAAGAAGGTGGTGGTGGTGGTCGGATGAGTAGGAGGAGACAAGGATACCTAGAAGAGGAAGGACCAAAAGAGGTGAAACATGAGTGGGGAGGAGCCAAAAACAACAACAATATAGCCAGAAGGTGGAACGCTCCACTTGACATCTACTCTGTCAGGCATTTTATTGCGTCTTTATTTAACTTTATTATTATTGATAATAGACAAACGTTTAGATTACAAGATGCAATAAAATAAGTTAAATTCAAAAAATTACAAATACATATCACTCTACCATTATAATAAAAATGGCAAAAATCATTTATCATTAACTTTATATATGAAATCTTATAATACCCGCTAAAAAATCATTTAGCTAAAAGCAGGTCGAGTAATCACATCAAGATAATCCTTATGTAATTACATTAACATTCATTCGGTTAATACACGTAAAAGTAATTTCCTTTTTTGAAAAACCAATAAAAATTATTCCCTAATATAGACAATTTACCTTTACTCCAAAAAGTTGACCTCTTTAATTCAATAATAACTATGGACTAAAATTATGTAGGGAAAATTGCTGGAAAATACCAAATAAGCAAATTAATTGCTCTTTGCCACCAACACAACTGAGGTACCTAACTGTCATTAAAATTCAACTTGAAAAGACACAAAAGCCCCTGGTTTCACAACACGATTTTAGGCGGGAGGGAGGGAGGAGCCCTTAGTTTCCAATATTCCTCAAACAAGCCTTCCGTGGAGCATTGTCCGCCGTCGAGCACTGTCCGCCGTCCAGCACTGTCCGCCGTCGAGCTTTGTTCTGTCGAGCATTGTTCTGTCGAGCATTCCTAGGGATTTTGCTACTCCCAAAATCTGGTGAGAATGATTTGCTCAGTTTCCCTGTGTCGATTTTAAGCAGATTTCCTCGCATGTCAATGGAGTTGGTAGTGAAGATTAACATATTCTGTTCATTTAGTTCAATATAATTAACTCTGAACTTGGTTTCGGCTTTTTACTTCAGATGGGTTATGCTAAATTAGTAGACTTTCGTTACTTAATATATTTTAACATTATGCATTTGCACAAGTGAAGGTCGGTATATCGCAATCTAATATCATTTCTTAATTTTGGGTATTTGCTGTTTGATTAATTGAATGACCCACGCATGTCTTGTTTCGGAGAATTAAGGTTTCGATGTTTGTTACAAGAGAGCTGCTAACTCGTAATTCTGAACTTGTACTAGTACTTCAATTACTTGAGGTTTCATTTCCTTCTGAATTTTAAAATGTAAATCTAGTTTGTTCTCATTATGATAAAGTATGAAATACTAGTGAGGATGTTGTGCCCAAGAAGTGTAATTAGATGGATTGGTACACATTTGGCTCTGGCCTCTGATTCTTTTTATCGATGTTTGTGCATTGAATGATCTTTTGTTGTTATCAGAGCAAACATTTTTGTGATTTACTCGCACACCAGAATCATGATCTCTATGGACACAAGCCTGCATTTGATTTTAGATTTGGAGTTGTTCAACAGCAGAGCAATGTGTGAGTTACCGAAATTGTTGGATACTCTTGTATGTATATATGTATCCATTATATGTTAATGTTTTGCTATTTATTTATGTATAGATGGGACTGTGGCATGTATATGATATCGTGGCTGCAAATGTGGGAAAATATTAGAAGGCCTGAGTGGAACAATTTCACAATGCCTGATGTGAGTACATTTTTACTTTACATGTTACAATATGATTGGATCTAACTTATAACTTTTATGTTCAGGAAGACATGGATCAAAAGAGGGTGGATGTGGTGTGGTGGCTAGTTACCCATGCGAAGAACAAACATCAGGAATGGATAATGCGTATCATTGAAGTTTGGAGATATAAGAAGAAGGCAAAGCATCATTAATGCTTTAACTACTTTAACTAGGGACGTTTGTATTTCGTTTTGCAACAAACCAAACTGTCTGTATATATATGACTTTCTTAAACATTAGATCATCTAAATGTCGATAAAGTTTGACATACGTGCAAAACATGTTCCTTGTGCAATGATATTCCATGTTGTGCAATTACTCTTCCATTATGTGCATTTGAGTTTCCGTTTTGTGCAATTACTCTCCCATGATGTGCAAAGTATGATCCATTGTGCCAATGATCTTCATTTGTCATATACTCTTTCACGATGTGCCAATGATCAGACGTTTTGTGCAATTGATCTTTCATTTTATGCAACTAATCTTCCATGAAGTGCATTTGATCTTCTGTTTGTGCAATGGATCTGATTCATGTGTAAAGGATGATCCATTGTGCCAATGATCTTCCATTAGATGCAATTACTCTTCCATGATGTGCAACTGATCTTCCATGATATGCAATTGAACTTCTGTTTTGTGCAATTAGTCTCCCATGTGCAAAGGATGATCCATTGTGCCAATGATCTTCCGTTTTGTGCAATTGATCTTCCATTTTGTGCAATTACTCTTTCATAATGTGCAATTGATCTTCCGTTTTATGCAATTGATCTTTTATTTTGTGCAATCACTCTTCCATTATGTGCAATTGATCTTCCATGATGTGCCATTGAGCTTACGTTTTGTGCAAATACTCTCCCATGATGTGCAATGGATGATCCATTGTGGCAATGATATTGCAGTCATATACTCTTCCATGATGTGTCAATGATCTTCCGTTTTGTGCAATTGATCTTCCATTTTGTGCAATTAATCTTCCATTAAGTGCAAGTGATCTTCCGTTTGTGCAATGCATGTGATTCATGTGTAAAGGATGATCTATTGTGCCAATGATCTTCCATTATATGCAATTACTCTTCCATGATGTGCAATTCATCTCCCATTTTGTGGAAGGAATTTTTGCCATACGTGCCAAATGATCATATAATGCAAGTTAGCATAGTAATGGAACTGATGTTTACAACGTATGGTTGAAATATGAAGACATTCATATTATGTCATACAAAAAGTGAGCACAAGCTATGGTGCTACTATATATATACCAAGACATGAACATATTGTTTTTCTAAGCTCATTGAGCGACATTCCTTCTCTTACCATTCTTCCATTTGCTCTCCCACCCACATATTGAGTCCTCCCTTGATCAATGACAATCTTCCCACCTATGTGGAAGAAGCAATAAATTTCCTTTTGTACTCTATTCATCACATTAACTCTAGACCTGCAACAATATGGCTTTAATGTCAACTAATCTGAATTTTGCAATATGTTTGACCTATAATAAACTAGTCAATATGTAATTATACTTTCCCCTATAATAAACTAATATGCACTCAAACATGCACAGTCAAACTACTTCAATGAAGATTTTTTACCAAAACATTCAACATTGCAAAGACAATACTGCACGATGCCTTTGAACTCAATTTCATCAAAACCAGCAAGCAATATAACCCAAACTAATAAATAACTTTTTGGCAAATTAATTGCTGAATGCTACCATGGAAGATCTGTTGCACATAACGGAAGATATTTTGCACACAACGGAAGATTGTTTGCACATTTATATGGAACATTTTTGCACAAATGGAACATAGTTTGCACAAAATGGAAGATCGCTTGCACACTTGGTAGCAATCAACAATTAATTTGCCTCAAAGGTATTTTTCGGCATTTCTCCCAACAAAGAAAAGAATTATTACTTCCAGCAATAATACCCAATACGGAAGATAATTTCACATAATGGAAGATAATTGGCATATAATGGATCATCCTTTGCACATATCGTGGATGGCCATTGGACACGTATGGAAAAGATCCATTACACAAAATGGGAGATCAGTTGCACATAATGGCTATCACATGTGAATCTCCATTGCAGAATCATTATTCCAGCAACATTCAGGTAACAAAACCGATTACACGCAATACACGATACACAATACACAATATACAAACTCCCATCAACTAATATCAAAAACTTCACAATAATGGCCAAACTCATAATATCTAAGCAACCCCCAATTATATTTACTATTTC
This sequence comes from Inga laurina, assembly GCA_963855925.1. Taxonomy (NCBI): domain Eukaryota; kingdom Viridiplantae; phylum Streptophyta; class Magnoliopsida; order Fabales; family Fabaceae; genus Inga; species Inga laurina. The sequence continues at coordinate 22,614,546 of OY979708.1, read as the reverse complement.
CTTACTCACACACACAGCAATGCACAATACTAAGTTCCACTAGCAATATAGAAATCATCACCTCCATCAAAAACTGAAATATGAAGAAGGGCTTTACAGTGATCTATCGACTCCACAGTGATGGACCTCCGGCGGACGCCACAGTGATCGACGGCAACAACAGAAGACTTGCATCACCGCACTTGGCAAACACGATAACTGAACAAGCCACTGTCATAACCTTTAGTCGTTTGCTTCTACCTCGTGTGATCTTTCCAAACTAAACTAGGGGCTTTTGTGTCTTTTTAACTTCAATTTTAATGACAATTAGGTACCTCAGTTGTGTTGGTGGCAAAGAGAAATTAATTTGCTTATTTGGTATTTTCCGGCGATTTTCCCAATTATGTATTCCATTTCCAAGTTGTTGAAATTTATTAGGGTATTTTTTTCATTTAATTCCCAATTTTTATTATTGAGGTTTGAAGATAAGAAAATAAAGTAAATTGAATTTGAAAATTGACATTAAATCATGAATTAAATTTGATTGAATTTGAAAATAGCCATCAAATAATGAATCATAAATTATAATCACTAAATAGACATTTGGAAGCCATAAAAGCTATGTATATTCACATACAGGAAAAAAAAAAAACCCAAAAACTTCATCTTCCATGATTGTAGAGATCTCTAATCATGTTATATCACCTAGAAATTTCATAATCTCCATTTATTAGGTTATGAGTGCAATAAATTATATTAATAATTATAATAATTCGAGCAAATTGGGCTCAACAGTTAATTTTATATTGGATTAACCGTTAATAACATAACAACATATGATTTAATATCCTAACTAATAATATTTCATTTACTTCTTTTCATATTCCAATGGGGAATATTTGTTTAACGCTTAAATTCATGTGTGTGGTTTCATTTTAATAAACGGAACATGAAATTGTAATAACTAAATAAATAAATAAGAATTTTTCGCCTTGAATTTTTTCGTTACATTTAAATTTAAACTTTGTATGTCACTTATATAGTTATACAAAACATTCTGAAAAAAAAATTGTTCTATTAAAATGAACAATTATAGGCAAAAATAAATGGGAATGGGACTGCCATATATAATTGATGTTAAAATATATAAAGATGTAGTTGGCAATTTGCATGAAATTGAAGTTATTCGGATATTAATACCCAAACATTTACAATTCTGATATTACTAATCGGATATTAAAAATTATACCAAAATAACTTCAGAGGCTGTAATATTAAATTAGGCTTCAAAATTCTTTTATGATATTAACAATAAAATGAAATTATGCATTCAAGATCTAAGAAAAATCAGTGTGCAAGATTGCAATATCAAGGGGTGTTATTTATAACTAATCAAAATTTAGAGGGATTATCTCTAACTGGTCAAAGTTCTTGTGGGTTTTATGAAATTAATAATTTTCATATGATGTCTCGTGTCATTTGTTAATCGATATAGCAATTTCCGTTAAAAAGATAACCGTCAGTTAATAGCAGGGTTAATAATGGCAAAAATAAAAGGTCGGGAGGCTAAATTTAAATTTTGAAATGTTAGGAGGTTATATGCAACTAACCCAAAATTCAAAGAGTTTTATATAATATAGCTATAATTTAATTACTTACAAGCCAAATCAGCCAATTACATCATAATGATTCAATGAAAATGTGAAATCATTATAATAACAATTCATTTGGTATTTTAAATATAATCAGTGACAACATTTTTTGTACAAAATATCCTTGAGTTATAACGACTCATATTTGAAATCATTATAGTCACCTATGAAGATGTATTTTCCAATAAAACATTAAAAAGTGTAAAAATTATTATAGAGGTTGAATTTGCCCCTCTTAAGTGACAAGACCATGAATATGAGGTATTTCTTGACATTAAATTTAATATAGTTATTGCCTTTTGAGTTTTTCTTTCAATGACAAGTTTTAATATTTTGATTTTGTTGTGTTATAAGACTGTTAATTTTTCCCTTCATATCCAAACATCTTTTCTACAATGATGATCATTTAATTTCATTTGACTTTTAGTGTCAATGTTACCTGTTTATTACTCTATCAATAATATTTTGATAATCATACCATTTGATATTAAATGTCTCTACATATATTATTATCAAAATTAACATTTGGAAATACAATACTCACTCGTACAACACACGAAAAGATATATCTTGTTTAGTCAAGAGCTTGTGGCTCAATTGCCACTCCATTTCTCCTCTTATGCAGGAGGTTTTAGGTTTTATGCACCACATTGCCAAATAGGGTTGAATGTGTGTGTGATGAGTGTGAGGATCCCCGGTAAAAATAAAAATGAATTATGGAAGAATTGTGAAAAAAGGTCTTATTGATAAATTAATTTTTAAATGGGACCTGAAAAAATCATCTACATATGGGGGGGAAGATATTGTGCACATGGGGAAGATCCTATGCACATAGGGAAAAATGTTTTATACACATATAGAGAATAATATTACACACAGGGATGATTGTCTGCACACAGAAGAAGATATTCTGCATATTTGAAAAATAGTTTGCACACCAAAATCTCATTTAATAATTAAATTCTCACTGTAAATACTTTTTTACAATTTTCCTTTAAGTTTTGCCATGTAAATTTCTTTTCCCTTTGGATTCGACATGACTCAGCCTCAGGGTACTAAGTGATACTCGTGGAAGAAAAAAATAAAACGTGTGACCCAATGTGATTAGATCGTAAACGAATCTTATAGTTACTGTATAGAAATTTACCTTGAGTTTTATCCTAAAATTTATATGTCATGCTCTACATACTCATTTAGGGGGAAGAGATCCTCTCAAAATAATTTTTTCTTCTTCTCATAATCTCATGTTCATCCTTAGATCAAAAAATATATAGTTCAGATTTAATATTTTTTAAAACTATGATTATAGTGTTTTATAAATTAATTTTGTTTGTATTGCAATTATGAATTGTGTAGATTATATTTTAACAATCTAAGTTTACTTATTTATGTTTAAAGTAATAGCTTTACAAAATATGAAATCTGAACCATATATTTTTTTAAACATGAGAGTTGTAACACCCCAAATTTTATTCACCAAAAATATATTATAGTTATTTGAATAATTCAATATAATGGTGAATATTTATGAAATTTGGATCTTGTGAATTTTGAAATATTCATATTCATAAGGAAATGGGCAAATTAATTCAAAAATTTAATTAAATTACCAAGGGGATAGCAAAATCATAATTTTGCCAATTTAGCCCAAGCTTTATTATTTTCCAATTAATTGGAGTTAATTTCAATTAATCAAGGAAAATGCATAATGTGATTATTCTTGGTGGAATAAATCAAGAATTGTGAAATTAAGGGGGATTATACATAATTCAATTATGTGATTATGGGACAAATAATTTTTCCTTCCCTTCCCCTCATAATTTTCGTCCAACACATGGAAAGAAGAGGGAAATTGTAAATTCAAGAAGCAAGATGAAGGTGATGTTGACAAAACTACATGCACAACTCAATGATGGCAAAGTTGGAGTGCACACAAAAGGGGAGTATGGTGAATGCATGAAGAGAAGCTTGAGTGTAGGAGTTGAATACTTGGGTGGTTGGAAGAGGACACATGATTACATAAAAGGAGTGTAAGGATGGACTTAATGAAAGAAGCATGGGTTGTTGGAGCAAAAGGGGGGAGAGGACGTTTTTTTTAGGAGCAAGCAAGGGAAGACAATGATTCAAGTAGTGGCCAAGTCAATGAAGAAATTATGAGGAAGAGAAGAGTGTGACAAGTGTCACATTAGAAGCCCTTGATCAAATCAATGGCTAAGATGAAAGATGACAAGATTAGTACATATTTTCCCTTCCTCCTTCATGCACCTCACGCACAAGCCATAGAGAAAATTGGAAAATAAAAGTGAGTTTGTGGAGCTCTTGAAGCTAAAGAGAGAGAGGAAGAAAAATCAAGGTAAGAGCTCATGTTCCAAGGTGATTTAAGCTTCTTATTTTGTGTAGTTCATTATCTAATCTCTTACTCTTCATGGAAATCATGGATTAGCAAGCTAATCTTCAAGGTTGAGAAGAGAGAGAGAGAGGACATCCTAGAGAGAGAGACATCAAAGATCAAGAGGTAATCTCCAAAATCTCAACTTCTTAGTGTATTAAAGTTGTTGTTGGTGATTATTGTTTGGTTTTGTGATTTTTGGGTTTAGTTGTAAAATTAGAAAAGCCATAACCCTAAGGGGTTATGCTGCCCAAAATCTTTTAAATCATGATTATGAAGTGAAAAAGTACAAGTTTTGGAAACTAAAACACAAAATCTTATTTTTTCCATTTTCCCCTAATATTTCAGCCAGGACCAGATCTGGTAGTAGGAGTTGGATTTTCATGAAATAAATGGTTCCATTGGACTCAGTGGGCAAAAATAGGTGGGGTTACAGTTGGGCACTTTTTCGGTAGAGGCCGAAAAAGCATAATTACGAAAACGCCACTGAAATCACTAAATAGGGGCTGTCAAGGGTATTTTCGTAATTTTACCATGAATTTGGCGATTTCGAGGCCGGAAATGGATTCCTTGGGCGAAAATAAGTTAGAATAGCCTTAGTCAAAATTTTGGGAAAACGTGCCATCAGGCCGGGTACGGCGGGGCCGGGCCAAGTTCCTGGGGGCATTTTTATAAATTTTCACCATAGACTAATATAACCACAATAAACACTATGAAAGAGTTTAAAATGACACTTGGATAGGTTATGACATATTTCTTGTGCATTTAATATTTTAGGACCGAGTCGGACGCCGGGACATCACACTTTACGAGACACTATTAAATAGGGGATATTAAAGCTTTGAGTTAGGGACATTATCTTTCATACACTATGCCATAAGTTATGTGATTGTGTGGATGCCATTGTTTTGTAAATGCACTTTATTAATCAACATGATTTACCTAGAAAGGGGCAGTTAGTGCCAGAGGTGCACTTACACTAGGAGTTGGCAGAAGTCCAACCGGTGTAGATTGGGGGGCTAGGCTCTACTCATGTATACATGATGATGTGTTTATATTATTCATTAATTTGTGCATACCTTGGCGCATGTCATATTTACTTTTCGCATTTTCTATGAACGATATTATGTCTCTACGGGGATTCTCCGGAATCTCACCCTATTTTTAATAAACACCTCAGCGGGTACCAGTGGGTCTAAGGGAAAAGATGTAGACGTCGGAAAGTAAGCGGCACGTGTCTCGAGGCGAGGACAAGATCGTGGTCATAATTAGTCTATTTTGTGATATTTTGGTGAAATTTGTAAATATTAAAAACTTCCGCTGTATTTTCCGTTTCCGTCGACTAACAATATTGGAATTGTAAACGAACGACGTTGGGATCGTAAACGAATATTTTATCAGTATAATTGTACTTTTCTGTATGCCCATTGAATTCCGTCTTTATTACTCTTCAATTATCGAAATGGAAACGGGTGTTGACAAGAGTGGAGATGAGATTCTGAGAAGAAAAGTTGAAAAATGCATGGTTCAAAAAACCGGACCGGACCGGCCGGTTCGAATGGTTGAATCGAGAACCGGTCCCTGGTCCGGTCCGGTTTTATCAATAACCGGTCAGACCGGTCGAACCGGTCGGACCGATCAGAACCGGTTAAAACCGGTGGTCCAACCGGTTGACCCGGTTTCTTTCTTTGTTTTTTTTTAAATTTTTCAAATTTTTATTTTGTGTTTTTTGAGGGCAAAATGGAAAGTTGAAAACTAAAATGAAGAGAAAAATAGATAAAGAAAGAACAAATCTAAAAAAATGAAGAAAATAATGAAAAAAATTATTTAAAAAGATATAATAATTATAGGAAATGAGATATCTTTGCATAAGTATAGGTATTATAACTAATGCTAATAGATTTTAAACATTTTTTTTCTAAAAATCTTTATTTTTATCTATAGAAGTTTAAAAATATATTAATATATATTATCACTAATAAATTATAATATTTTAATATGACCGGTTCAACTACCGGTTAGACCCCAGTTGACCCATTAACCCTTGAACCTGTATTGTGACCAGTTCATTGCCCAGTCCGGTTTTTCGTTCCTTGGAAAAATGATTATAAGAGAATCCAAACCCCATTTAGGGTATGTTTGGTTCTACAGAGGGAAGAGTATGGGAGGAATTTTAATGGAGGGGAGGAAATATGAGAGATTTTAATATTACCATGTTTGAATTGATTAGAAGGAAAAGGAGGGAAGAGATTTTAATGTTACCTTATTTGGTTCTGAAAGGGAGGGAGGGAAATTATTTTTACATGGACAACTTTACTCTTACGTTATAAGTGATTTTTCCCTGGAAAATTGCGAATAAATACCTTTTGGGTAAATTAATTGCTGAATGCTACCAAGCGTACAAGCAATCTTCCATGTGTGCAAAAGATTTTCCGTTGTGTGCAAAGCATCTTCTGTTAAAATGCAACCGATCTTCCATGGTAGCATTTGACAATTAATTTGTCCATCAAGTATTGATGGGCAATTTTCCCTTTTTTCCCAACTTTATTAGTGTATAATAAAGTTTAATTATAAATAATATTTTTATGTCCTAGATTATAAATAACATTTAATACAATTATATACACACACACTTAAAATTATATTTTATAATTATAGTTATATATATTAGTTAAAAATGGCAAAGGTTACTTTTGGCTTAATGACAAAATTTCATGAGCATTTTAATCTAAGTATAGGTTATTTTTAACCTCTTCTCCAAATCCCCTTAAATTTGAGGGGGATAGGTTTTGAGGGAAGGGGAGGGGAAATTTTCAAAAAAATTTCCCTCCCTTCCAAAATTTCTAGTAATACCAATCAAAGAGAGAGGGGCAAAATCCCTCCCCTCCCCTCCCCTCAAACCAAATAGAGCCTTAGGGTTTGTTTGATTTGAGGGGAGAGGAATGAAGAGGAGGGGAGGGGTTTTGCTCCCCTACCTTATTTGGAAACAATAAAATTTAAGGAGGGAATGGGAAATTTCACCCTCAAAACCCTTCCTCCCCAAATTGGGGGATTTGGAGGAGAAGAGTGATATTTTATCATGTGAAGACTATTATACCAATTCTTATTTCTATTATTCTCAAACTCTTCCTCCCTCATTATTATAATATTTATAATTACTCTATTTTTATTAAAATTATTATTATTATTGCTATATATATTTTAAATTTTAATTATGATTATATTTATTTGATCTTAATAATTATATTTATTAAACATTCTTCTATGTATGAAAAAGTAAGATTAAGTTAGGGTAAAGTTGTCTAAATAAAAATATTTTCCTTCCCCTCCCCTCCTCAACCAAACAAGATGACATTAAAATTTCTTCCTTCCAATTAATCCAAATGAGATAATATTAAAATCCCTCCCGTCCATTAAAATCCCTTTCATCCCCTCCCCCCATTGAACCAAACAGACCCTTAGGCATGTTTGGTTTGAGAGGAGAAGGGTTAAATTACTTTTTTGGGTTGAATGTATTTAAATTTTAGGCGGGACCCAAAATTTAAAAAGAATGAGAGAATAAATTCTAGGCAGAAATTCAAAATTTAAAAGAATGAGAAGGTAAATTTTAGGTTTCTCCTGTCTAAAATTATAATTTACCATCCCTTCCCCTCCCTTCCCCTCACCTCAAACCAAACACACCCTAGTCTCACTTAAACCATAATCCTAAACCCCAAATTGTAATAAAAAAGAATGTTAAATCTCATTAACTTTTTCATATAATTTAACAACTTTTCAACTTTACCCTTATTCAATATATAATTTATCCCGTGAGAACAAAATCTACTTAATAATAAACTAATATTAAAATTATTCATTCATATAAAAAATTTAATGATATAACTTAGGACAAAAATATTTTATCTTTTTCCTTTATGAATAGGATGATAGGAATAAATCATATGTAAACTCCATATAATTTACCTCAAATCTAGTTGTTTTTTATGCACGGTTATTAAATTAATTTAAAAAATAAAATAAATATTATTATATCCGATTCTTAATATAAATCCCAATTGACTAATTTGGGAAGATTAAGGTAGTTAAATGAATTACTTTAAAATATTTACATTCATCATTTTTTTTAATTAATTTGTCTTACTTACAAATTGATATTAATATAATAATGTACGTAAATATTTCATAGAGATCATGTAATATATGTTTTAATCAAGTAATTGATTTAGTTTTCTTAATCTCTTCATATTAGTCAATTAAGTCATATATTAAAGATAATAGTATAATATAATTTATTTTCTTCCTAATTTATCAAGCGTGGGTTTAGCTTTTTACCAAAAGGTCACGAGGGAAGATTGCGAGTCCGTTGAATGTAATAGATATTAGACCATTAGGGCTACGTTACCTACCTTCTTAACCTATTCTTCTTCGTGCGGTGTGTGTGTTTGTGTGTATATCTTTTCAATTGGGTTTGGACTCCTTACACATTGTTAAGTGTTAACCAAACATGTGTATTTCAATTATTTAGATAAAACTTAGACGCGTGGGCAAAAAAAAAAAAAAAGGTCGGTTCTAATTTCATCATCATTATCATCATATTTTAGCTTTTTTTTTTTAAAAAAAATACAAACTCTACATGTCAATTTAGAGCCTCTAAAATATAAATACGCTCAATAAATTTATGTTGTATTTTTAAGTAAATGCGCATAGCTTGTTATATAGGCCTAAATCAAGCTAGGCCACAAGTCAATTAATAGAGCTTCCTTCCTTATTTTCACTTTTATTGGAATTAAAATATTAATATAAATATTCAAATTGTACATTCTAAATTAAAAGAAAATGTGAAAATGTAGATGAATTGATATTCTTTCAACCACCTTGACTAATAAATATCCTCTCTATATAATAATGTTGAAAATGGAGACCTTTGAAGATATTTGGAAACTGAAGGGAAAGAAAAAATGGGTGTCACGAGGCCAACTCTATAATTAAAAAAAAAATCAAACATCAGAGAAAATGAATGAAAATGAAAGGTGTTAATTTAGCCATAAAAATGACCAACATCACATGGGCATTGCATATACATATAAATATAATATATATAATGGTAGTGGTCCCAATTATGATAATAAAAGTCAAATAAATGCAACAACTCTATTTACACTTTTCCCACACTCGGTGGCGCCACGTCCTATCCAATTATCTAATCCAGATTGTGACATTTATTCAAGAAACCATTTGTATATTATTCTTATATATAATGCAGACACAATATAAATATTATTTAAAATTGACGTAAATATTAAAAATATTTTTTGTGTGACGATGATGTCGTGTAATATACGGGTTTGATGAAGTATGTAAAATACCATGAATCTCTATCAAGAATATTATTATTTTTTGTTTGCCAACATCAAGAATATTAAAATTGCACTAGCTTTAGATGAAAAAGTAACAATTAAATTTGGATTAGTTTAATCATCAATTTAATTAATTCTTTTACTCAACTTGATTTTTTCGCAGTTGATTGAAATTTTTTATAACAAATAATGCATCATAAATGTATTATTGTATTTTCTCATGACTATATAAATATAACTATCTAGCGTTTAATATTATCGGCTAATTTAAAACTCAGTTTTTTCATGCCCTAAATGCAATGGGGCATTTTTGATCAAAAAAAAAAAAATGCAATGGGGCATCTCTTCTGGTCATCCTTTTTCCTTTCCAATTTTCAGAATTCAAACAAAAAGCTTTGCTTTAAAAGTATAAATAAAATCTCAAACTCAAATTTTGTACATAAATAAAAGAAAAATAGGTAAAAAGTAAGAGTTTAAAAATTTTATTGACTGAAAGGATCTAATATATTTTTATTATACATGGAAAGGGGGGTATTTTGTATGATTTTATACACAAAAAATATCTATACTTGAATTCATGTCATTCTGATCAAGAAAATTTCTAAACAGACAATTTTTAACCAATTTTCCTATAGAAAGTGAGTCTCACAGTAATCTAACTTAAATCAATTCGATCTAAATTAATTGAGATCTTAGTGTAATTTTGGGAAACTGAATGAATTTGCTAGAAAAATCTTCTCACGGTTATTGGTTAAAATATCATGACTCTACTAAACATGTAGGAAGACGACTGCCACTATATATAATATTATGATTAATTTAATGGGGTTAGAGACAAAATTAGAGGCTAAAGAATGAAGTTGGGAAAGGAGTAATGATCAATGTTAGGTCAAACAAGTGGGGGCAATAATGTGGGGGTGTTTGATTTCTTGGTAAAATAACAGATTCTGTGTAGGAAAATTCCAGCTGTTTGTGCTTGTTTTTCCTCCATTCAAAGTTAATTAAAAAATAATAATGACTTTGAATTTTGAAATAATTTTGGAATTGGACTTGCTCTTACAAATCTTGGTTTAGTTGGGTTGGGGGCATCCAATCACAAGTTTTAAGGGAAATTACAATGAATAACCCCAATTTGACATTACCTACAATTACCATGATTACATGTGATTTTAAGAACATTGGCATGATTATATCTAAGTACTTTATTGTCTGATTAATTTGTCTTTAAATTTTCACGTAGTTGAGGTTAGATTATCTAAAGCTGAATAAAAACTATATCCAATTGAAGAAATATTACGCATGGATACCTGAACAAATTTAAGGTATTTTCGGATAATAAATTTTGTAAGGGGAATTTTTCAACAGCCTTTCCATGATAATTTATGGAAAAATTTGTGCTATTCATAATCTATGAACAGGACAACTTTTGAGGTTTTATAAATAGTAAATATAGGTAGGGGTGTTCATAAGCAGAAATGGGAAGGTAGAGCTGCGAAAATGGGTCGGTCCGAATGTCCTAAATTTATAAGGGTTGGGCTTAAAATTTTTATCTCAAAAATGAAAGCGAGTCTAAAAGGGTCAGCATTATAGGACCGAGGGCTTAAAAGAGCCTTTCTTTTTTTATTTTTTAAAATTATTTATATGATAATAATATTATTGATTTTTTATACTTTGTTAATGGCGTTACAAATATTTAGTTGTTATTATTTTTTTTAGAATTAAGTCATAAGAACATCTTGTATTAAGAATTCTAAAAATTTAAAACTTATAAAAGATATTTCTTATTTCATAAATATTCTTACTGATTTTATATTTTTTAACTTTTTTGCTAGTGATTGTTTTGTTTATATCTTGTATTGTTTATTTTGTTAACTACTTACACATTTCAAGACATATTTATAAGAAGTATTTTTAATTTTGTTAAGTTTTCTCATTAATTATTTGTAATTGTAGTAGGTGGATAATAGTTTGCTTTTGATTATGACTTAATAACTGTATTTGTTTTATTGCATGATGCATACCGTTTGCACATTAGTTTTGACAACATTTATATGTTAAATTAGAACTTTTTTTTTTTGTAATTTTATTTCTTTTAAAAAAAGTTGACAAAAATAGTAAAATATTATTAAAATAGCTACGGCCCTATAGGGCCGGCCTTGGCCCTTATGCTTAAGGGCCAGATCTCGAAAAATGACCGTTTTTGGTGAGTCGGCCCTCTTTACCAGTTCTATAGATAGGGCATAACTCTCGCTTGATGCCTAGCTCGAAAGATGAACAGGGGCATTTTGTAGCCAAATGCTTCTTTATATTTCAATTTTAGGGTGTGTTTGGTTTGAGGGGTGGGGAAAGGGGGGAGGGGACGATATGGAATTATAATTTTAGATGGAAAAACCCAAAATTTACCCTTTAATTTTTTTAAATTTTGGGTTCCCATATAAATGTATCCTCTCATTTCTTTTTAAATTTTGGGTTCCAGCTCAAAATTTAAATACCTTCAACCAAAAAATGTAATTTACCTACCCTTCCATTTCCTCCCCTCCCCTCCAACCAAACACACCCTTAGGGCTTGTTTGGTCTGAGGGGAGGGGAGGGAAAGTGGACGGAGGGAAAATTTTTTTGAATTGAATTTAAAAAAATTAAAGAAGTGGGGTTAAAATTTTTTAATTAATTTCTTTTACTCTTTTATCTTATATATTCTCTTTATTAAAATTTTATTACCCTACTTCTTCAATCTTTTAAAATTCAACTCATAAAAATTTTCCCTCCCCACCCTTGCCCTTCAAATCCCTCACACCAAACAAACCCTTAGTATGATTTTTTAGGCATGGAAACCCACCCAGCCCAACCCAACCTGATATTTCAATTTTCAAAAACAGAATCTATACAATAGTCCTTTTTAGATTTTATTGTTTATATTCAATTATTGGCTAATAAAATAAATTAATTTAATAGATATTATTTTCTTATTATTGCACAATAATTTATTTCTCAAGAACTCAATTTACCAATTTCTTAATTAAATATCTTTATGAAAAAATATGCATATTTTCTGAGTATACAGAAAATATCTTTATTCATTACATTCTAATTGAATGGTAAGTAAATACTTATTAAATTTTATCAAATAATGAATATGTATATACATTATATCTGTATATATTAAATATAATTATATATATGCTTCAGGTAGGGTCAAATGGGCATATCTTGCCTTATGCTCGGCCCTACTTGAAGTTGCCCAAATGATTTATGGGCTAATTTTTAGGATTAGGCTAGGCTTTTTGTAGCGAGCTCAGGTGGGCTTTTCGAGAATTCGTGCTTCATGAATACCCTGCATATGGGTATAGTTTTAGGTTGGCCTTTACATTTTAATCAAATTTTGGTTTATATACATATGATTTCAATAGTTGATTTTCGTCCCCGTAATTTCATAAGAACTTTGTTTGAGCTTAACTATAGGGATCATTGTTATTAAAACCGGACCGGACCCGTTAGTTTGACCATGAAACTGGAGAATTGGCCACCTAACTAGTCCAGTCTGACCGATTCACTGTTTATTTTGACTTTTCATATTCAAAAAAATTCATATCTAATTCTACATATTTTCAAAAATTACAAATTAAGACCTCTAGAAAGTTTGAGATATTTACTTTCTAATCACTCAAAAATATTATCATTTGATCCTCGAAAATTCTCAAATTCTAAAACTATTTCAAAAAAATATTATCGTTCAATTTCACTTTCTTACAAGTCTAGCTCAGGTTAGCTCTGCTTTAACTCTTATCTAACTCACTGACCTTTAACCCATTATTCATATTGGTTCAATGGCCGGTCCGAGTTTAATAACCTTGATAGGGATCAAAACACATTAACAAAATCGGGAGGAGTTGTTAAACTCATCAAATTTTTGTGCTAATTATATGGACAAAAACCAACGCTTTGACTCTACAAGAATCAAAATTAAAATTTGATCTAATTATTAGGACTAACAATATTATTAACCATATGGTTTTTTATGATTTATTGTATATAATTTTTAAGCGACACTCTATTATTATAACAAGTATTAAATCTGGATCTTTCTCGTCATTTTTCATAAATCATGTGATACCTGTGAATATATCAGTGTTATTTAAATTGACACTTGCATTTTTTGTTTTCATGTGGACTTTTCCATCACACACTCAAGTGCTGCTTACAATGACTTGGTATGGACACAAACAAAATACATAACTTGCGGATGTTGTTGTCTTTTCTCTCTATTTTCGCCTATTTCTTAAAATTCCTTTTCACCATCCATGAATTTTGTAACCTCGCAAGTTAACTACTTAAGGTTATCTTATAACATTAAACCTCATTTCAGTGTTTTGATCTGAGTAGCACTTTTTTTAATCAAATTATTTTTCATTAACAGTAGAATTAAATTCTTAAGTCATTTTGTTTAAAGAATGAGTTTTATGTTAAATATTTAAAGATATTTTTAAAATTGTTGGATTAAAGTAGAGGCTATTACAGGGGAAAAAACAAAACTAGAGGTCAATCATGAAATAATGTCCTGTTGGAATTTTCTGTTTAATCATAATGTGGTCATTTCAATTATTTTTTTGTCAGCATATCCAGAAAAATGCCGCTTCTCTTTTATGTTTTATCTACTGTTTTTTTTTTAAATTGTTGGTAATTAAAAATATAATCTATATATAATTTAATCAATTTATATTTGATAGGAAAAAGACAGAAAAATACTGTCAAAATTGGTAAAAAAAACAAATGAGTATATTGAATTTCATAATTCAAAAATAACTTATTTAGAATTTTGGACAAACATGGGAAATTACCTAACTACCCTCATTTTTTTAAAATAAAAAATCCTCACACCCCCCTTGCCGCTAGTCGGAGCTCTGGCTGTCTCCTATGTTTTTTTGAATTTCTCAAACAAAAGTCATCAACATAGATACTTGAGTTGTTAATATAGATATTAAAGTTGTAAATAGATCAATTAGAGCTCCCGCAATCTCATATATTTTTTTAAATTTATGGAGTAAAAATTGTCAATATAAATACTTGAGTTGTTAATATAGATATTAAAATCACAAAAAATATATGATAACGCCAAAACTCTTGCCGACCTTATTTACCACTTTATTATCTATATTAACAACTCTAATTTCTAGACCGACGACTTTTATTTGAGCAATTTTTTAAAAAAATATAAGATTGTCAGAGCTCCAGTCAACCTTATTTACAACTTTAATATCTATATTAATAACTTAAGTATATATGTTGATGACTTTTGTTTGAGAAATTTAAAAAAAAAAAAAAAAAAAAAAAAAGACCGCTGGAGCTTCGGGGACCATTATTTACAATTTTATTATCTATATTAACAATTTTAGTATCAATATTAACTACTTTTGCTTAAGAAATTGAAAAAAACATATGAGACCATTGGAGCTCCGGTAGCCGGCAAGATCACCAGAGCTCAGACTGCCGGCAAGGGTTATGTGAGGATTTTTTATTTAAAAAAAATAAGAATAGTTAGGCAATTTTTCATATTTATCCAATATTTAAAATTTCAAAATCAGTCTATTTAAAATTATTAAAATTTAACATATTTATTTATCTTTTACCAATTTTAACGATAATTCTATATCTTTTTCCAATGTTTGATTAAGCCAATAAAATATAGCATTCGTTCCGGAATGGAGAAAAAGTCAAACTTGAAGTCTGACCCGTGAACACAAGTAGTACCGCCATCAACTTTCGCTCACCATAAGACCATAACAAACAAACAGAATGATGAAAACCCATTTATCAAAAAAAAAAAAAAAAAGAGAATGGTGAAAACCTTTGGCAAAAAAGGTAAAATATATATATAATGATGAAAACAATCAAATAAATTTTGATTTCTGTTCACTTCATAGCAACAAAGAAGCGGCATAAATTCAAGTTACTACTGCCGCCAAACAAAATTAATTCAAGTTACTACACTACATTTATTCCTAAAAAATCAAGTTACCAGTTACCATATTTGCTAACGAGTTAACCAGAATTTTCTTAATACAAAATAATTTTTCTAATAATAATAATAACAAGAAGAAGAAAACAAAACTAAAAAGAAATAAAATAAAATAGCACATAGAACATTTTAAAATAGTAGTGTGTAGCTTTTAATTTTATAATATATATTCGACTTGGTGAGTGTGATTCTTTCAAGTCGTCTCATGCCTATCTTATCATTCCATCCATTAAATTTCCTAAAGGTAAAAAGTTTTGGGAATTTAAATTCAAATTAAAATTAAAGTAAATATGCCAATTTTTACATACCAAATTAAAGGCAAGAAGACACACCTCAACAACATAATAATAATATTACCATGTCCAACGTTGTATACAAGCAATAGTAAAATCTAGTAGGGTACGTATTAGATAACTAACCCCAAAGAAACCTGAACTGTTTTAACACTCCAAGTTAACCTTGGGAGACCTTGTTGACCCCTTTAAGATCCTGACCCAATGATACTCCCGCGGGTCTTATATCAGCACCCATCGTCGGAACACCCCCTTGGTACGGTGGCGGATGAACCATTCCCGCCGGCGCAGTATAGTAAAACTGTCTCCCTGCCGAACCATCGTACGCCACCTGTGCATACGCTGCTGAGTTATCCGCCGGTAGCCCAGTTGAACGAATCACGTTGAACCCATCCGTATACGCGGCTGATTTTACCGGCTGAGCCGGTGCCAAGGTCGCCGGAGCCGCTGATGAAAATGGGGCTCGGGGCGGCCCAGCCGCCGCCGCGCTGTAAACCGGCTGCTCACGGTAGCCGTCAGAAACCATTCGCTGCACTGTGTAGTAACCTTGAGTCGTCGGTGCCGCCGGAGGACGCACCATCGGCGGCGCGTGATAGAAAGTTCCATGCTGTGGGATAACATAAACCGGTTGGTCTGCTCCTCCGGATCCGTTTGACGCCGTCATCGCCGGTGGAAAACCCTCGCCGGGAACTTGCCTTTCCGGCCAATAACCTCCAGCTGGTGGTGCTGCGGCCGGCAAATTCGACGCAGAAGTCTTGTCGGCGAATTTCTGAACATAATAATCTCCGCCTGCATATCCTCCTGCCGTATTATCCTCGCTCTTTCTTCTATACACAGGCTGATCATGATCCCCAATTTGCATCCTCTGAAACTGCCTTTGAACTTCAATCGGGTTCGCAGGAGGATCCGACCCGATGACCCGTTCAGGCCCGCCTCTTTGGTACTCCAGAGGTGGCACCACCGGTCCAGGAACAGGGTCATGAAACTTAACGGCCATAGGCGGTTGCTGCGCTGGAGGTACTCCTTTCTCCAGACCGAAGAGGTAGTCGACGTTGCTGCCAGCAGGAACAGGAGCCGGCTTAACCGGGTCGGGCGTAGTCGGACCCGGACCGGTATTCAGAGCCTCCACGAAGCCGTCCTGATCGGAAGCAAAACTCGATGGCTGGCTATTATTTGCAGGGAAGATGAAGAGCCTCATGCGAGCGGGCTTAGCGGAAGCACGGTACAGGCGATCATACTCGTGCATCATGTGTTCGAGATCGTCGTCGTTGGTGACGGAAATCAGGGCATCGAGTTCTTCTCCGGGCAGCTGGTACTTAAAGGTGACATCGGCGCCGTCGCAGAGGGCGGAGAGCTTGGAGATCATGGCGGAGAACTTGATGTTGAGGTCAGCGGCGAGGATCTTGGTCTCGCCGCCGACGTAGGAGAGCTGGTTGTCGTGGGTGCGAGGCTGGATCTTCCCGCAATAGCTGCACATGAACTTAGCTTTGTAATTGGGTGGCGGTTGCTGGTCGTCCCACGGCGGAGGGTTCTCGAATTCAACCTCTCTGGAGCGCGGAGACGATTCGCCGGAGTCAGGGTACGAAGGGTACGTGTAATTCTCCATAGTTGTGAGATTTGAGGGGTTGGGACCAAATTTAGTGAGAAGGGGAGGGAGGTGCTTTCATTGAGCGTGATGAGTTATAAGCTTGTCGTGGAAGAGGACACTGCGGAAGATTTTTTTATAATATTTAGAGAAAATTGTGAAAAAAGACCTCACCAACAACTTATTTGTCAAATGGGACCTTCGCGTGTAGATCATCTTCCACATGTGCAGAATATCTTCCCTGGTGTGCATACGATCTTCCCTGTGTGCAAACTTCTTCCCTATACGTGTGCAGAGATCTTCCCTGCGTGTGCAGATATATTCCCTCCGTGTGCAGATAATCTTCCCTCAGTGTGCAGATAATCTTCCCAGGTCCTATTTGATAAATAAGTTGCTGGTGAGGTCTTTTATAGCAATTCTCCCTAATATTTATTCAGGGTAAACTTTTTTTTTTTTTTAATTCAAGACATACCTTGCATTTGATTTTACTATATTTTTTTGTAATTAAATATTTTATATATTTTTAATATAGCTAAGAAATGTTGGATATATACCGTAATAATTCAATTATTTTTCTTGAGTTCTAAGATTATAATTGAATTTTTTTTTAACATAGCTACTTGATATCAAGTATCACTTTGTCCTATTTATAAGTTATTTTTAACTAATTCTTCCATACCAAGAAGAGTTAGTTTACTCATTAATTATAGGTTAAATTTTCAATTTCACCCTTATAAAATGTTAGTTCTGAAAGTCAACATGAATAAATTCTTTTTATTTATTGTAATTAATAGGGGTAAAAAGTACAAAACGAATTTATTATCCTGAAATTAAACTTATAAATAGGATTAAATTTTTTTGATAAAAAAGATTTATAAATAAGATCATAATAGTATTATTGGTTTAGATTTGACTATTAAAAATAAAGGTAAATCAAGAACTTTAAAAAAAATATGAAAAGACAAAAACATCCTTGCAATTTAAATATGCTTATGAGATGTGATGTTCCCAAAGGGATATTCAAAACTCATGCCGAATGACACAAATGTCCTCCAATGTGTATGTTTTAACAAAGCACCAAGCTGCTCAACTCCCTCTCTCCTTACTAGGTTTCTGCGATAATGGTGGTATTACTCCTTCTCGTCGCCACCGGCAGAACAACGCTGGGATGATTCAGGGTCAAGACAAAAACAAGGCGTGGCTATTGGCGGAGTCTACAAATATCGACCCCCAATCTGTTCACTTATCCTTCTGATTCAAAATATGATCTCAGGTCGAGCTGAAATCTCTGGTAGGTGGTCGAAGGTGCATAGCAAGAATAAAGTGGACTTTGTAGGTAAGAGTTATTTCTTCTTCCAACCATGAGGAGCAGGAAAAAAGCTTCCTCCCCTGCCAAACTCTCCTTTTCCACTGAGTTCGACATTTTCACCTACAAATCCAGATGGAAATTTTCACAAAACATGAGATATATGGAAGAAACTGAAAAACCCCTATTAATACGCAAAAGAGAGGAATTTAGGAAAAACCCATAGGTGCATAGGAACCCACTGCTTGGGCAATTTCCTTTTTCAGTAAATTTGGTCGTGGTCGTTTACGGGGACGCGATAGACAGGAAGTTGAAGATGAAAAATGAATAGTAGATAAAATATAGAAGTTCTTGAACTATAAGTGGGAAATTTTGAATTGGGATTTGTGAAAATTTTGTTAGAACTTGTTAAAATTTTATTTAAATTTATGAAACATTTATTAAAAATAGGAATCAATATCTTGTCGTTTGTTATAAGTAGTTATTTTTAAATTAGAATTTGTGAAAATCTTATCAGAACTTGTTAAAACCTTATATAAACCTTTTCAGAAATAAGAATTAATACCTTGTCATTGTAGTGAGTGATGAATTTTGAATTGATATTTGTGAAAATATCATCAGAACTTGTTAAAACCTTTTCTAAGTTTGTAAAACTCTTATCAGAAGTGGAAATAATATTTTGTCATTGTAGCAATTGGTGATTTTTTAGTTGGAATTTGAAAAAATCTTATCAGAATTTGTTAAAACCTTACATGAACTTGTGAAACCTTTATTAGGAGTGTGAATTAATACCTTACCATTATATTAAGAATTAATAACAAATCGAAACTATCAATTTTTTTACAAATTTTATTAAGAAATTCACGACATTTGATTAGGTTTAACAACGTTCATTTACCCAGTTTTCATAAGATTGTTACAAGTTCATATATGAATTTCTTAACAAATTTTGATATGATTTTAACAAATTCATATATGAATTTTATAACTTCACATTTAAAATTGATCACTTACGGCAATAATAATTTAAGTATGTATTAATTCCTATACTTGACAATATGAATTTTACGGTTGGAGTCTTTTGAGGCTTTACAACATCAGCCTCGTTAATTCCATTCTCTAACGAAAGCTCTATAGGCGACTCCACTTTTTGATGAGATTTGCTTTGCAACATCTCAGGGGATTCCATGGAAAAGTCTAAGATCTATTGTCGATGAAGCTGTGGGGAACAAAGCAAGCAATGGGCTCTCTTACCATCAACACCTTTATTTGTTATTGGGTCTTCGAATTGCACCTTTGTTTTGTCAAACTCTAATCTTTTTCAAGAAAATTCTACACCAAAAAATCAAAACCATCATGGGTAATTAAAAACTCCAAGGTGGCTTCGCCAACATCACCACCAGCATCTTCCTACACCAAAACCGTTGTAGTTCGTCCCCTCTCACCCCACCACCACAGGCCGACGCTCAAACACAGAGGAAAAGGGGTTGGGACTTTCGAACTTTAAGAAAAGAGGAGGGAGAACGGGAATTGGACGAGGCACACACCGGATATTCAAACCACCATCAGAGGACACAAGCCACTGTCGTTGAAGGCACGACGGTTGGGGGCGGCGAAAGACCAAAGAGTGAGCACAAATCCTCATGAGAACATCGATCTACAAGCCGGCTGTAAAGTCAGCGACATCCTCAAAGAAGGATCCAATGGCGATTGTGACTTGGACGCTGAGGCTGCGACAATCGAGCACGTCAATGTGATCAGTGCCAAAGCAGGTGGCAACGATGAGGCTGAGGGAGGGGAGAGAACTGACGAGATCGGAGGGAACGCTCGGTATATTATTGCAGGTGATGGCACGAATGGAAGAGGGATGAATGTTAAGGAAGTAGAGGAATTGAGGAATGGGTAGAGGCGTCGCTGGGGCAGTTAAGAATGAGTGTGTTGAGTTGGGAGGGCATTTGTGTCATTTTGTTTTGATTTCAAGAAGTACAAATCAGGTAGTAACATCTTTATGGTATTATGAATATTTAAAAGTTAAAACACAATTTTAGCTTTTCGTATTTTTAAAGTTATTTATTTGTCATTTTCCCTTAAAAAAAAAAAGGTGATTCTCATGATTTTTCATGCATGATGTTTATAATTAAAAGTATTTAATTTAATACAAAATGAATTGTAGCCAGCCAATAAAATGCATTTTAAATCACACACACACGTGTGTGTGTGTATACATATATGTGTGTGTATGAACATATAGCAAATAGTATTATATTTTTAAAGTAAAAAAAAAAAATGGTGTTATGTCTTTATAATTCATTATTTTTTCACTTAATCTATATAATTTAAAACTATATTTATATCCTCGATTTTATTTTTATTTTATCACTATATTTGTTATGGTTTGCTGCTTGTGTTAATATTAATTAATTATTTATATTTTTATGAATCATATATATTTAAAATCAGAAATAGCATTAGAGTGCTAAAATAATAATTAATTAAATTAGTGGAATTTAGTGAAAGTGTTGACATATTTTCAACAATAATGACTGAATAAAAAATGTGGAAACTATTAGGACTTGCGTATAAGTTTTTAATTGAAAATATTTAAATAAATCTATACTTTAAAAAATTAAAAGAACACTGTTTTAAAGATTACTTCTGAAATGGGGCAATAATTTTTTATATTATATTAGAAACATTATCAATTAAGATATTTTTGGGTTGAACGAAAGGTTGATGAAACTTACTTGCAGTGGAGGCAATGCAAATTGCAATTTGCGCAAGGCGAGTGCTGTTGGGGTACACGTGGCCCAAACGAGAGTGAGAAGGTTGGGAAACAACGCGATACCGCAGGTGAGAAAAGCAGTGCCCGACGGCCAATAGAAATAGCTGGACTTTTTTTGTTAGGAGATGAAGGGGAAGGGGACCCCATTGGGATTGATTGAAAGAGTGAGAGTTAGTAAGAAGGGATAAGAGAGTGACGTGCTTGTGTACGAAAAGGAGGAAGAGTGGGATGAATTGTTGACTAAAGATCGAACCATAAAAAAAATAGGAGTATGAATTACCAAGTTTAGAACAATATGATTCATTTACCAACGTAAAATCTATATATATTATTAGTCTAATAATAAAATTTTTCATTTTAAGTTTCATTATTTTGCGACTCATGAATAGTAATTCATGTGATCTAAACGGGTGAGTGATGGTAAATTGTCAACTATATGAAATAACAATGTTCTAGATGATTGAGAGTTTCTGGAGTCACTTACCGCATTTTTGTCAAGAAGTGCAAAATAGAAAACTGTGTAAACTAATGTAAGCTGAAATATGAAATTGAAAAATTAATATGATTATAATCTAGGATTGGTCTCGATTAAAATAATATATAAAAAAATTAACTTAGACAATATTTATTCATATATTGTTACACATGCCTAAACATGTTCTCTAATGGAGTATTTATTTATATGGGTCTCGTACATGCATAACTTAAATACTCTATCTGGTCTTATTTATAAGTAATATTTTCTCTCATAGGGGTGATCTCTTTTATACATGCTTATTGAACCCGGACCGGACCGGCCGGTCCAACCTGGGAACCGGCGAACTGGCCGATAAACCGGTGCGGTCCGGGTTGGTATTTAAAAAAAAAATTTTTTTTAATTTTTCCTTTAGAATTTCATACTATAAGTCTAAAATTTTCAATTTCTCACCAGTTTTGTCCCGGTTTAGCTCCGGTTTGACCCATTGACCCTTAACCCAGTACCCCGACCGGTTCAATGCCCGGTCCGAGTTTTAATACCTTACTTTTATAAGCAATTTTCACTTTTTGTTTGAAAATGTAAGTTTTTGTTTTGCCTTTTTTACCCTTATTAAATATCCATTCTCTCTCATATCTTATACTCATTACCTCTTATACTTTTTAGCCATTCTTTCTCCTATACTCTTTTCATAAATAAGGGCATATATGGGGAAAAAATGGCATTGTTGATACATTTATTGCTTTTAACTACAAATTCGTTTTACGCAATCAAGGAGAACGTTATTTATATATAGGACCAGAGGGAGTATTATTTTTTGTCATTTTGATAAGTCACTTGCAAGTTTCTAAAGAACATTTAGTTTATTTTTCTATGGTTATCCATATGTAACAAGAATAATAGGAGATAGTGATAATTAATATGATATTTAAGCTTAATATAATTAATAAGAATAATATTAAAAATTATTTGATTTTTAGAATAATTTTAATGCATTGTTTTTATTGAAAGTTGAGACGAGAGTACAACAGCAACAAGGAGTAGATTGCAAGAAATTGAATGGAAGTATTAAATAATGCGCATAACCCAATGAGAATGGGATCTAAATGGACAATGAACTGGCAAACAATTGGGAGGAAAAAACACTAATTGGGACTCTATTTGAGTAGGAAAACGGAGCTCTCAAATTTCTAGATTCCTCATGTTAAAGAATTGTTATAGCTCTGGCCAAAAAAAAAAAACAAATAATTGTGATCGTGAAAGTGAAACCTATAATTGGAGCACCACGTTTCTGACGAATTTGAGGTAACATGTCATGCGCGGTGACGATATCCCACTCCATTGGATCAATCTAATGGCTCCAAATGAATTGTTTCTTTATGCTAGATCGTACCTGGGCCATTAGACACAGGACCCGACCCAATTTTATTACGTTTCAAACAAGGCTAGAGTATGAGTATACTGTTCTTCACGCCCTATGCTAGCGGGTCGCTAATTTTGAGGAAAAAGAAAAGACGCAATTCAAGTTTAGTTGTAAGTAAGTGTTCGGATAATTCTGAAATCATGGTTTTAAAAGTATTTTTTTATAAATCAAGATAAAATATCTTTTACATATTTATTCCGTAAATTATAAAAATTATTTTCCAAAAGTTAATCTAAATACACACACTATTCTAGATGAACAGTGAATAAATATCATTGAGGGTTGATTTTAGCAAAAGGGATTAAAATCCTCATAACGTGGTAAATTAAGATTCGAGTCTCTATTGGAGGAGTCGCCCATATTGAGTATTCAATAGTGCCTCGAACATTATCACCCCGCTAGGAAGATACTCGCGCTAGCAAAAAAAAAAAAGAAAAAAAAGAAGTGAATACATAATAAAATTATCACAAGTGAATTTTAGTTTTATATGGTATATAATTATGCTAAGCATGCCAAATAAATATTCCTTCAAAATCAAGTTAGTTAAATGTCAAAAATAATGGACTCAATCGGGACCAAGTGTGTTCTTTCACGTTGAGTTCATGATATTATGAATTTGCTTCACAACAGAGGGCTTTAGCCGATTGGTGGGCATTAATTCAATCGGACAACTGTGATAATGTTATAGGGATTGCAACTCAACTCTCAAAGTGGATGTCAAACTTTGCTTCATCGGATGGGAAAGTTGAGAATCTTCCCAAACCGCTCATTCACACATATAATATAGTTTTTTTTTTTTTGTAATCACAAATAATAGTGAATTTAAAGGGAGATAGATACATTTTGCTTAAAAAAACAGAGATATAGTACATAAAATACTATTCCCTCATGCTCATTAATTGTAGAGTTCGGGACCTATAAGGCTATAACCTAAATGACGTGTGTGTTTGGGATAGCGGTAGAAAAAATGATTTATTATGATTTTGACTTATTAAAAATGGCTTAATAGAAAAGTGAGTTTTTGTAATGTAATTTATGTTTGAATGAGCGATTTATTTTTGGACAATAAGTGCTTATAAATCGTGATTTACGGTATACGAGGTAAATATATGAGAGGAGTTTTATCTCGACTTATGTAATAAGTGACTTAATAGAAAAGCTGTGCTTGTTTGAAATAACTTATTTTTGGGTAATAAGTGCTTATAAATCGTGATTCACGATATACGAGATAAGTATGTGAGCGGAGTTTTATCTCGACCTGCGTAATAAGGACTTATTTTTTTAAAAAATGCTGAACCAAATAGGCCTTAGGCTGTGTTTGGAAACACGTTTTGGGGGCAAATAAGTCCTTATTACGCAAGTCGAGATAAAACTCCTATCACATACTTACCTCGTATATCGTGAATCACGATTTATAAGCACTTATTGCCCAAAAATAAGCTATTCCAAACGAGCACTAAGTGAGAAGCTTATTTAATAAGTAGCTTATTCTACTCGTGATGCAATTAAAATAAACTGAACCAAACACTACAAGAACGCAACACGTTTTTATTTGGGCTTATTGCCCAAAAACGGACTTATTTCTGTCCAATAAGCTGGACCAAACACACCTAACACCAACATTTTTCTTATAACTTTCCTTAGGCCCCGTTTGGTACACTGGAAGTAAAGAGGGAGAAGTGGAAGTAGAAATGGATTCTCTATTTTTGTTTGTTTGGTATCCAAGAAGTCAGTTCCTGGTGGAACTCTCTTCCATCAAAATCGATGGAAGTGAGTTCCTCCAGCGGCGAACATGAGTCAGTTAGGTGCAAACGAATTTTGTTCATGCGACATTTAGGATTGCGATTTTGATTTCCCTTTAGATCTGGGTTTGCAATTTCAATTTCTGTCTAGCATTTGGGTTCAAGTTTTTGATTGATCTTTTGTCGATTTCATTACTTTGTTCTGGTTCTTGTTTGTTCTGTGATTTCGTATGGTTAGATTTTGTTTTTGGGTTCTTCCGATTTGCATCCACTTTTTAGGCACACGGTGGTCAAATGAAGGTATGAGCTGGGTGTGGCAAAGTTTTTTTTTTGTTGGAGGGTAGTTTGGTATTTGCATATTTTAAATATATATTTTAATTAAAAATTATATCTCATTTCCATGATTATACCAAACACACTTTTAATCCCATTTCCACCTCTAGTTCTACTTCCACTTCCACTTTCAATTCCATAAAAACTCTTCCATGATACCAAACGAGTCAATTCCATGAAAAACTCTTCTATGATACCAAACGAGGCATTAACGTGAGTTTGCGAGTCCAAACCCTTTATTTATAATGAGTGCATTCATTATAAAAAAATGAAGTTTTTGTTTACCAAAAATTGTAGAGTTTAGTAAATGCACAAATATTAGTGCTCGTTTGAATTAGCGATTGAAATTCTTAAAAGAAGCTTTTCAATCGTGATTTACAGTATACGAGGTAAGTATGTGAAAGAAAGTGTATCTCGATTTATGTGAAAAGCAGCTTATAAACAATCTGATCGCTAAAACAAATATGCCTTACAAATCTCATTGCTTTTGTGATTGTTTTTCTTTTTTTTTTTAATTTATAAGCACCCAAAATTTTAAACATTTTTGTAAATATGACATCTCAAGTAGGAAAGAGTCTAGGCCCAAAAGCCAGAAAAACGCTACCTTGTTGGGTTAAAAGTGGCTAAAAGTTAATAGCTTGACTGTTTGGGTATGAGGGGGGTGGCTTTTATGAGTTAGATTTTAAGAAAATTCTGAGGTTATAAAATTTTAATATAGAGAATGTCTAAGATAAAAGAATAAAAAAAATTAATTAAAATTTTTTAACCCCACTTTTCTAATTGTTTAAAATCTGACTCCAAAATTTTTTCCCTCCTCTCATTTTCCCTCCCTGCCCCTCACAACAAACAGACCCCAGTGGAGACACAGGAAAATGACACCATGCTTGCGCCCTATTTAGGCCCAATAATAATTAAATATGAACTAATTAGTAGCATTAGCCCTTAATTACCAAATAATTACTTTTAAAAATAAAAACAATAATCCTTCCTGTCCTTTTTATAAGCAACTTTTCATTTGTGTTTCAAAATTTAAATTACATTTTCCTTTTATACCCTTATTAAATACATAACTTTATATTAACTATCCCCAGTCCACTAATTCTCTTTCATTCAATCATTTTCTACTCATTCTCTCTCATATATTTTTATTCATTCTCTCTCCCATATTCTTTTCATAAATCGGGGTATATTTGGGAAAGGCATGACATTTTTTACATATTTATTATTTTTAACTAATATTAACCACCGATTCTTTTGCACAATCAAGAAAAAAGTTACTTATAAAAAGAACTGGAGGGAATAACCAACAAGCTGTTAATTGAGGTAGTAAGTAGTCTTACCCCTCTAATAAGAAAAAATATACAAATTTAAATCTGAGAATCACATTTTGTTAGAGGAGATGAAAATCAGTTACCCATGAGCCCCAGAACAAAAACGACCTGTGTAGCCCAAAAAAACCAAAATGACATGATCACGTGTATTTGGTTATCTTGCATATTCTTGTAGAGTCAGATGGCCTTGTGGCCGAATTGGCCCAGTCAACAGGAGAGCATCGTTTAAGTTGGGAATGAATGAGGAGTTTTAATTTAGGGAAAATGATAGAAAAAAAAAATTTAAATTGTAAAATCCCAAATCAAATTTGTTACCAACAACCTGTTTGGTTCAAAGAAAATGGAATGATGAAAAAGGGAAATTATACCTTTTCCATTGGCATGATGTGTTTGGTTCATTGAAAATAGGTTTTTTGGGAACCCATACATATCCCCAAGTTTAAGGAAAAATTTCTTTCCTCACCATATGACAGGAATCCATTTTCCTAGGCAAGTTTTACCCACTTGCCTTCCTTATCTTTTCTCAAATCATTTGCTGCTCACCGTCTTCTTCATCTCCAATGTCTCTCACTTTTTTCTCCATATTTGATGGAAAGGATGCTTTGCCGCATACTGTCGTCCTCTACTTCCATCGTTGCCATATGCTGAAATGGCAGAAAAGAACAAAGGTGGAGAAGGGTGAAGGACCTTGCTGCTGTCTCCACAAATTTGCTTGAATTCTGTTAGACGATTCTTCACATCATCTACAAATCTGCTTGTTATCGTTGATGGCTTCTTCTCTTCGGTGTTGGTTGTTGCTGATAAATTGGCCCTTCCCTGCCACTAGTTTGGTCCAATGGCATCACTTTACACGGAGGTGGTTTTTGGTAAAATCACTCACAAGTTAGGAAGATAACTATTGTTAAGATGTTGATGGTTTTTGGATTTAAACTTTGATTGCTGTGGATTTATGGTATCTGTGTCATATCATTGGAGATTATTTGACGGTGGCTGGTTTTCTTATCTGAAATGGTGGCGGTGATATGTAATCAAAAGAGATAAGGGGGCTTACTTCTTTTTTTCTTTTTGGATACAGGGCAGTATCGATATTTCGTTTTTTTTTTTTAATTTTATTCTTATGCTTTTTTTAATTCATCATTTTCTCTTTCATTCTTTTGCATACCAAACATTTCCGCGGTAAAATATTTTCCATTCCTATCCATCTCAACCAATTTTTTAATCCAAACAGTCCCCAAGAGCTGATAAGGAAATGATGGAACTTGATAAGCAACCTGCAACTCACTTTTTGAGAAATACTTGATTTAGAATTTTATAATTTTAGAATTATTTTTTCTGTCATTTTCCAATTTATGTAATATTTATTTATTTATTATATTATTATTTTTGAATGAAATTTGAAAATAAGCGTTTATTAATTCGGGAAATTGGGGATAAATTCCCATTTAACAAAGTAATTGGGAAATAAGACCTCCAATGTGTTCAGCATGAGAGTGTCAAATACACAAGTGTCATTTCCCATGCTCTAATTAATTTGTCAAATACTCCCTCCGGTCCTAATTATAAGATAAAGTTGATTTTTTTGGAGAAATTAAGGAATCCAATTAAATTATTTTAGAGTGTTTATATTTTAAGTATCCTTAGATTATATATTAGTTTATTAGTCAAATTAATTAGTTTGGAGAAAAAAATATAAATATAAATACTCTAAAGTAATTTAATTGGCTTCCTTAATTTCTTCAAAAAAGTTAACTTTATTTTATAATTAGGACTAGAGGGAGTAGAAATTTATTTTGTACTTTTGCATTTTGGGCATGAAAAGGCCGATTTTGATAATCAAAGTGACATTCTCCCTATCTCCTGCCAGTGGCAAAATGACAATCAAGGTGCTTGTTTGGAACTTTGGATTTATGGTAAAAATTACTTTTCTAACGTGATTTATAATAAATGAGATAAATATGTGAAAAGAGTTTCGTCTCAATTTGCGTAAACACACTTCTCTAACTCAATAAGTCCAAACTCTGATCATTGTGTTTGGTGACCTCTAGCATGGATTAATTTTCAAGCCCTGCTGAGTAGTGACATAAAAAAAAAAAAAAAAAAATTGTGCTGTATATGATATGGCATTGGACGCAAGTTAATTGACTTTGGAGTTATTGCAATTAATTAAAACCACCAAAATAATCAGTGTAAGTTTATATTTAAAAAGAGTTGGAGTTGGCTTTATTATATACTTATAATATATTAATATTTGTTGTTAGTTTCGTCAACTTTAACTTCCTGCCTACTGGGCAAGTAAGGGCACGGTTTGAAATTGCCCTTCACGAGCAGACTAGCCAATTGTTTTTGTTGTTAATGCTGTAATTGCAATAATTTATTTAAATTCAATTTCTTATTTACAAAATCATATGTTACATAAGGGAGGGAGGTATGTCAATTTTCATACTAAGGAGTAAATGGGAATGAATTGAAACACTTTACTATTTCTCTAGGATATTTTTTTTATATACATAAAGATTGACTTATCTAAACAGATTCGCTCAGATTAGTGAATAAGCCTCGTCAAAAAAGGGATGCAGTAGTTGTTTTGAATTATAGAGGTATGTTAAGATTCTTATTCTCTTTTTGTCACTATGGTCCCATTATAGTAAAAATATATTTTATATGTTTTTTCGGGTTTATTTTTCGGACCAAAATGTGAGACAACTATGTTTTAAAATATATAATATGTTATTTAAAATAATTTAAATAGCAACAAACGATTTTTTAGGAGGACATAAAAAAAATTCTATGAATGGGGGGTGGGATTGTTTTTTTTTTTTTTTTTTTCAGTCTTCACATGAAACTTTCTTACTTCCGACATACATGTACATATCTTCGACATGCCCTCATTTCCTATTTTCAAAAACATATGTATTTAAGTATTTAACTTATAGTTCATCCTATGTGTTAATATATTGTTTGTTTTCATATAAAATAACTACTTGCTTCACCCCACTGATAAAATATTATGGCTTCACATGTTCATGTCATGTGATGGAGGTCATGTTATCAACATCAATACATTGTTCTTGGATCATCCTAAATTTTATTCATAAAAAATATATTGTAATTATTTTATATATTCAATGAAATGGTGAATATTTGATGTCAAAGGAATTAAATATTGAAAATTGAAAGTGGAATAGTGGTTTCAGTGAAATCGCCTGCAAGGTAGTGAGATTGTCATATAGTTTTGGAAGACCAAATGATGAGCAAAAATTATGAAATTTTACAAGGTGAAATTATACATCCTAAGCTTTAATTTAATAGGTATTATAACCCATTTTGACTTGTGTATTGAGAGTTATGAATTTTTGAAGTTTGCCCAGCGAAATTGACTAATTTCTGGAGCAGCGGTCAAAGATTGAAAATCTGGGAATTATATGATCCCAACTAGTAAAATTCCATATTTTCCCTTGAAACTAGACTCAATAAGGGTTCCAAAGGCTTTGGAATCGCTTTAAAAAAAAGTCTACAAAATTAGTTATGATTTTTTAAAGTTAAGGCAAAAAATCTGCCAGAATTGGCATTGTTCCGAAAATTGAAAATAAAAGGTGTTAGAAATTGATTAATAGAATTAAAATGCCAAGTGTCACGATCATATGAGGAGGGGATTAAATTATAATGGATTTGTATGAGCACATGTCAAATTGCATTAAAAAAATGCTACATGGACAAATAATGATGAAATGGTATGCTACCTTGAGTGCAAGAATTGGTCTAGTTGGAAGAGTAATGGTTTAGTTGGAGCATGAGAAGGGGGAGCACATTTTTTTTAAAAGCTAACCAAGGGAGAAGGCTAGTTCAATGTTAAGGAGAGTTAAAGGGAGCAATTATGGAGGGAAGTATGGTGAAGTGCATGATGAGAATAGCTTGAGTGAAGGAGTGAAATAATTGAGTGTTTGGAAGAGGACAAACTTGATTACATGTAAGGAGATTGCTTGTCTTGTAAGAGGAGAGGGGGTAGGGACGGTTTTTAGGGGCAAGCAAGAGGGAGATCATTGATTCAATATAATGGAAATTAGGTGGAGAAATTATGAGGAAGAAGGGAGTGTGACAAATGTCACATTAGAAGCTTTTGATTAAATCAATGTTTAGGAAGAAAGATGAATAAGTCAAATAAAACATCTTCCCTTTCCCTTTATACCACATTTCGTCCAAACACAAGGACAAGAAAGAGAGAGAGAGAGAGAGTGAGTTTGTGAAGTTCTTGGGAGCTAGGGAGAAGAAGGAGCAAGAAGACTAAGGTAAGTGTTGTCTTTTAAACATTTTCCTTGTGATCTTCCATGAAAATATCTCTAAACTCTCCTTCTTCAATGAAATCCATGTGTTAGAAGGCACATTCTTAGCTCAAGAGGAAAGAGGAGGAGGAGCCTAGAGTAAGAGGAAACTAAGAAGTTAAAGAGGGTAACTTCATGAATTTGCCTTCTTGAGTTGTTGTTGATAATTGTTGTTTGGTTTTTTATGATTTTTAGGTTGAGTTGTAAAATTAGAAAAGCTATAACCCTAAGGGGTTATACTGCCCAAAATCCTTTAAATCATGATTATGAAGTGTTTAAATGAGTTAACCGAGGATTAGAAGTGAAAAAATACAAGTTTTGGAAGCTAAAACGCAAAGCTCCATTTTTTCTATTTTTCTTCATATTTTTGGCCAGGACTAGAACTGGTACTAGGAGTTGGATTTTCATGAAATAAATGGTTCCATTGGACTCAGTGGGCAAAAACAGGTGGGGTTACAATTGGACACTTTTTCGGTAGAGGCAAAAAAAGTATAATTACGAAAACGTCATT
This sequence comes from Inga laurina, assembly GCA_963855925.1. Lineage (NCBI taxonomy): Eukaryota > Viridiplantae > Streptophyta > Magnoliopsida > Fabales > Fabaceae > Inga > Inga laurina. Next base: position 22,583,056 of record OY979708.1, on the reverse strand, counting down.
GAAATCCCTAAATAGGGGTTGTCAAGGGTATTTGCTTAATTTGACATTAAATTTGAGGTAGGGACATTATTCTTCATATACTATGTCATAAGTTATGTGATTGTGTGGATGTTATTGTTTCGTAAATGCACTTTATTAATCAACATGATTTGCCTAGAGAGGGGCGGTTAGTGCCAGAGGTGCACTTACACTGGGAGTTGGCAGCAATCCAACTGGTGTAGATTGTGGGGCTGGGCCTTACTCATGTATACATGATGATGATGTGTTTATATTGTTCATTAATTTGAGCATACATTGATGCATGCCATATTTACTTTTCGCATTCTCTATGAACGATATTATGTCTCTACGGGGATTCTTCGGAATCTCACCATATTTTTAAACAAATACCTCAACGGGTACCAATAGGGCAAAGGGAAAAGACGTATAAGCCGGAAAGTGAACGGCACGTGTCTCAAGGCAAGGACAAGATCGTGGTCGTAATTGGTCTATTTTGTGATATTTTGGTGAAATTTGTAAATATTAAAACTTCCGCTGTATTTTCTGTATTTCGTCTACAAACGATATCGGGATTGTAAATGAATATTTTTATCAGTATAATTGTACTTTTCTGTATAGCCATAGAATTCTATCTTTATTACTCTTTGAATGTCAAAATGAAAACGGATGTTGACAATTTTTCTCCTAGAAGGGCATGTGTTAACCTGAGCAGGTGAGGAAGAAGGAACAAGGAAGGTAGTTACAAAGATTTGGGTCAAAAAACTCAAAAGGGCAAATGTGTAAAATATTTAAATTGTAAGATTCTAAATTAGACAGTTTCTATGGAAATAAGATTTGTTGAATTTAGTGACTTGATTTTTTATTCGGTTATTTTAAATGAATTTAAATAAAATTCTCTCTTAAAATTATGTACGTATCAAAAATTTGCACTACCACTTCTGACTCATATCTTGCCCATTCTCCTATCTTGTCTTTGCCGCTGCAAGAGTGAGGTGTGGGGTTTTAAAACAGGCTACAAGGATAATAAATTGAGAGTGAGAAATGATTTTAATATTTAATATTCTTTTATGAGCATAGGTGGGTTTCATTCTTTCCACAATTTCACATAGTTTAATTATATTAACCTTTTTTTTTTTAGGTTTTTCTCTTTTAGATAATTAACTACAATTCAAGAATAAATCTTTTAACTTGATTTTTTAAACAATTAACTTGCTCCGGATATATATACCTGAAATTCGCTTTTCATTAACATCGTTATGATTGGCTCAATTTAGTATGTATCTCGTAGATACAAATAGCTTAGATTATCAACATTCCCAGAAAAATCACGTAATTATAACTTAAAGATAGAAGATATATTGATAATGGGATAAAGTATTAAACATATTGTAGTCTTATAATAAATTTATGAGGAATATTCACATAAATTATGTATAAGTTTTCAACCACGGATATTAAATACGCAATCAATCAACCACATACATAATGTTATAATAATAATAATAAAAATACTTTTCATGTATATTTTCTTAAAATGTCCAAACATCTTTTTTTTTTTTTTAAATAATGTCACATGCCTTTCAGAACAAGAACGACCTGCAATCCATTTACAATGTTTTACACTTTCAAACTCTGCTCATTTATTTCCATACCTAATATAAATTATAGGTGTTAATAAATACTTCTTCCGGTCCTATTTATAAGTAATTTTTCTTTTAATTGCGCAAAACGAACAGGTAGTTAAAAGTAATGAGTGTGTCAAAAATGCTAAGTTTTTTTTCCATATATACCCCTATTTATGGAAAGAGTAGAGGAAAGAGAATAGAAAAAAAGTATGAGAGATAATGAGTATAAGATATGATAAATAATGAATATTTAATAAGGGTAAAATAGGAAAAAGAAACTTATATTTTCATACAAAAAGTGAAAGTTGCTTATAAAAGGGATCAACCCTATAAAAAAGAAAATTACTTATAAATAGGACTGGAGGGAGTAACGTGTTTGGCTTCTATTAACTTGTGCCACATTTTTTTTAATTTCATATTTTTCACCATTTGTAATAACTGGCTAAACTTATTTTGTAAATATATAAATCATTCACATCCCCCTTTCTGATAATAGAAGGACCGTGTGCCCGTCTAGTGATTATAAAAGGACAGGGATCTTAGGGCCTGTTTGGATTAACGGTGGAGAAAGAGCTTTTTTTTTTTTTTAAATGGGTTTTTAGAAAAGTCAGATAGAAAAAAAGTTAGATTGTAGATGTGATTTGTGTTTAGATTAGTGGTGGCAGAAGTGCCTTTTTTTCTAACCTTAAACCTGTTTGGATTAACGTTTGAAAAGCTCGTTTAGATTAAAAATGATTAAAAAGGGCATGAATCTTATTGAATACTATATATATACATATATTAGTTGTATATATTGTGATAATTGAAGTGAAAAAATTAAAAAAAATGATAAAATAAAAAAGGTGTAATTACTATTAAAAAAAATACATGAAAGTATTTAATTAAAAAAAGATAAATTTATATTTAAATTAGTATATAACTATTTAAATTTAGACTCAAAATTCAATTTGCCCAAACCTCCATGAAAAAGAATTCTCCCAACTGCATTTTCAGCATGTATGTATATGGATTTAGGTCCCAATGCTATGTAAACCTTTCACTAGGGTCCAATTTTTATTGAAGATATATTATGTAGCTGGAGGATAGAAATAGAAGTTGAAAGTGCTCATGGGTTTTATTTAACGGTGAAACAAGTGCTTTATATTTTAACAAATCCCAGTTTCAATATTTACGCCAATAGTTGGCAAAATCATTTTCATAAACACATCAAGCAGAACTGAGAATCTCTTTCATACACAAAATTAATGTATATGGAATTCAAGATGGTTGAGCTTAATCATTCTCTTAAGTGAAGAGTCAAAAGGCGCTCAAATTATTTCCCCCATCATGCAGATAGAAATATAAGTAGTGCAGAGGTTGCCAATCTACTTTATTCCTTCAAAAATCAATCATCCACACATCACAAACACAAAACCAACACAACAGCAGAATCATGCAAAATTTTCCACCATACATTGATACAATGGCAGATTGAAACCAAAAGAACAATTTTCAAAAAACAGAGGCTGAACGAATATGAGAAGTGGAGAAAGCAAAAACAACCAAGCTAAGTAATTTTCTTACCCCAACTAATTTAAGCTCGGCTGTAGATTTGAAGCACGGTTGAGGAGAAAAAAAGCCAACTCTGCAGGGTAATACAAGGTGAAAGCCAGTCACTCTGGAAGTAAGCCAAAGAACAAAGCACACTAATGCCGATCTCGACTTCGCACGTCCAACGACTCCTTCCACTCAATGGCGCCGTCACTATGTTCAAGATCCAAGGATGAGAAGAAGAAGCAAGTCGACAAGAAATGGTTTGCGGAGGAGTATATGAGAGTAATGGTGAAGGAGTAATTGTTGCACAATAGACCGTCTCTCGTTTTTGAAATGCCATTAATTATGCCCAACGGTCACACATCCAAAAGCTACTTCTCCGGCAGTGAGAAGCGCCTGAGATTAGCTTCTCTTAGAAGCTCCTTTTTTGGAAGAAGCCCAATGAAAAAAAAGGCCATCCCAAACAATACTTCATTATCTCAACTGAGCTTCTGGTAGATTTTGTGAAGGAGATGGGCTTTTTCTTTTCCCCAACATGTTCCCAAACAGACCCTTAATCATTTCATTAATATTTTTGACTTTCTAATCCTTCATTAATTAACGCCTATCCCTAGGTTTTATTTGGTCTTTCCACGTTTTTATTTTAAAATTTTGTTTTGAAAAAGTAAAACATGATAACAAATAATATTGAAATGGGAGGAAGGGGAAAAATTCCCCCATTAAAAAATTTATTGTTAAGAACAGCATGATAAATTTTTATTGTAACATCATAAATTTTATTCACCAATAATATATTGTAATTATTTTATATATTCAATGAAATGATGAATATTTAAGGCCAAAGGAATTAAATATTGAAAATTGAAAGTGAAATAGTGGTTTCACTGAAATCGCCTGCGAGGCAGTGAGATTGTCATATAGTTTTGGAAAAACAAATGATGAGAAAAAATTATGAAATTTTACAAGTGAAAGTAGACATCCTAAGCTTTAATTAGATAGGTATTATAAGCCATTTTGACTTGTGGATTGAGAGTTATGAATTTTTGAAGTTTTTCCAGTAAAATTAACTAATTTCTGGAGCATCGGTCAAAGATTGAAAATCTAGGAATGATATGATCCAATCTAGTAAAATTCCATATTTTTCCTTGAAACTAGACTCAATAAGGGTTTAATAGGCTTTAGAATCTCTTCGAAACAATGTCTACAAAATTAGTTATGATTTTTCAAAGTTAAGGCAGAAAATCTGCCAGAATTGACATTATTCCAAAAATTGAAAATAAAAGGTGTTAGAAATTGATTAATGGGATTAAAATGCCAAGTGTCATGATCATATGAGGAGGGGATTAAATTATAATGGATTTTTATGAACACATATCAAATTGCATTAAAAAAATGCTACATGGACAAATAATGATGAAATGGTATGCTACTCTGAGTGCAAGAATTGGTCTAGTTGGAAGAGTAATGGTTTAGTTGGAGCATGAGAAGGGGGATCACGTTTTTTTTAAAAGCTAACCAAGGGAGAATACTAGTTCAATGTTAAGGAGAGTCAAAGGGAGCAATTATGGAGGGAAGTATGGTGAAGTGCACGATGAGAATAGCTTGAGTGAAGGAATGAAAGAACTTGAGTGCTTGGAGGAGTGCAAACTTGGACTTAGTAGGAAGAGAACTTACTTGTCTTGTAAGAGGAAAGGAGGGACGTTTTTCTTGCCTAATCAAGGGAGGAAAATGTTGTCCAAATGTCAAAGGGAACTAAAGGAGTAATCATGAGTAAATATGAAGGAGGCATGAGTGGATGTAAGGTTGTGACAAGTGTCACATTATGGCTCCTTGATGAGATCAATGGTATATAATTAAGAGAGGAAGTTTATGAAGCATTTCTTTTCCCTTCCCTTCATACACTTCACGCATAACACAAGAGAAGGAGAGAGAGAGAAAGTGCCTTGGAGAAACTTTGAAAACTTGGAGAGAAGGAGGAAGAGAAAGATCAAGGTAGGTTTGTGATTTCTTAAGATTTCCTTCTAAACTAGTATAAGCTTCTTCTCTAATCTCTATTCTCCTATGAAATCCATGGTTTAGCAAGCTCATCTTGAGCCCAAGGAGAGAGGGAGGAGGGCTTTTAGAGAGTAAGAGGAAAGGAACTCAAGAGGTAACTTCACCAATTCTAAAACTATGATAGTATGTGATTGTTGTTTGGTTTTGTGATTTTTGGAATGAGTTGTAAAATTAGAAAAGCCATAACCCTAAGGGGTTATGCTGCCCAAAATCCTTTAAATCATGATTATGAAGTGTTTAAATGAGTTAACCAAGGATTAGAAGTGAAAAAGTACAAGTTGTGAAAGCTAAAACATAAAGCTCCATTTTTTCTATTTTTCTTCATATTTTCGGCCAGGACCAGAAATGGTACTAGGAGTTGGATTTTCATGAAATAAATGGTTCCATTGAACTTAGTGGGCAAAAATAGGTGGGGTTACAGTTGGGCACTTTTTCGGTAGAGGCCGAAAAAGCATAATTACGAAAACGTCATTAAAATCCCTAAATAGGGGCTATCAAGGGTATTTTTGTAATTTGAAACTAAATTTGGTGATTTCGAGCCCAAAAATGGATTCCTTGAGTGAAAATAAGTCAGAATTGATTTGGTCAAAATTTTGAAAAAACGTGCCATCGGGCCGGGTACTGGGGGCCAGGTCGGGGTCCCGGGGGCATTTTGGTAAATTTGTATCATAGACTAATATAACCACAAGAAACACTATGGAAGAGTCTAAAATGATACTTGGATAGGTCATGAACTATTTCTGGTACATTTAATATTTTAGGACCAATTTGAAAACCGGAACGACACGCGTTACGAGACATATCGAAAAAAGGGATTATAAAGCTTTGAAGTAGGGACATTATCCTTCATACACTATGCCATAAGTTATGTGATTGTGTGGATGCCATTGTTTTGTAAATGCACTTTATTAATCAACAAGATTTGTCTAGAGAGGGGCAGTTAGTGCCAGAGGTACACTTATACTGGGAGTTGGCAGCAATCCAATTGGTGTAGATTGTGGGGCTGAGCCCTACTCATGTATACATGACGATGATGTGTGTAACACCCAAAATTTTATTCACAAAAAATATATTATAATTATTTGAATAATTCAATAAAATGGTGAATATTCATGAATTTGGATCTTGTGAATTGTGAAATATTCATATTCATAAGGAAATGGGCAAATTAATTCAAAAATTGAATTAAATTACAAAGGGGATAGCAAAATCATAATTTTGCCAATTTAGCCCAAGATTAATTATTTTTCAATTAATTGGAGTTAATTTCAATTAATCAAGGAAAATACAAGAAAATGCATAAATGAGATTATTTTTGGTAGAATAAATCAAGAATTTGGGGAATTAGGGGGAATTATACATTGTTCAATTATATGAATTATGAAATATATGAAAAACATTTTTTTTCTCCTCTACCTTCCCTAAAATTCGTCCAATACATAGAAAAATAAGGGAAAAAGTTAGTCAAACCCAATTAGACCTAAATGATGACAAGGGATGGCATAAGGTTGAGTGAGTTGGTAGATTAATGTTGAGTGTAAGAATGGGAAGAGAAGCTTGAGTAGAGGAATGGAAAAGCATGATTGCATGAAGAGTGTGAACATAGGAAAAGAAGCATGGACTAGTGGAGAAAAGAAAGGGAGAGGGACTGATTTCTTAGAGCAAGAAAGGGAAGACATTGACTTAACTTAATGGAAATAAAGTGGAGAAATTATGAGGAAGAGAAGAGTGTGACAAGTGTCACATTAGAAGCCCTTAATCAAATCAATGGATAGGAAGATGGAAGACCAAAATAATAAAACATACTCCTTCCTCTTTTCAAGTCACCATTCGGCCAAGACCAAGAGAAAATAGAGAGAGAGTGAGTTTATGAAGTTCTTGGAAGCTAGAAAGAAGAAGGAGCAAGAAGACTAAGGTAAGTATTGTCTCTTAAGCATTTTCCTTATGATCTTCCATGAAATCCTTCTCTAAACTCTTGTTTCTCATAAATCCATGGTGGTGAAGTCACACTTTGAGATCAAGAAGAGAGGGAGGAGGAGCCTAGAGTAAAAGGAAACCAAGTAGCCAAAAAGGGTAACTTCATAAACTTGCCTTCTTGAGTTGTTGTTGATAATTGTTGTTTGATTTTTATGAATTTTGGTTTGAGTTGTAAAATTATAAAAGTCATAACCCTAAGGGGTTATGCTGCCCAAAATCCTTTAAATCATGGTTAAGAAGTGTTTAAGTAAGTTAATCAAGGATTAGAAGTGGAAAAGTACAAGTTTTGGGAGATAAAACACAAAACCTCATTTTTTCCATTTTCCCCTAATATTTCGACCAGGACTAGAACTGATAGTAGGAGTTGGATTTTCATGAAATAAAGGGTTCCATTGGATTCAGTGGGCAAAAATAGGTGGGGTTACAGTTGGACACTTTTTCGGTAGAGGCCGAAAAAGCATAATTACGAAAACGCCACTGAAATCCCTAAATAGGGGCTGTCAAGGGTATTTTCATAATTTGATAGTGAATTTGGTGATTTCGAGCCCAGAAATGGATTCCTTGGGTGAAAATAAGTCAGAATAGCCTTAGTCAAAATTTTGAAAAAACGTGCCATCGGACATGGTATGGTGGGGCGGGGCTCCCGGGGGCATTTTGTAAATTTTCACCATAGCCTAATATAACCACAATAAACATTATGGAAGATTCTAAAATGATACTTGGATATGTTATGATCTATTTCTGGTACATTTAATATTTTAGGACCGATTTGGAGGCCGGATACGACACGTTCTTCGAGGCACATTTAAAAAGGGGATATTAAAGTTTTGAGGTAGAGACATTATCCTTCATACACTATGTCATAGTTATATGATTGTGTGGATGCCAATGTTTGTAAATGCGCTTTATTAATCAACACAATTTGTCCAAAAAGGGGCCAGAAGTGTCAGAGGCACTTACACTGGAGTTGGTGAAAATCCAACAGGTGCAGAATAGTGGGGCTGTGCCCTACTCATATATACATGCAGATGATATGTTTATAAATTGGTGCATACATGACATATATCATATTTACTTTTCGCGTTTTTTATGAACGATAACATGTTTCTACTGGGGTTCTCCGGAATCTCACCCTATTTTTAAAAATACACCTCAACGGGTACCAGTGGGGCAAAGGGAAAAGACATAGACGCCGGAAAGTGAACGGCATGTGTTTCGAGGCAAGGAAAAGACGTGGTCATAATTAGTCTATTTTGTGATATTTTGGTAAAATTTGTAAATATTAAGTTTCTGCTGTTTTTTCTATTTTTCGTTGACGAACTATATCAGAATTGTAAACGACTATTTTTATCAGTATAATTGTACTTTTCTGTATGCCCATTGAATTTCGTCTTTATTACTCTTCGATTATCGAAATGGAAACGGGTGTTGACAATGTTTTTATATTGTTCATTAATTTGTGCATACCTTGGCACATGCCATATTTACTTTTCGCATTATCTATGAACGATATTATGTCTCTACGGGGATTCTTCGGAATCTCACCCTATTTTTAAACAAATACCTCAGTGGGTACCAGTGGGGCAAAGGGAAAAGATGTAGACGCCGGAAAGTGAACGACACGTGTCTCGAGGCGAGGACAAGATCGTGGTCATAATTAGTCTATTTGGCGATATTTTGGTGAAATGTGTAAGTATTAAAACTTCCGCTGTATTTTTTGTTTTCGACGGCAAACGATATCGGAATTGTAAACGAATATTTTTATCAGTATAATTATACTTTTCTGCATGCCCATGGAATTCTGTCTTTATTACTTTTTGAATATCGAAATGGAAACCAATTTTGACATTTATACATGTGAAGTATTTGTATTTTGCAAATTTATACCCATAGAGTATCAATGCTCTAATTTAGGCCTCTTTGACCTGTAAAATTTTCAACAGGGGCTTTTACCTATTTAAATATGTTATTGTTTAAATTTTAATTTATGTGGTTTAAATGTCTTTTCTAGTTTTGTTTTGAAAAAGTAAAACACACTGATTTTAAAAAAAAACCTTAAATTGAAATAAGACATTTTTATACAAATTTTAACTTTATATTAAAGTGAAATGAACTTTTTAAAACAAATTTCCTTAGAAATTTTGAAAATAATAAAATTTTTGTGCAATTTATTTTAACTATTAAAAATTATTATTTTTTGCTTAAAACCATTGTGCCTCCTTTCAAAATTTTATGTCTTGTACTAGGGGTGGGCATGGGCAAGGCTGGGCAGGGGTTTAGCCCGAAGGATGAACGGGCTGCATTTTTCAGCTCGATGCCCTGCCCTGCCGCTAAAAGCCCTAACCATTTTGGGCTGGGTAAGGGTGAGATGGGCAGGGTGGGCTTCCCTGCCCAAGTGATAACGCCTTGTTTTATCCACATATGAAAAAAATAATTCCATATAAATTTTATGAATATTCCTGTAGTTACCAATACCATATGTCTTAACTTTGCTGTCAGTAATATAAACTTCAAATACATTTGAAGATTCCACATCTTGGGATATTTCAAAATAAGTCTATAACTTGAGTCTTGAAATTTAAAAACTACCATATGTCTTAACAAATATCCATACTTTAAAAATTAAACAACATCTATAATCCATTATAAATAAGAAAACAAAATGATTGTAATTAAAGCCGTGAAGTCAAAGTAGTTTGTATCAATTCAATGTCCCAAAAATTGATCAAATGATGAAGCATCTGGAAAAAAAATAAAAGCAACTATAGTTTAATACATCACAAAGTAAAGAGAGAAGGAAGAAATTTCTTATAAATAGTGTTTAGTGGCTAGGGCAAAAAAGAGATTACCAGAATAGTATTATACAATAGACAATATATATTTTAAATAAAAAAAATATATGAAATAATATTTAATTGATATGAAATTTTATATTTTAAATAAATGAACATAATTTTCAGGGCAGGGCCAAATGGGCAGGGCAGCACCCCTTACCCGATGCCCGGCCCTCCCCGGTTATTAGCCCGCCTAAAGTTGCCCAAAAATTTTTCGGGCCAATTTTTTAGGGCTAGGCTGGGTAATTTTTTGCAGGGTCAGGGTGGGCGCACCGGGCCACTGGGCACCATGCTCACCCCTATCTTATACCACCAATGATTCATAACAAAAACTCCTAAAAGGCATTCCAAAAGAAATTTTCTAAAATTATTATAGAGCCAAATTTTGAATTACTATGTTTAAAATTGTATACGCGGACATATTTCTTAAAATTAATTAATAATAAATTTTCTCAACGTTTTTCAATTAGCCCAACCGTGGTTTGGCCTTTTATCTTTTTTTTTTTTTTTATATGGGAACATTGCAGAAGGCCAAATGTAAAGAAAAAAAGGAGAGAAAAAAAACTTTGAATTTGTAAAGTTTTAAATAAAGTATTTTTTAAAAAAATAAGTTATGAATTGTTTATCTAATTTTGTTATTTTTTATTTATTTTTAATTGGGATCTTAAAATCTTATTAAAGTTTTTTTTTAAATCTGTTTCCTAAATATGAATCCAATGAAGCAGGTGTAATGAAGTGCCACCAACTACCAAATGCCAAGGAATCACTCACCCAGTCTTTTCACTTGGTTTCAATGTGCCATGAGCGCTAGAAAAAGTTCGCCAATGAAATAAAATCACCATTTCCCTCTTCTTCCCCTGGTGCTTCGATATCAACGAATGCTTGCTTCTGAGCAACCACCTCCTTTGACCTACTCATTCTCATCTCTAACCTCTCTTCTTCTTCTCCTTCTTCTTTCATAGCTAATTCTCAGAGACGAAGGCATTTCCTTCCAGGTCAGTCTTCGAAACAATGGTGTTTGATTGTCTGTGACAGTTTTGTCCTATCGGAATTTGAATATCTTAGTTTTCGTTACTGCTATTGCTCATCATTTTGGAAGAAAGTGATTTTACTGAATGTCGCGAACCCAAAGTTAGTTAAATTTTCTGTTGGTTTTTTCCTCGTGCGCCCTCTGTGTTTGTTGAAGTGTTTTTCTGAGCTTGTTTTCATGTTTCACAATCGCATGTTTTTTCGCAACCCTTGCCGAGTTGTAATTACGTTTCAGTAGATATTTTCTTAAAAACAAACTCGCGCTGTTTTTGAAATAATTACTCCAGTGACGTGATTGTAATTTTATACTCTCCGCTGATCGTCGCTCGTTGGAATGTTTCTCTCTATTTCTTATCAGCGATGCAAATCATATTTCAGAAACAGGTACTTCTTCACTGCAGCTCAAGATGGGGAAAAAGCGTGTTATGGTGCCAGTGGAACAGGTTGACTTATCCGCAGTTAAATATGAACAAGAGAGTATCCAAGGTCATTTGATTCTCGAGTTCTACTGAATTTTTGGTTTCGTTCAACGATAATATGGTGTGAACGAAAGGCTGGTGAATTGGATATTCTGCTCATACTCGTTAGCAATTGTTGTGTTTTGCAGCTCCACATTTGACTGGATTCCTGTTTAGGTTTTTTGTTCGGATAGCTGAAGCACCGCTGATAGGGCCTTTGATAATATCTATGTTGAAGAAGTCGAATAAGGTTGATGAGGTAGGTTTGTTTGTTTTTTTCCTCCAAATAGGTGTTCCATGTTCATGCTATTCATTTGCTGTGTTTAAACTTCGAAGTTTCACCGAGTGGACTATGGTTTGTGAGTAAAGTGAGCATGGCAATTTCAGTGTTTGTCTAATGTTTTGCTTATTTCTAATCAATAGTTGTTGCGGAACACTGTGATACCAGAAGAACCCATGTTCAAACCTGAATATCCACCTCAAGGTAGCTTCTTCTGCATGCTTGTAATTAATGTTGATTCACAGAGCTTATAGGAAAGCATATTAATTTCTCTTTGACTATGTAGCTTCATAATCTTGACAGAACTGTATACTGATGGAAAATAATTTTTTTTCACTGAATTCACCTGATCAAAATTAGATTCTCATCAATCTTTCGGCTAGTTAGAATTATAGTAATATATTAACATTAGAGAAAAGTTCCATGAATTCGTTTGCATTGGATTGGAGATGTTTGTTTTATACCTTCCCCTATTGCTATGGCCTAATTTCAGACAAGGAACCTGGTGTTGTCATTCTTGATGAAGATGGGAAACCTGAAGATCGAATTGAAGCTGCCTTGAATTGTCTTCCGAATTATGATCCTGCTGCATGCTGGGGGAATTCCTCTTTTCCATTTCGGTACTGGAAAATACGTGATTATGCTTATGCATATCGGTCAGGAAAAGTAACACCATCTATGGTTAGTGGCATTCATTTGCTGAGAACTTCATTTTTATTTTATTTATTTATAACTATATTGCAAATGAATTATTCTGCTTTGTTTATATAGGTTGCAGAGAACATCATTTCGGTTATAGAGGAGATCACTAAAACGAGACCCCAGGAACCACTACTGATATCTTTTGATGCTGAGGTAGTCAGGAGGCAGGCATCTGCATCTACTCACAGATTTGAAGCAGGTATTGCTATTTGGTTCTGACACAGATGATGTTGCAGTGGTATCCTTTAAGCATGATTATGTTGACATATGATGGAATGGATAATGTAATCACCTAACTCACCTCTTTGACTTTTATCTGATTGCACAGGAAATCCATTATCTATTTTGGATGGAATTTTCATGGCCATTAAGGATGACATAGATTGCTACCCCCATCCATCTAAGGGTAAGTTGAAATTTCTTCAAGTGAATAATTACAAAAAATATTAATATTATTTCGTGGTGTTGATAGGTGCTACTACATGGATGCATGAGGTACGCACTGTTAAAGAGGATGCCGTTTGTGTTTCAAGGCTCCGTAGCTGTGGTGTCATATTTGTCGGGAAGGCAAATATGCATGAGTTGGGCATGGGAACGACAGGAAATAATCCTAATTATGGGTGAGACTTTATCTTAGGTGATTTATGGTTAGTATGGATCTCATCTCAACATAAAACTTTGATCCCAAGTATGGAGACTATTTGGTTTTATGATGAAGTCATGGAATGTCTCTATTAGCCTTATTTGAAATGTAATCAGCATCTCAGTATAACTCAATCATTCTTCTACTCGATTAGGTGAAAAAGTAATCAAGTGAAGAGGCAAATGCTCGAGTTCTGTTATTTGTTGTTCCATTAGGAGTTGGAAGATAAATGCATGTATAATGTTCTGATCACCTAGATAAGTAATAGCTATAAAATTTTTAATTAAAAATTCTTTGGTATCTAAGCTAAAATTAGTATAGGATTGATTTTCTGTTTATCCCGTGAAATTTACATTTCCAGTAACTGCCAGCTTTAAGCAAATCATGCTTTTATGCATACATATCATATTCACTCTCCTCACTGTCAAATCAAGCAAAAGCTTTATACTATAAAAGGTACAAACTACAAGATGCTAAAGAAAATACATCAGAGTCATTCATGAATTTAATTTTAATATTAATGTTAGTTACTGGTAATTTTCGCATTTCAGTGCAGTTCTAAATTTAATAAATCTTCTATACACTTTATTGAGTGTTTGGTCAGTTCATAGTTTCCTCATGTTCTTTATAAAAGATTTAATCATGATGGTCCGTCTTTCAATTCAATTTTCTTGAAGTGCAGAACTACAAGAAATCCTCATGCACCTGATAGGTATACTGGTGGATCTTCTTCAGGTCCAGCTGCAATTGTAGCTTCTGGACTATGTGCTGCTGCACTGGGAACTGATGGGGGAGGTTGTGGAAATACAACATGTAAAATTGAATGTTTTATCCCCATATTTCACATGTACTGATTTTGATGTTTGGAAATGAATGAGCAAGGCAGGTTCAGTCCGCATTCCTTCTTCCCTTTGTGGTGTAGTGGGGTTAAAGTCAACATATGGACGGACAGATATGAAAGGGTAATTTCTGACCCCGTGTGATGGATCATATGACTTCATTTTCCTTTATGAATTGTTTATGGTTTAATAATACATTTTAATCCATGGTAAGAACTATCAAAATCTTTAATTTTATTTTGGAATTTCGGTGAGAATACTCGGATATATTCCTCTTGCTTTTATAGACATAAATCTTTACTCCAAGGAGAAGGTTATTGTCTGGACTATGATGCTCAGTAAATTAATATGAATAAACTTCTGTAGACTATTAGGCTTTAAAAAGCTATTTCTCGGATGTGTTATGAGATTTTGGAGGGCACAAATAAACAGTCTCATTATACACTGAAGTTTGTAGAAGAAATATGATTCTACATAATCGGATGCCTTATTCTATTCACAAACCAAGTAATATATAGATTACAAGTAACAGCTATAGAGATGCGCTGTATTCAAAAAATCAAATGGGATAACAAAATATATTCAGTTATCTAAGATACTCTAAACTAATCCCTTAATTATAGCTAACTAATTCCTATCTTCATAATATCTGATTAATGATAATTAATTGTAACAAATTTACCACACTCCCCCTCAAGTTAGATCATAGATATTGATCATGTCCAACTTGCTGATGAACCGTTCAAACTCATCCTCTGATAGTCCTTTAGTAAGAATGTCTGCCAGTTGCAACTTGTTAGGTATATAAGTTAGGCACATAATACCTTCTTCTACCTTTTCTCTAATGAAGTGTCTATCAACGTCAACATGTTTGGTTCTGCTGTGTTGTACTGGATTTAGGGCCATGCTGAGAGCAGCCTTCTTGTCACAATAAAGCTTCATTGGAGAGATAATTTGGGCTTGTGTTTCCTCAGTTACTCACTTTAAACATAATCCTTCCATAATACCTTGAGGTAATGCTCTTAGTTCAGATTCTGCACTACTCTTTGCCACAACTCTCTGTTTTTGGCTTTGCCAAGTAACCAGGTTCCCCTATACAAAGGTGCAATACCCTGATGTCGATCTACTATCTTCCTGTGAGCCTGCCCAGTCAGCATCGGTATAGATTTCAATTGTTCTAAGGTCACATTTCTTGAAAAAGAGACCTCAACCTGGTGTGCCTTTTAGGTATCTCAGGATTTTATACGCTACATCCATATGTCTCCTTTTAGGGGAGTGCTTGTTTTGGCTTGCTATACTAACTGCAAAAGCAATGTTAGGTCATGTATGTGATAAATAGATTAGTTTCCCGACTAACCTTTGATAGTGTTCCTTGTTTGTTGGCATATCATCCTTCTCTTGCTTTTCTATGTTTGGAACTTCCGTTTCTGTCCCTGCAACGTTTTGCTTGTCTCTACTCTTTTTCTTAGTACTAATTGGTACTTTACTAGGTTTACATCCTAGCATGCCAGTTTCCTTAAGTAGGTCAAGGATATATTTTTGTTGGGAGACATAGATGCCCTTCTTTGATCTAGCTACCTCCATTCCCAGAAAGTATTTTAACTTACCAAGATCTTTAACTTCAAATTTCTTGTTCAGGACAGCCTTAATTCTGTTCATCTCTTCAACATCATTTCTTGTGAGAATGATGTCATCCACGTATACAATTAGGATGGTTGTCAAACCTCCCTTCTGTAGCACAAACATATTGTGATCATACAGGCTTTGCTTGCAGCCTTCAGTTTTGAGAACCGTCGAAAACCTGTTAAACCAGGCACGAGGTGGTTGTTCGAGGCCGTAGAGAGACCTTCAAAGTTTGCATACCTGATTCTGTCATCCTTTTTCAAATCCTGGTGGGAGTGTCATGTATACTTCCCCTCTTAACTCATTGTTTAGAAACGCATTTTTGATGTCAAGTTGTTGAAGAGGCCAATCAAGGTTGGCTGCAGTAGACAGGAGTGCTCGGATGGTATTCAGTTTTGCCACAGGTGCGAATGTCTCATTGTAGTTTATTCCATATATCTGAGTGAAGCCCTTGGCAACTAATCGTGCCTTATATTTGTTAAGGGTGCCATCAGACTTATATTTCAAGGTGAACACCCACTTACACCCTACAGGTTTCTTTCCTCTTTGTAAGGCAAAAACTTCCCATGTACCATTCTTTTCCAATACCCGCATTTCTTCTAAGACAGCATTTTTCCATTCAGGGACTTCAAGTGCTTCATACACATTGTTAGGAATCAAAATCCTATCAAAACTAGTGACAAAGTTATAGTGATTTTGGGTCAGATTAGCATGAGGTACATATTTTTGGATAAGATGCAAAGTACATGTGCGAGTTTTCTTTCGGAGACCAATGGGTATATCTAACTCATTTGTTGCCTAAA
Organism: Inga laurina; assembly: GCA_963855925.1. Taxonomy (NCBI): domain Eukaryota; kingdom Viridiplantae; phylum Streptophyta; class Magnoliopsida; order Fabales; family Fabaceae; genus Inga; species Inga laurina. Next base: position 22,566,655 of record OY979708.1, on the reverse strand, counting down.
CTAGATCACCTTCTTTCTCAAAATCCATCACTGGGTTAGAGATTGGAACTACTTTGGATGTGCAGGGCTCTTTTACCTATTTGGTCCGCCGTGAATAGACTTTATACTGATCATGATGGTTCTTGTCCCCATCCTGTGGTATAGAAGGCGGTTCAGATTGTATTTGGATGGGAATTGATGGCGGTATAGATTTTGGTACGCTTTCCAAGGACTGAACTTCATTCCAACTCTCCCCCTGAAGTGAAGACTTGGAGAAGTAAGGGACGGTTTCATGAAACGTGACATTACGACTGATAAAGAGGTGTTTAGAAACGGGGTTGTAATATTTGTATCCCTTCTGAGAAATAGTGTATCCTTGGAAAACACATTTAACAGCCCGAGGGTCGAATTTGGAAGGAGGATGGTGAAGGTGAACGAAAACAGAACATCCAAAGACATGAAGCGGAAGATGGTGGTCAAGGTGAGTAACAAGATAAGTTTCACAAAGTTTCTTAAGTGGGGAGACAAAGGATAAGGTCCGGCTAGGCACACGGTTAATAAGATGGGTGGCGGTGAGAATGGCATCCCCCCAATAGTAGTTATTGATATTAGAGGTATAGAGGAGGGCTCGGGCAATTTCGAGAAGGTGACGGTTTTTTTGTTCAGTCACACCGTTCTGTTGAGGGCTATGAGGGCAACTACTGTTGTGAACAATTCCATTGGCTGTCAGAAAATTGTTGAGAGTATGGTTGAAATATTTGGTGCCATTGTTAGAGTATAGGACTTGGACAGGGGTATTAAATTGAGTTTTGATATAATGAAAAAATCCAATGAAGATAGTAGTGACGTCACATTTTTCCTTAATAAGGTATTCCCTCCGATCCACAATATAGGGCACTTATAGAAGAAATGCATGGTCCACAATATAGGGCACCTGCAGTTTAATTAATGCATTTTTCCTGTTTTACCCCGTAATTAATATTCACTTTCCAACTTTGCCCACTAATTATATCTCCCTCTCTCTAAAATAAAATTTACTATGCAACTATGATGATAAATGGTAGCTCTTCTCTCTCCTCACAACCATCATTTCCCATGCAAATGCTTTTATGAAATGACTCTCTCTCATTTGATAAAAAAAAGTGACGCCCTCTCTCATATGGAGATTGAAAAAGCACATGGATGTGAGAGAATACAAATTGGAAAAAGAAAATTTTACCATTTTTTAATCACATTTCTTAACAAGGGTGAAAGTGGAAAAAACTTATATTCTATGACATATTAAATAACTTAACTATCATTTCTTGTTTCGCGTAAATTAGTTAAGTTGCCCTATATTGTGGACCGGAGGGAGTACACCCAACACATACGAGTGTGATCGTCAATAAATGTGACAAACCACTTTGCAAAAGAACGATTGGGAATCCGCATAGGCCCCCAGACATCACTGTGGATGGTGGAAAAGGGTTTTGTAGGTTTATAAATGGAAGGGGGAAAACTTGTACGGTGATGCTTAGCAAGTTCACAAATGTCACAGCAAAGAGACACATCTTTATTAAATGAAAAATAAGGAAACAAATGTCTTAAATAGGAAAAACTTGGATGTCCCAGCCGTTGGTGCCAGAGTAAAATGTCATTTGGCTTGGGAATGGAGACAGAACCATGGAGTTTGGAGCACAATGCTTTCATAGTGGAACCATCAAGATAGTAGAGCCCGTCATATTCCTTAGGAGTGCCAATCATCTTCCTCGACGAGAGATCCTGAAATAGACAATGTGTAGAAAACAAGTGAGCAGAACAATTGGCTTGGTTGGTTAATTTACTAATGGAGAGAAGGTTGCATGCTAGACGAGGAACATGTAAAACAAAGTCAAGGTTCAGGGAATCAGAGAGTTGCACAATGCCAGTGCTAGCAATGGGGGTTGATGTTCTTGTTGTAGTTTTGATTTGTTCATTTCTAGCTAGAGGTCGGTAGGAAACAAATAATGGAGTTTCGGAGGTCATATGATTTGAGGCATCTATGTCTACAATCCAATGTGAGGGACGAGCGGACGTATGAAGAGCAAAAGGATGATTACCTTTATGGGCCACAGTTACATTTGGACTAGAGTGCTATTGGGATTGCATTTGTTTCAGCATCTCAAGGATTTGGCTTAGTTGATCCGGGTTGGAAGCCGAAACAGGAGGTAATGGGTCAGATTGGTCTTGACTCGCCTGGTAACCATGAGTCTTGCTCTTCCGAGGTTTCCAGTCTGCTGGCTTGCCGTGGAGCTCCTAGTAGTGATCACGAGAATGGCCGGGCTTTTTGTAGTGGTCATAGAATACCTTAGCTCTTGTGTTGGCAGAGGACGAAGGTGCTATGCTAACCAAGGCAGGTGATACAGTCGGTATCGTGCTGACTAAGGAAGATGACTCAGAGTGATTTTTCAGAATTACATGGCGGCGAGATTCTTCCCTTCGGATGTTAGAATAGACTTCACGAGGTGAAGGTAGAGATGAGCGGCTCAAAATACGACTACGTACCTCATCAAACTCAGGATTTAAACCAGCAAGGAAGAGGAGAATACAATCGGTGTCAATATTCATCCTGTGACGAGTGGTGTCGGTAGGTGAAGACCATCTCGCATTGTTGTAGAGATCCAATTCTTGCCACACAGCAACCAGTTCATGCCAGTAGTCGGTAACATCCCGTGATCCTTGAGCAGACTTCCAGGTCTGGCGTCGGAGATGATATTATAGGGGTGAGCATGGTGCCCAGTAGCCCGGTGCGCCCACCTTGGCCCTACAAAAAATTGCCCAGCCCAGCCCTAAAAAAGTGGCCCGAAAAAATTTTGGGCAGCTTTGGGCGGGCTAATAACCGGGCAGGGCCGGGCATCGGGCAAGGGGTGCTGCCCTGCCCATTCGGCCCTGCCTTGATAATTATTTTCATTTATTTAAAATATAAAATTTCATATCAATTAAATATTATTTCATATATATTTTTTTATTTAAAATATATATATTGTCTATTGTATAATACTCTTCTTATCCTCTCTTTTTTACCCTAACCACTAAACACTATTTACAAGTAGATTTCTTCCTTTCTTCTTTACTTTGTGTTGTATTAAATTATAGTTGTTTTTTATTTTCTTTCCAGATGCTTCATCATTTGATCAACTTTTGGGACATTGAATTGATGCAAATTACTTTGACTTCACAGCTTTAATTACAATCATTTTGTTTTCTTATTTATAATGGATTATGGATGTTGTTTAATTTTTAAAGTGTGGATATTTGTTAAGACGTATGGTATTTTTTAAATTTCAAGACTCAAGTTGTAGACTTTTTGAAATATCCCAAGATGTGAAATCATCGAATGTATTTGAAGTTTATATTACTTAGGGCGAAGTTAAGACATATATGGTATTAGTAATTACAGAAATGTTTATGAAATTCATAAGGAATTATTTTTTTCATAAGTGGACAAGATAAGGCGTTATCACTTGGGCAAGGAAGCCCACCCTACCCAGCCCACCCTTGCCCAGCCCAAAATGGTTAGGGCTTTTAGCGGGCAGGGCCGGGCATCGAGCTGCAAAATGCAATCCCTTCATCCTTTGAGCAAGGCATCGGGCAAGGGTCTCGCCCTGCCCAGCCCTGCCCACGCCCACCCCTAGATGATAAATGTGAGACAGGTCCTGTGCATCAGAGTACGAGTCTCGAACTGCTTCCTAGATGGCGTGAACCGTCGGTAGATACATAAAGGTCCAACGGAGCTGCGGTGACATGGAGTTGATCAGCCAAGACAACACCAGGGAGTTGTTGATTTCCCATTGCTGCATCATCGGTGAAGCTGGATCGATGGGTGCAGTCGCTTCGCCCGTGAGAAAATCACATTTGCCGTGTCCTCCAACAACGAGATGTATAGCCTGAGCCCATTCACTGTAATTAGTGGGCGTCAATTTTTCCGAGACAATAAGGGTGTGTTTGGTTTAAGGGGAGGGTAGGGAGGGGAAATTACAATTTTGGACAAAAGAAATTCAAAATTTACCCTTTCATTTTTTTTAAATTTTGGGTTCCCGCCCAAAATTTACTTTCTCATTGTTTTTAAATTTTGAATTCCCGCCCAAAATTTAAACTCCTTCAACCCAAAAAAGTAATTTACCCACCCTCCCATTCCCTCCCACCCCTCCCCTCCCCGCAAACCAAACACACCCTAAGACTAGACGATCCTTCATGGCTAGAGATGGACCCAAGAGAACCTCCAGGTCGCAGCAGATCAGCAGTCGACGATCCATCCAAGTTCTATCCTATGGTGTGACAGGTCTACTCTTGTGGACGATGCTCGGATTCTACGGATGTGTTTGGATCGGAATGGTGTTGCTCTGATACCATGTAGAAGAAATATGATTCTACATCATCCGATGCCTTGTTCTATTCACATGCCGAGTAATATATAGATTACAAGTAATAGCTATCACTAGAGATGCGCTGTATTCAAAATATCAAATGGGAGGACAGAATATATTCAGTTATCTAAGATACTCTAAACTAAACCCTTAATTATAGCTAACTAATTCCTATTTTCATAATATCTAATTAATAATAATTAATTGTAACAGATTTACCACAAAGTTGTTTCAATTATGGAACAAACTTGTTGGAAATGAAATTTTATTAAACAAGAAGTCTGTCCAACCTCCTGAGATAACTTTTTTTAAGTCAGGTTTAGAAGTTATGGTAGCAATAAAAAATGTAAGAATTGGATCTGTGCAGATTTGATGCTTATGCAGGCTTGTGGGCTTTATGGACAGAACAAAATTCAGGAAATTTTAGTAAGAGGTTTCTCCCATAACTCTGTTAATAGAATAGAGTAGTGTATTATTCTGGACTACTCTGGGTTTGAGGTCAAAATTTATTTAAGGGGATTCTTGGGATTGGAGAGCTCCTGTGTTTATTTCTGCTTTTTTTCCTTGTATATTCGTTATAGAAGGATGGTCTGCTCTCCTTGCACATTCTACTCTTTCACTTGATAAAATCTTTCTTACATTCCATAAAAAAAAGAGAGAATATCTTCTTACAGAATATCTTACGACTTTTGGTCATAGAGGGGAATGAGATGTGGTATAATTCAATAAAGTTTCTGATTGATCCATGTAGAGTATATAGCAAAAAGAGGAAAGAGAAAACAGAAGAAAAAAGGGAGTGGCGGGAGTGAGGGAATGATGAGGTCTCACACAATGAGATGTCCCTCGCATAACTAGCTTCACGTGGGATATGGTTATGAGGGAGGAATATAAACTAGATGGGAGAGTGAAAGGTGAAGGAACAAATTATATCGTTCAGAGAGAGACCTCAAATGCAGAAGATTTCCCACCCCCCCCCCCCCCCCCCCACTTTCTGTTTTGTATCCCTGTAAACGTCCAAGACTGTCAAATTCATTTATTTCTTGCTGTTAAATAGAAATTGCAGCTCATCATTAGAATGAGAATTCCCAGCTCTCTCTGTCTCCAAGAACTAATAAAATATTGTGCAAGGGTGTATTTTGTGATCATGTTTGAATTTTCCATCTCTTTTTGCAGGTCATTGTGTGATTCTGGGACTGTGGAAATTATTGGACCCATTGCTTCGACAGTGGAGGATGCCATGCTAGTGTTCGTAATTCATATTTCTGTCTCTCTGTCTTTTGACCATCTCTTCATTTTACTTGATGGCTTCTGGTTTGCATTACTTGAAATCAAGTTATTTTTCCTCTTTCCTCCAATTATGTTCAACTTTTTTGTATAATTTCCATAAATTATTTTGTTGCAACTTGCAATCCTTTTTTAGCATCCAAAACATCCAAGAAAAGGTAATGTTGATAATTTGCAAATTTTCTTAGTAACATAACATGTATATATAAATACTTAGAAAGCTGCATACATACATATCTATTTTCTAGATTTTATATATCATTAATAACTTCTGCACGTGCTAAATAGATTTCCCCCCAATCTAAGGATCAAATGAGTTAACTGACCAAAATGTAATGCCCTTTCTTGCTTTCCAATATGAAGACTTTATTCATATAAAGAGTTTATGCATATGTCCTCCAATTGTTTGGTACAGCATCTCAATTGTTTTAGTCAAGCATTAAAATCCTGACCATGATTTCATCCTTTTTGGCATATTGGAGTTCTTGCATGTAGAAAATTTTCACTTATTAATAATCATTGACCAGGTATGCAGCAATGTTGGGCCCATCACTTGCGACCAAAATCAGGATGAGACCGGTAATTAATTTTTAAACCTTTTATTTATATTCTTGGAAACAAGTATGGAGGACCGAAGTTTAACACTGAACTTCAAATTGTAGATTTCATAGAATTAATATGCAGGACAGTAAATTATAAGTCCAAAAGCTAGCTTAGTTCTGTGTGGAGCCGTATCTTCTTAATATAGAAGTGGAGACTAGGAAGAAAAAGACGACTTTTTGACACCTAATTTGGGAAAGATGATGGTGCAATTTTCATATTTCTAATAAAATATTTCCAGGAAACAATATTGAATCTTGGTTTTGCTAGTATTTGCAACATCTTGGCGTTTTCAGTGTAATTTTGTATAATGCTTTACCTAGCCAGACCGTGCTTTTTTCTCACATATATGTTTCTTTATTACCTATTCCAATGTTAAAGTAGACCCTCTATTTCTTGTACAGAAGTTGCATGTGGTGTTGCTTTCTCACGAAAAAGATCGAGCTCATAATCCATATTTTCATTTAATTTTATTCTTAGTTATTAAGTTTGGTATACATATTTTTAATTTCAGGAAAGCAAAATATAAGATAAAAACAGCCTTGTAAAGACACACGAATTGTCTATTCTATAAAAATTTATGAATTCTTTTCATCTTATATTTTTCTTCAAAATTAAAAACAAGCAAACAAATTTTGATTGTTTACATTATATCTTCTTGTAAGGAACTAGTGCAGTGCTACTTCTGTACAAAAAGCGAAGAATCTGTTTTGATTCCAATATCATGCCTAGTCTTTTCTCGTCTTCTTTTCTTCAACGTGAATTACCTGCATCCTAATGCTGTACTTGCAAAACCATTTGGAAAACTCTGCACCTACTCAATTTTTGTTTGGAGTTTCCCTTGCAATTAGTGTAAAGTCTTCATAGTATTTGCTCCTATTATCACTTGTATCAACTTAACATGCTCATCTGTTGTCTACTAATTGCCAATTGGCCATACATATTGTGCCTTATCACATAATATTTGAATTCTAATGGAGGATCATCTCTACTAAAGATAATCCTCTTTTCCACCCCTTTGGTATGTTAGTCTGAACTCTGAAGCACCAATGCTAATCAACCAAATAGAAATAATGACAAGCAGCCTTTCTAGAAAGGAACTAGAATCTGTTCTATTGCGACGTCCAATTGACAAACTGCTCGGCAGGAGATCACTCTAGCATGTATAATGTATAATCAGTATAACAATATATATAATAAAATTTATAACAAGTCACACTATTTACGTGAGTGGTAAAACTAATTATTTAGATTCTGTTCAATGCACAGGAGAATGTGGCTAGTTGAACATGTACCATGTGAAGTTGCTCTCTTTGTTGCAAACGAGACACTTTTTTAACAGATGTATATTGGCTGGTGTCTGAAATCACACAAAGAACATAACGGTTTCATGTGAAAAAAAGAAAATTATCCTAGTCAATGAGAAGTGCGAACTTGTATTTGAAGTAAAAGTTATAGCAAAGCTTTATTGTCATTTTATATTCTATATCAGGATGTAAAATATTTTTTCTGTAATGATTATATGTTTTTTTGGCAGTCACCGCCTTGCTTGCCAAACCTGTCATCCTATGATGACTCAAATACTTTGGGATCATTGCGACTAGGAAAGTACACTACGGTAATCACCCTATACTTAAAAAATTGATTGTATTTCTAGTATAATATCATATTTTTTCTTGCAAGTAATATATTTTAATTCCTGTGCAGTGGTTTAATGATGTGCATTCAACGGAAATCTCTGATAAGTGTGAGGATGCAATTAATCTGCTATCAAAATACCATGGTTGTGAAGTAAGTTATTGTCAGTATCATGTTGTTCATGATTGTATTAAAATTTATTTTGTTGCTTATTGAAAAGAGAGCAAGTTTTTAAGTTTAGCATGACGGAATCAAACAATGCTGAGTGCTACTTTTATCTTATTTACCTATGAAGACAATAGAGATTGTTGTACCAGAGCTTCATGAGATGCGAACTGCCCATGTTGTTTCCATTGGCTCTGAATGCATAGCATCATTAAACCCTGATTGTCTGGACGGGTATGTTTTTGGGTATCTTGAAGCTTAAAGCTTGTAATCTTATATTGTCTTTGATTGTAACAAGGCAGTATGGTTTATTTGTTGTTGAAAGCACGTAAAACTGGTAACTGTCAATATCTAGCAATGCATATTGAGATACATATGGCATGTTCACTCTAATTATTCTGTTGTAGGAAAGGTAAAAGATTGACATATGACACCCGTACAAGTTTTGCACTTTTCCGATCATTTTCAGCAGGAGATTATGTTGCTGCCCAATGTCTCAGGTGATGCCATAGACATGTTTATGAAAGAAGCTAACTTGGATTTGGTTCAATTTCAAATTATGTGTCACTTTTTCAATGACATGGAAAAATCTTATGCTGCAGAAATTATACTCACGTAGATTCTTTAAATTTAAATCATAAATGTAGCTTCTAATCCTCTTTCCCATTTCAGACGAAGGCTCATGCATTATCATATGGAAATTTTCAAGAAAGTGGATGTTATAGTTACTCCAACAACAGGGTATGTACTTATAACAAACAACTGTGATAGAAGTGCAAATCTAATGTGATGGACCTTCAACTTACTACAAAATTCAGTTGAATCATTGTAACATTCATATATGTGTTCCTTTTTGGGCCAAAAAAAAACACGTGTTTCTTTACGTTCTAATGGCTATTTGGAACATCAGCTTGTTCCCTCTTCCTTCTGCGAAGAAAACTGGGTTCTGAAGACTAAAATTAAATTACCAAATCAAACTTCTCATTATTTTTGGGATTAAGGCTTTGTTAACAATCTATGTATGTCCAGAAACAGAAACTAAATTTTTTTTTTCTTGATAGCATGACGGCGCCTAAAATACCACCTAGTGCTCTCAAAAGTGGCGAGACAGATATTCCGGTTACAGGTGATTTGATATTCAGCTTCAGTTCTGCATCTAATTATTCTTGCCTCTTGCCAGAAGTTAATTTGGGGCTTGGCTTCCAGGTTATCTTATGCGTTTTGCTATCACTGCAAATCTTCTCGGGTTCCCTGCAATTACTGTCCCTGTGAGTGAGAGTGAAGTGAATCACTAAACTGTTTATTCTTTGGGTGTAAAGAGTATATTCTGTAATTCTGTTTTTTTCTCTTTACTTGACGTGTTCAACATTTAGGTTGGTTACGATAAAGAAGGACTTCCAATAGGATTGCAACTAATTGGTCGACCATGGGGGGAAGCTACAATTCTGCGTCTAGCTTCTGCAGTCGAGGTACTTGCTCTGTTTTGTATAAAATGAAAAATGGTGTCAGGATAATTTCACGGAGAGCCTGATTTTCAAGTGGTTAAGCTTTTTAATCATTAAAGATATTGAGATGAGAATCTGACCTTACTATGGGAAATTAAAATCAAGGGACTGTAACCCATAATGTTAGCTGTTGGAATCTTAAAAATTTAATCTTTTTTCGAAGACCATAGAAACAAGTTGCAATTAGTGCTTCTTTAGTTTACCATTCATACTCTAGAATTACAACCTGATTTTATCCCCGATGCAAGAAGGGTGTTTTGGTCTACTATTATATATGGTTGAAGAAGACCTTCCAGCATCAGATAAAGCATGTCATAACATTAAGAAGCATCAACTGTAACTTTATAAAAGCGCCAAGAGCAGCTTATTTCTATGACATTTGTGAGAGGATTTTATTTTTTATTGTTTTTAATTCTTAAGTGTCAATATGATAAGTTGAGTCATCAAGGATCATTTTTAGTACCATAGAGAAGATTAGAGTGAGAATCTCAATACATATATTTGGAAAAAAAGGCTCAATCTCTTGGCCACCGCATAGTTTCCAGTTGCAAACGATGTGTGTTAGAGTGTGTAATGCGCCCCCAAAAGCTCAATTGGTGCCCAAATCCCAATTGGTAATTGGGAAAAAAAAAATGTTTGGTGTCCCCAATTGCCAATTGAGCTTATGATGATCAAAATAACTTATGTCATAAGCTCAACATTGGAGCTTTTACTGATTTAGCTTTTGGGGAGGGTGAGAATGATTAAAAATTTTTTTCAGTTGTGTTCATTGTGCTATTAGACTGATTGCAATTTTACCCTTAATGTACTTTTTCGGTTACAAAAATTAATTTCAACTATTTTTTGGTGCTTTTAACCCTTAAAATATTTTTTCAACTGTATCCAGTGTGTTATCAGACTAATTGCAATTTTATCCTTAATATATTTTTTCAGTTCCAAAAATTATTTTAAACTATTTTGTGATGCTTTTAACCCTTTAAAATATTTTTTCACCCACTCTCTCTTACTATTATCACAAAAGTCACTTGTGCTTAAGTCAATCCAAACAAGTTTTACTTTTATAAAAGTCATTTATACAATCGTTGTTCCAAGCATAAATCACATTACACAATCAGGCTTTTACCAAAAGTAAAATTATCAAAAGCTAAATTGATAAACTCCATTTTTCTTATTGCGGTTCCAAACACACACTTAATCTGCCTCTCTGTTTAATGAGCACAGAAACTCTGCTGGGAGACGAAAAAGAAACCTGTACAATACTATGATGTGCTGAGACCAAACTGAAGGTGCGTTTATCACAGCCAAAGCTTCTGCAGTCTCCGTGCTTTGTGAGCTATTATGTGCACAGTGTGTTTGATTCTCTGGACATCTCATTTCTTGGTATGATACTCTTGGTTGGACGAATATATTCTGTTTATAATTGTAATAAATTCAGGATAAAACATGGATATTGAAATATGAGAGGGCGAAAAAAAAAGACCATAATCTTCTCGAGTGCTGTTAAATATGTTTCATTAATCGTTCTGTGCTTCAGATCCAGTTATCAATTCACGGTCTCATTAGTAAAAGTAGAAAGATAGATCCCTTCTGCATATAATACTACATCCAATTCTTAATATAAAAGTTAATTGACTAATTTGGATAGATTAATAAAATTAGTTATGTTTGTTACTTATACCAAATATAACGTAGTTTTCTTTAAATACCATATTTCATCATAACTACCTTTAGATATAAACTTCTTAATGTGTACAATCAATAGGGTTATCTTGGGAAAAATTATAAATTTGGGAGATAAAGTGAAAAAATGTCTTATATCTAGGATCGAACAAGTAGCTCTTATACTACCTTCATTCTAGATATAAGAGCTAGTTTTTATGTAAATTTTGGTTTTAAATAGAAGACATTTTTTTTAATATTATCTCTTATATTTATCATTTTTATCTAAACTAATTTGTCTGATTTATAAATTAATATATAATTTAATGATATTCATAAGTATTTCAAAGAGATTATATAACATATATTATAATTAAATAATTTATTTAACTTCCTGAATCTTTCCAAATTAGTCGATTAACTCTTCCGTCTAGAAACAAAAGTAGTATCAAGGACCAGGTAGTACATAAGTTAATAGGAGTATGGTGGAGACCAGGTCAAGGGTTCTGTCTCCCTCCCAATAACGTAAGTTAGTTTGTTAGGGTGGACTCTTCCCTACTATAGCATTGGAATTGACAGGTATTAAGGAGGGTGTGAAACCCCTATCCCAAAGGTTCTTTGTTGAGGTGGGAGAATCAACTCATTTAAATGCATATTAAGCATCTCATACTACTCAATGTGTTGTCCCATACTTGAGGTACCAGGTCTTCATTAGAGTATCTATGATTGTTAATTAAGTCATGCTTTCAACGTACAGATTGAAGCATTGAGAAGGTTTATATTCCAATTTATCTCTAATATACGATTAAATTATGAAAAAAAATTATAAATGAAATCTTGGCTAAGAAATTAATTTAAAATTTTCAGACTTATTATCATAAAAATCATGTGTCTGGTGTCTAACACGTTTAGAAAATTGTCCTTGGCACTAGATCCAACATAAAAATATATACACGGTATGGCTAAACAAATGTGCTCCATCCGTAAATTATCTACTTTACAAAAATTGTAAAAGGTAATTGATGTATTTAAAACAACTACATCTTTTTATAAATACTCTTCATTAAATATTTTATTTAAATTCACCCTCTCCTAATTAATTAAAAGGAAAATTGAGTAAAAGCCCTTTTCATACGTGAGAATGACCTAAATTAAAGTATCAGCATTCTATGTGCACAAAATTTATAGATTATCCGTGCTTTGTATATAAAAATTTATCAGGTGCTTTCCACTAATAAAATTTTTAATGGGGGACTTTTCCCCAGTGGCCCCTTGATTAAAAGTACTCTTTAGGAATATTTTTGGGGAAAATGTTAATTACTGCTTAAATTTTGTAAATAATATTGTAAAGAGGAACGCAAAATGTGTAAGAATTGTCAAAAGGAACGGAGGGAATAAATAAAAGGATTTTTTCTCTCTTTTTAAACGACAAAAGGATCTGTAATAGATTAAGCACAAAATTAACGATTCTTTAGAGGCATGATTTTTTTTTTTTTCCATTTTTAAAAAATGCTGGTTTCTCAGCTCAGATGAAAATATCTTTGCATAATAATGGGAGTATTTGAGCTCTATTTAGGAACTCAGCGTCGCAACGGCCTGAAGTAGAAGTAGAAGAACCAGACCCCTATTTTTCTTTGTCCTTCTCATCAGCAACACCACAAGGGAGATCCAGTCCAGAAGGCACGTTGCCTGGATAGTTAGTTGTTGATGCATGCGAACTTGTCGTGCTGGAAGCAGAAAGAATTTAATTTAATTCTGAAAATCCTGATTCATTTAAAGATGAAAATCTCACCTTCTATCCACAATGACCATTGAGCGAAGCTCACAATTGGCAAAACTGCAAACGCATAAGAACAAAATAGTCACCCACACGCTTCATCATAGGAACGAAAACTATCACAATCATGATAACTTCTGTTACAGAGTTGCAAAAATTCGGCTTCTAGTACAGTTAAGGAATCTATTTTTCTGAGAAATTCAAAGTATATGTAATCTGCAAAAGATAATAAATCCAAATTAATTATATATATCTATAAGCATGAGACACTATTTTTTAGGATGATCACTTAGATGGTCAGGTCTATTTGCCCAACGTATAACCAGATCTATTTAACAACCTCTATTATTTTCTTAACACAATTTTGCTGAAAATTATGGAAATAATTGCATTAATCAGCCCCATAAGAAACCATTTAGATGCTTCATCACGGAAAATTCACATGAAACTTATGCTAAAGGGTGTGAATCACAGAAAATTTCCAAGATTGAGTCATCAATAAGCTTACTGCTTGCATATTTCCTTCTTCATGACTGAATGGCAATCATTTCCAAAATATGTATTTAGGGTATGAAACAAGAATCCACTATGCGTCACTATAGCTATCTCCTTCTCCTTGCGAGTCAACAACCTGTGATTGCGTAAAAAACAAAAGGGTTATATATAATTCGATTACAAAGCATTTCATGGAAGTTTCTACTTTCTGACGGAAACTAGAGAGCAGTGGCAAGAAAAATGAATAAAAGAAATTGATTTTATTTTCGTCTTTTCAAAAAACACAGAAAATTACATAAATCTTCAAATACTTATTACTGGCTCTTGAAACAAATGCCATTACATTGATTCAATGATCACAAACTTAAAATAAGTATTAAATCAGGTTATTTCTCACAATTCTGAGGTCAAGATAATTTCTTAATTAATTAAGTGACCAACTCCAACAAATAAATGAACTTCTCTTTCAACTCAAAAGTTCACAAGGAAGTTTAACTTAAAGCAATTTGGATTTTGATTCACAAGGATTCAGCAGCTACTCCTGCTATTACATTACTATTTGGCATGACGACCAACAGATACCACAAGACTTGAGTGGATCTTAAACTCGCACATGTTGTAAAACTAACATTATATCTAGGTATAATCTCGAAAAATAGAAAAATGAAAAAGTGATGCACAGACATAGTGCCCGTTTGGGTTAGTGGTAGAAACTGCTTTTACAAGGTGATTTATGATGTATGAAGTAAGTATGTAAGAAGAGTTTTATCTCGATTTACATAAGCGTGCTTCTCAAATGCCAACTCAAACATACCCATAGCATATCATTTTGTTAAGCTTTATATGGCCTTAAAACGATCAAGAATCAAGGCAACTATTCATAGTTTCATACCAATTTATGAATTCCAAGCCCCTTTTTGCAAGTTCTTCCTTTGTCTCCCTAACATCGGCCTTCCACATAGTATCCTCATTACTATCTATCTGGAGAAAATTCAAACGGATTTGGCATAAACCACAAGAAAGTAATAAAATTAGCCTTCTTTTAAACTGCTTAAGAAAGCTGTCAACAATCTATTAATATTTTAAAATGCCATCTTTGGTTTGCAAGAAATGTAATACTTGCCAGTGAGAAATCAACTGCAGGGAAAGCAAACTCATAATCACTGATGCTTCTTCTTTTGTCACACGGATGAATTCCCTGCACAAGAAAACACAAGAAAAATTATGCAAGCGTTCTCATGTCAATGTATGCATGATGCTTCACAGAACTTGTATAAAAGATTTAAAACTATTTTTACTTGACAAAAACAAACTTCTGGAAATTTCATACAAGAGGTGAGAAATTGACAGTTATACATAACTGACTTTATTTTCTTGCATATAATTTCTCGTTCAGTTTTGTTACCTTAATATCATTCAATGGTCTATGAAAATTTTTGGTTCAGTGTTCTATATTCGCAGGTCAGACCATAGGACTGCTGCAATATAAAAAACCCATCAACTTAGTAATAATCTTCAAATTATTCCGCTAAACTGCCCTTGTGTTTTTGTTTCGATCACGGTATGAAATACAAAACGAATTGTAACAGTTTTATTTAATTAAAAAAGAGAAGTTGGTCAAGATGTTTTGACGTTACTGGAATGTTAATTGATCCTTGATGATCAAGAAATTGAGTATTTACTAGCAGTTAAATCTAAAACTTTCCAATAGATGTAAGTGGACAAATTATTCTGGTGATCATCTTTTCTCCTAAATATTTTTCTCAACCTAGACAGTGCCCACATGATAGTAAAGAGACTGAACTTGTAAACTCTAGAGCAAGGAATAACATGAAGTGAATTATTCTCAAGCAGGATTTGTGATGCCAATAGGTGTAAAAGGGAGTGCAAATTGCAAAATTACCCACCAAATGTTCACGACAAAGTTCAACAGCAACTATCGGTGGACAATTCAGACTTGAAATTGCTGGGCGCTTACTGTTTCCTGCATTTGCCACCATAAGCGGCAATACATCCATCTTATCCACGTAGCCCTCACCACCAAATACCCCAACAGCAGTTTGTAGAGTCCTTAAATGCCAAAGAAACCCTTAGCCATGTTAATCCATGTTGTCTCTAGCTCAACTCAGCTGGAAATAATTCAAATATGCGAAATACGTCTCCACGAGGAATCCTAGCTGGATCCCTTGCTTATTAATGGCAAAACACATGATATGAATTTATCCGAAGCATAAAGTCAACTAATATAAATGAATGATGATTCCCAAACTCTATCATGCAAACACCGCTACTCAATCCCAAAGCTAAGTTTGCTCAAATGGCAAGTGATGTACCCATTAGACGGTAGGTGCCGATCTCTCATTTGTAAGTTCTAACATCAGGTCCCAATAATGACATATTTAAACAAACATATAGCAGCAACAATCCCTATCCCACTAAATGGATCATACACATATTTAAACATACCAAAAAAAAAAAAAGTGTCACAAATCCATATAAAGTGACCAAGGATTTAGATAATAACTAATGTCGATTGGAAATTGCCTGTTTTATTTATGCCAAGCAACAAAAATTCTCCCAGCAATTTGGAGCAGCGAGAGATTTTCAGCTAAATAGTAACATATATGTAAAAGTGGTGTTGCCAATCTCAGGTAAGTCGCCAGCCTTTAATCTTATTCATCTGCAGTGATTCTGATCCAGCCATCCACTCTTTATATAGTTAAGAGTGGTTATTTCTGTTAAAACAATTAGGCATCTCTAGCGATTATAACAGCCACTTCCTAGTGGCTATTGTTTCTTCAACCTAATGCTGCTATTCCTGTCCCTCCTACTTCTGATTGTTACTTATACAATGCTTTTACAACGTAACGGTCCAAGCCCCATCCTCCCCCTCATTGGTTTCGCATGACAGAAAATCTCAAAATCTACAGCATGTTACCCATCCCAGGATAGCCAACCCAACCATTGTGTGTGGTTTGGAAAGATATTATACCAGATAGATCAAAAGTAGTACCATGCTCAAGCATGTCAACAAACATCTATTTTTAACATGAGTTTCACCAATTATCCACACTAGAGAAATCCCTAGTTGCTCTCTAGAATTGTTTCCTAGATAGTCAGACAATTTAGTATGTAACTGACTAAATGACACTGATCATCCAGGAAAAGCTAAAATGCTGATAGTATAAACTATAAAGTATAAAAATAATCATAAATATAAATATAAAATCTAGTTGGGAAAGAATGTCACAGAAAACACTATCGGAAAATCTCTGGAAACAAAGGCAAAATAGGCACAACATTTTCAGACCTATCAATTTCACACCAAAAAAAAAACACGAGTTTCACCAAATCTGGCTTGATAATTCGAGTTAATAGAAAGTGAGAAAAAAATGTAGATTAGTGATGCTAAGTCCCCAAAATTTCAAGTTCATTTTCCCACCTTTGTCATAATCTCCAGGTTCCTCACCTTCAGCAATATTAACAGAAATGAACTAAATAATCTTTCAAGCAAGGTAGAAAGCCATATGGCTTCTAAAACCATATAAGAAGAACCAGTTCACTGATATTACTAGATCAGAACACAGGTATTATTACCTTAATAAAGGAGATGTAATTACTAGATCAATCCTCTTTATGAGCCCAGAAGCATGAACATGCTTACGCAAATTGTCAACCTGTCAGTGTAGAGAAATTATTGTTTACTCTCACAGGGTAAAATGTCTTTTTCTTCTCCAAAAGCCACAAAAGTTGCAAGCCTTGGTTTCCATAACAAATTCCACATTATAAGCTGCAAAATGACTTGCTTAGTCATGCTTTACCTGCTGCCACCCTAATGGAGTAAGATGTGCATCAAAAAAATCAGGATTCAAGTATGCTTTGTAGTTCTTTTCTCCGTCTACATTGTGGATCCCCTGAGCATGCCTGACCTGGATGTATGGTTTTATAAGTTGGAAAATCTTTGACTTGCAGGCAAAAGACCAAGAAAGAAGGCTATCTTGAATGTCCTTGAAATGAAATATATAGCAGCCTCAAATCCACACTGGATATAATGTGTTGACAGTAAAGTGAGTTTGATACCAACCAGGTGAATGGTTTTGCACCGATGCAATGGATACAAACTTGAACCAGCACCACAATCCATATTTCCAGATGAACCTGATGAACATTAGAATTCAGAACAGTGATATCACACCTAAAGCAACAAAGCACCAGATCTCCCTCACAATATTGGCATCAACAAAATGCATGTGTCAGAACATGAACTATGACTAGAACAGCAAGCAGATATTTTTAAATACCGCAAGATTGTTATTTTTTACTAATTCAATTGCAATTATCCATACTCCTTTTCCCCCAATACTTTTAAGATTTTACTGGGTTATGTATAGTTTCATTAGCTCCGTTAGTTCTTTCTCACAATCGACATATTCTAGAAAGTACACTGGAAGCACAATCAAGCAAACTGTCACAAACTCCAACCATCAATCACGATCTTCCGAAGAGTTCGTTAGTTCGTTCAGCAGCAACATCCAAGAACAAACTTCCTTCACAAACACTTTTACTTAATTTGTTTCACCGTTCTGAAATTGCGGAATTCTCATGCAGATAGAATTCAAGCTCGATACCTTTCTAAACCACCATTTGAACAGTATCTAACACAAAACACAGCGAGTAGCCACAAACAAGCAAAGAAACTACAGAAGTCATAACGGAGCTTCCGAAGAAGAGAATCAAATTTGTACAGCGTCATCTAAAAGCAAAACATCTCAATCGAATATCACGCAACATATGAACAAGCTTAGAGATCTGAGGAAGTACCAGAGAAGCGGAACGCAGAAGGATGCAAATGAAGCTCAAATTTGCACGAGCCCGGAGAAGAATAAGAGCGATAACGCAGAGGAGGAGGAGGAGAAGAAGACGAAGTAGATCGGAATGCTGGGAGAGGAACGGAATGAGGATGAGTGTATGTGAAAGAACTAATAATAAAGCTCATTGGACAGTGACGATGTACAGTAATTTCATTATGACGTTCTTCGCTCTATTTCTGGTAGTTACGTTGCGGCGCGTTGTGTCCAGTCAATTTGCCTCTCCGAATTCATTCAATTTCGATAAAATTTCCAGCGGCACAAATTGCTCTGCGTCCGAATTATGAGAGTTAGTGGCGGCTTTATGCTAACCTAAGCAAGCTTATCGAAAACAATTTTTCTTCGTTTGTTTCATAATAAAATTTGTCCACTGTCCACATGCTATCTCCCGGGTCCAATGGAGGGATTTTTTTGGCTGGCATAAAAATAATTTAGGAAATATATTTTGAAGTTGTTTTTATTAATTTTGCAGGGCTTATATAGATTTTTAAATTTTGGAAAAAGTAATCTTTTGGTCTCTATAGTTTTTACTATATTGTAACTCAGTCTCTACATTTTGACTCGATGCAACTCAATTTTTATAATTCTAACTCGACTGTAACTCAGTCCCTGAACTTTGACTCACTGTAGCTTAGTCCTTATAGTTTTGACTCAGTTGTAACAAAATTTAGGGACTGAGTTAGAATCTAATTGAAATAACAAGAATCAAAAGATTAATTTTCCCTTAAATGTTTAAACTATAAGGAGATTGTTTTTATTTTCATGATTTTTGTATATTTTCTTAAAAGTAAGTAATTTTATGATTTTTTAAATGCTTAATAAAATACATTTACTTTTCATTTTCAAGTTGTTCATTTATAAAAATTTATCAATTATAAAAAAGGACATCCCATAAAATTAAAATTATAAACATGGTACTGGTATTAATTCAAATCTATAAACATCAAAGTAACAAAAGTGGATAAGGATTTGTCTCATAATCCACGTCATAGTTTTATATATCATTGATGTGAGATTTTTGTTAGTAAGCGATAAAATATTTTATTTTTTATTTTTTATTTTTTTTGGGATAAAAGGGTGCTAGTTAGCTTACGTGAAATTTTCAAAGAAAATAGCCCTATACTTGCGGAAGGAATATTTATGGTGATAGATTCGATATTCATTTAATAACCCTAGTGAGTAAGAGAATCAATACAATGGTTAGTCTTCATTGACATGAGATCAAAAGTATCAATCCAATCTTGCATTAGGAGGTAGCGAATTTGTTTAATGTAAGTCTTGAAAGGATAATCTCGAATTAGGTCAATATTGAATGGGCGCAATGCTTTTACAAAGTCAATAATGATGACAATTTTATAATAACCATAATCCCAACTTATGCAAAGTCCTTCATAGATCGCCAAAATTAATCTCTGCGGCAATAGGAGGAGCATAACCTAATTTTTTAATGAAACCCAGTATTTAAGTGCTTTTGCCATGCTAGAGTAGTCCATTGCAAGGATTAATTAAGTATTTCTTTAAGAACTGTAGCACTAGATCCATAAATCTCCTTAAGGGCTTGTTTGGTATAAGGGGAGGCAAGGAAAAGAGGGCGAAGAGAAAATTTTTCTGAGTTGAATTTAAAAAATATTAGAGAAGTGGAGTTAAAAATTTTTAATTAATTTTTCTTACTCTTTTATTTTATATATTCTCTTTATTAAAATTTTATTATCCCACTTCTTCAATCTTTTAAAATTCAACTTATAAAAATTTTCCCTCCTATCCAAATCCCTCACACCAAACAGACCCTAAAGGTTTGCCCGAGATGGAATAAAAACTTGATCAGCTCTATTTACAAAACAGAATGCTCAGACAAATTTGAACACTCCTCTTCCACTCATATCTCAAGAAGACAAACTCATTTGCAGTGGCTCCAATGATGGTGAATACAAGGCTAAAAAAAGGGATCCAAATGGATGAGATCAATCCTCCTCAATTTGTCAAATGGTTTCTCCTCTGAGGCCATGCTACATGGTGTTTCATATGAAGGCTTAAACTACCCATGAAATGCTATTTTCTCTTCATTTTGAAACTGATACAACAATCTTTTGCCAATTGGGACATTTTTCAGAAACATCATCTCAGTTGCTCAACTATATGTCCTTTTGGCTACTCAGACCAGGAAACCTTTGGTGATGTGTTTCCTCAAACTTGAAAGACTTATGGTTTGCTTGTCTATCCATTTGCCCTTTAGCTTTTGAACATACTGGGCTCATCCCTTGGATTTTATTCAGTTAAGATTGATCGTATCAAAAGTACCATCATTTTTTTGAGCATAATCTGGTGGAAAAGAAACTTGGTTGTGCATCAAGAAAGCCCATTTGACTTCAAATCCATCCATTCAAAGAGTTCAAGAGTCTAATGTTTTTATCTAGAAAATGTCTTCCATGGACTTCAATATCCCCTTCTATAAATATATTTAATGCATTTGAGGACTTTTATTTGGTATAAGAGGAATCCACCGTTGGTTGGGTATCTGATGTCTTTTTTGCACTTAACCTTTTTTAACAGAGGTTAGATATATGAGCGATTGATTAGTCTAGATTGAAGGGGAGAGAATGTGTTTTACGGGTTATTTTTCATACTAATATGTACACTTTCTGAAATTCGAACTTATATTATCATTTTACCCGCACCACTTAACATATCTGGTAATCGCTTGTTGGCTGTGAGGACTTTTTTTTAAATAGGTAAAAAGGACTTATTCAAGCAACTGCAACACACAAGTAGGGAATTTTTGTTTGATAAATAATCTATAAATATTCTTATAAACATTTTTTTAGCATGCCTCTGTGGCTCTACTGAGGGCTTGTTTGGTCTGAAGGGAGAGGAGGGAAAGTGGGCGGAGGGAAAATTTTTTTGGGTTGAATTTAAAAAAATTAGAGAAGTGGGGTTAAAAATTTTGAATTAATTTTTCTTACTCTTTTATCTTATATATTCTTTTTATTAAAATTTTATTACTCCACTTCTTCAATTTTTTAAAATTCAACTCATAAAAATTTTTCCTCCCCTCCAAATCCTTCACACCAAACAGACTGATGCTTTTTTCCTTTCTATATATCACGGAAATAAGAAATAATAGTTAAGTCATTTAATATGTTCTAAAAAGTAAAAAAAAAAACTCACTTTTATCCTTCTTGAAAAATGTGTTTAATTGTATCAGGAATGTTATTTTAGAGAAATGGGGATATAATGAATGAACAAAGTTAGAAAGCAAGTATTAATCATAGGGGCAAATCAGGAAAAAGAGTATTAATTAAATTAGAAGTGATTTATATTCTGGATTATATTTTTTTTTTTAAAAGTGTCCTATATTATGAAATGGAGGGAAGATAATTCTGTTTTTTGCCGTATTTCCATTGCATAATTCATTTATTACAATTTCATAGTGTTAATTTTAGAAACAAAATTAAATAATCAACTCTCCATCGTTGTCGATACGCTTCAGCCTTCTGTCTCCCGAGTCTCCTCCCAAAAACGATGTCATGTCTCCGAAACTCCCTTCACCGCTCTTCCCGTGGCTCATCTTACTGACCTTTGCATCCCTCTTTTTGTTTTATTCATCTGTTTCTCTCTATAGACCCTCTTCGTCTACCTCAAGATCGATCACAGTTCCCACATCTTCCTCATGTAATCTCTTTAGAGGCAACTGGGTCTTAGATCCAAATCGCAAGCCATTATACGATGAGACTTGCCCATTTCACCGAAACGCATGGAATTGTTTGAGAAACAAGAGGGAAAATATGAGCCTGATCAATTCGTGGAAATGGGTGCCTGAAAGTTGTGATCTGCCGCGAATCGACCCGTTTCGATTTATGGGATGGATGAGGAATAAGAATATTGCGTTTGTTGGGGATTCTTTGAATGAGAATTTCTTGTCTTCGTTTCTATGCATTCTGAGAAATGCTGATGAGGGTGCTAAGAAGTGGAAAAGGAAGGGGGCTTGGAGGGGAGCTTACTTTCCCAAGTACAATGCCACGGTCGCTTATCATCGTGCTGTGTTGCTTTCCAAATACCAGTAAGAATATTATTGCGTAAGTTCTTTCATTTTGAATTATGCATTAGTTCCTTTATGTAGTGCTTTCTCCAAAAATTAACAACTAGCACGAACAACTTGCATTGTTAGTTCTTTTGAGACTTAGTTCTCGAACATGTAATGAGTGGAGTTCTCAAAAGTAGCAAATGGTCGCACATCAGTTTCTTGAGGAGATCTCTAGGTCATTTGGTGGAACTACAACCAGTTTTTTAGTTTGAGGTGCATTTTACTAGTTATTGAGAAAAGGGCAATCTAGTGCACAAGGCTCCTAACTCCCATTAGTTTGTGTTTATGTGAGTTGTTTGTACACATTTTTTGTAAATACTTTTGATGTTGCTCACTGATGGGGCAAGAAAAAAGGACGCATTTTCACATATATATACATATATTGAACTCATTAGAGGAATTCGGCGTATAGAAAGTGTGTTTTTTACCTAGGAAGAGGAACTGGCTTTTATCAGAATTTAGATCTTTTTTGGATCAATCCAAGCGAGCACTAACTTAGAATGTGAGATCTTTTATATACTGAGCTTCAACTCAAAATGTTGCCAACAGGAGTGAGATTAATGACATACCTTTTACGTATCATCTATGTGATATTGTGATGCATTAAACTTCATCCTTCTGGGGTGTACACTAAAGTAATTTAGTTTGTTACCTGGTGTGTTTTGAATATCAGCCAAATTTTTTCATGAATACAGATATTTTTGTCTAAAGTGTTGGATATTGTTGATTTACATAGACATAGTTTATGGAAGCATATGCCTGCTGACAATCTTATGTGCTCGTGGCTGATTATGAAGGTGGCAGCCAGAGCAATCTGTAAACGGACATCAAGGGCGATCAGAAGGTATTTATCGAGTAGATGTTGATGTTCCTGCAGATGATTGGGTTAATATTGCAGGCTTCTATGACGTCCTTGTGTTTAACACTGGCCACTGGTAAATTCCTATTCCCCATGTTGAATTTGTCTTGCTAGTTGTAATTCTCTCAGGTTTCTAAATTTATAACCTATGAGTTACTCAGCAATTCTTGTCTTGAATAGGTGGAATCATGACAAATTCCCAAAGCAGAAGCCTCTTGTCTTTTATAGAGCTGGACGGCCAATTGTGCCTCAACTTGAAATGTTGGATGGACTAAAAGTTATTCTTGACAACACAGTTTCATACATACAAAACAAATTCCCAACAAAGACTCTGAAGTTCTGGCGTTTACAATCCCCAAGGCACTTCTATGGTGGAGACTGGAATCAAAATGGAAGCTGCTTGTTGAGCAAGCCCCTTGAGAAGCATGAGGTTTGTATTTCTGTAACCTACCTTGGTTTTATGCCCCCCCAGGCAAAATGCTTTTTTCTCCTCCTTACTTTTCTGTTCCAGCATATCAAATTGCAACACTTGAAAGGCTAAGCGGTTTGATACATATGGTCATACTTTTCTGCCTCTTGCTTGCATTCAGAAATCATCTTAACCAAGAGAGTTGAGAACCTTGCTAGAGATATAATAAAATCATTACAAGCTCTCACCTAGCAGCCTAAACTTTGAGTTGAAATGATCATTGACACTTTTGTTTCGCGCATTAGTTGAGAGAAATCGATACTAATATCTGGGCAGCTTGACTCATGGTTTGAACCCAGGAATAACGGAGTTAACAAAGAAGCAAGGCAACTGAATCTTCTGATTGAAGAGGCATTGCAAGGCACTGACATCCAAGTGCTTGATTTAACTCACTTGAGTGAATTCAGAGCCGATGCTCATCCAGCGATTTGGTTGGGAAGGCAGGATGCTGTGACAATCTGGGGTCAGGATTGCATGCACTGGTGTCTACCTGGTGTCCCTGACACATGGGTTGATATATTGTCACAACTGATCCTTAATACATTTGGGAGAACCAGTAGATCATGAAAGATGGAAAGGTTTTTACGTGGACCCAGTCTATAAAAAATAAGAGACGAAGTCGATACAAATACAGATATGGAGATTTTCTACAAAGGTTTCCACTTTTGAAGTGGTTGAGGTTTTCCCTTGACAAATCAATTTTTAGACTATGTAAATGATACAAGTCCAAGAGTGAAAAACTCAGCCTCAGGCGTGTCTAAGGTAGGTTCCATTGAAAGATGTATAATTATAATTAGTTTAGTGTACTTATCTTTTATATAAAAGATTGGGTTTACCTAACAAGCTTATCCATTAGTTCATTAGTTACTTGTTTGCTGAAAATGCTAGTAACTTGTTGATTCTAAATGAGTTGAAGAAGTGTTTATCTAAGCATTCTCAGATGTGGAAGCTCCAATGCTCCCTTTAACACCCTGCATAGAGTAGGTTTGTGAGTTTACTAATTTATTATTTGCACAACCCGGGTCATTTTATTGGACCTTTCAACCTTTTTTTTTTGTATTTCGAAGGATTTGAAAACTTTCAATGTTTTATAAATTTGTAATCTTTTATAATTATTTGCAAAAATATTAATTTAAATATTAAATATAAAATTTAAGCAAGTTATATATTTTTCCGAATTTCATGATATGGGGTTGTAACTATTCTTACTGTTGTTGGTGACAACATTAAGTACTTGTTTGGAATATCAATTAGAGTTTTCAAAAGCAGCTTTTCAATCGTAATTTAAAATATACAAAGTAAATATGTGAGTGGAGTTTTATCTCGATTTATGTGAATAACCACTTTTTAAGACCCTAAATCCCAAACAAGTACTAAGGAAATGCATATCGTGTAACTACTAGAAACACGTTGTAAACACTAGAAACAAGTTTTTTTATTCAATTGAACAGTGAATGTATCATAAAAATTAAATTTTTACATAAAAAAGTTATATTATGTATCAGTGATAAATGGATGTGGTATTTCAAATTCCGCACAACTTGGATGACCACGTTTTCGTATTTATGTGAAATACATGTCAAATTGCTATTATAGGATCAATTCTTCTAATAAGTATCGTTCCCTAGTGCTTGTACAACGTCCCATTTGCAATTGTAGCCACATGGATAAAACTCATCCCGCTTGTGAAGTTTTTAAGCCGGCGTGTTGAGTGGCCGAATTAATCGCGTTTTTATATGAGAAACACTACTTTGAGAGCAAATTGTGTAATTAAATCTTCCTTTTTTCCCCTCTCTTTATTCAAGGAAGTAAAAACAACACGAGAATGTGATCAAAAGTTTACAGGTCAGCAATAGACCAAAAGCAATTCGAAAAGCCCTTTAAAAGTACAGGATTAACACTTGTGATTCGAGATAAAAACAAAACTTCCTTTCCTAATCCGATATCTAACCAGCAATAGCCTAAATATGAATGCAATTACCCCACGCAATTTTATAACCTGCAAATGGACAGAATTGTCATCGTGACGTTCTTCGCATTCGATTCATTTTCTTGAGTCCCAATCAATCTATTAAGCCAGAAATTCTGCACGCGAAATAAACAGGAATATAATGACAAAAAATAATATATAAAATAATCATTATAATGAAGAGAAGTTAAAAAACAAACATACGAGTTCTCAATGTAGGGGCAGGTACTTGAATGCTTTGATAGCAGTATCATATGAACAGCTTTTTTCGGATATTTATTGTCTCCATTGGTCTTGTAAAATGCAACAGCGAATCTAGAAAGAAATTTTATATACAAAACAGCAGGATTTGAATGCTAAAAATGCACTGCACACACCAAACTTATGAGTCTGTTGATGTTTAAACACAAATCAGAAATAAAGTTGTCTGCACTGTGCAACTGTGGCGTCTGCTGGACAGTAAGGACACTTGAACGTTCGGTTGCTGCTTTTCGACAACTTCATGATTGATTGCTTGCAAAGAACATGTAAACATGGAAGCAACATTGGAGGATTCTCTTCACTTGCTTGGTCACGACTCACGGGGCAGACAAAAATAGAATGGAACTGAAATTCCTTCCCCAGTTCTACGGACACTGGCAACTGTTTCATTACCTGCCACTCTTGAGTCTTTGCAGCCATTACATTTGCCAGTTTCAAGAGTGTAGGCAACCCTTCAACTCCAGCGGCAACTGCTACACTCAATGGGCTCTCGTAGGACTGTCCCAGGAAAACGCAGAACTGCCGTGTCAGCTCTTCAGTAGCCCTCTCCCAATGGGTTGGGGACATCAACTCAGAATAAGGGGAGTTATTAAGCCTTCCTGCATACAAGAGGCAACCCATAAGCTTTTGGAACTCATCCTTGTGGAGGGAAGCAAAAGGAGCAAGATAAGTTCGGGCATATTTTAAGGCATTGGCTTGAGTTCCATTTTGCAAGACCTCTACAAACTGCAGCGTATGAAGCTTAAGTTCGAGATTGGAACCACTCTGGGCAAGTTTAGATCGGTTGGCGGAGATCCATGTGAGAGCAGGTTGAAGGTTCTTAACTTTCATAGCTTCAAGAATCTGATGCATTTCCAGGAATTGAGATCTTAATGAATTTGAATTTGATTCCCCAGCCTCGTTTATGATGCTGTCTCCAAGATCAAATAGCCCTTGGCGATAAAAATGGTTTGCAATGATCTGATTCACAATGTGAAAGTCAAAGTCAACATTTCTGTACGCCTTGGATACATCAGGATTTAAGGTTTTCTCCAGAAGTTTTTGGTACTTGGTAAGACTTATGTTCAACTCTTTCTGTGGTCCTTCTAACTGTTGAAGTGCCCCAATGGCATTAAGTTTAAACTTAAGATCTGTAAGTATAGATTTCTGGTCTACAGGGCCTGAGTCTTGAGCTGACTGAATTTTTGCCAAAGCCTGTTCAATTTCGAGCCCCACCTGATCAATGACTTCTTGGAACTTAGAAGTAGACAACTTTTGCTTCTTAGATACACGGTCAAATGCATCTCTAATGTTATTCAGCTCCATCTTTGGTGCTTTGGTAAGAAGCTACTGCAGAAATTTATAAAAAACAATTAGACATGTTCCAAAAGAATATAACTAATGCTTCTTGTGTAGAAACTATCAAGCATGATGAGAAAATCATTTATTATACATACAACAAAGTGAATTGCCAGCTACATCACATTAAAGCATCTTGCCCCAATATGAAGACAACAAAAATGAAATACTGCAGTTTTGTTCACTGTGTGCTGTCGAGTGAGAGATCCTTTTCCAACCATGAAAAGAGAATTGTAACTAGGAGTATGTATGATGAATAGTTATAACAATTTATCAAAAGTGAGAGACATACGCAAGCCAAAATTTTGAAACTATTTCCTTCTAAGTTTATTTTCACCACATTTCATAAGAGCTTACACTACTCTCCTAGCCTCCTAACTCAACTGAAGAGGCTTCCCTATGTCCCAAGCTTAGCAAGAACATCAGTATGTTCTTTACTTGTTTTCACAGGAAAAAAATAAGAAGTACTGAAGACGAATACAAAACTGAGAACAACAGTTCTCCAACAACAAAGAAAAAGAAGTTACAAACAGGACATCACTGTATCACCAATAAAAGATACACAATGTGCACAAGTCACAAAACCAAAGATTTTGAAAGTTCTTTACACCAAAAAAAAGGCAAATTTCATTGAGTCTAAGCTTCACCTATTCTAAGTCTCTAAATAAACATAATAGAGAATCTCAAAGCGGATATGTGGCAATATTTTGTGAGATTTATGAAACAAGAATGCTCAAAAGTTACTTCTAAGCTGACTTGTAATCAGAAGATCCTTTCATTTGGATTTAGACAACACTGGTAAGGATGATTCTAAATAGCTCCACTGCAAAATTGCGACAGAGAAACCACTGGTAGATCAGTATAAAAAGGTACCAATCACATTTTTAGCAGCTCATTAATGTTATATATATTCTTCATACCTCATATTCTACTGAATCTGATAGGATTCTACCACCTATTATTACCGGTACTAGACAAAGGAAGAAGCCTAGGATGGAATCTGCTGATAAAGTGTGGCACGCCAAATTTGCACACGATGATATCTTGATTCATTTCACATAAGGATCTACAACTAATCTGACATGAGTTGAAAAGTCAGGTTACATCAGGAGGACGAAAGTTTCAGAAGAATGCATCTTGCAACTGGGATTAATGGAGGACACCAAACAACCAACAATTATGGCAATAATAGGTAGATAAACATAGAGAACTGAATTCTCTGGTTAAAATATCGGTTCGAAATATGGATCTTCTGTAAAGACAAGAGAAAACCCGTTACAGCTTTAGACAATGCACATAAGAATCATCCACTAAAAACAGTATATAAGCTTCTCCCAAACTAGGAAAAAGTATGAGCCTATTTACTTGTTAATTGTAATGCCAAAATGCAGGTCTTCGTCCCACAAGAGATGTCAGAATGAAGCAACGATGAGTCAATTTCAGGTGCAATCACCACTACTAGACTATCAATACAATCAGATCGTTTTTTATTTTAAAAATAAAAAGAAAAAGCTAATATGCTGTTAAACGTCAGTCAGCATCGAATAGCACACAATAGTTGACACTCACACATCTCCGTCTATCACTCACCTATCCTCTGATTTTGTCTTTGACTTTCTATATTCAGTTTCCCTATATATACATTGTAATACTTCTGTGATACACGAATTAAGCAAGAATGAGACCCAAGAGTCTCATATGGTATTAGAGCCGGCACAATCGGCGCTGAGGCAATGAGTGATAGAGAGAGTTACAGAGAGCGACAGAGAGAGAGTTACAGAGAGAGAGGGAAGGTGTAAAGCTCGAAAACACCTAAAACCGGCGAGTGAGCGTGCGCCACCGGCACAGGGGCGATCGGAAACCGCCGATCAGCGGAACCCTGAAGTACGCCGTCGATCTAAGTCGCATGTGGCATCCACGCGCTGACAGAAGCACCGGCGCGTGACTCTCACGCGCACGTCCGTACACCGGTGCGTGACTCTCACGCGTGTCCATACACAGCCTTTTCCAATCACTGTTTTTCACAGAAAATAGCCCACAGTGTTTCCGGCCACCATTTTTTCAAGAAAAGCACATGGATTCTTCACAATTTCCTCCTTTGTTTGGCTCTCTTCCTAGAAATCAACCCATAACCAGAGTCACACCAATAGCCCTCATGTCCGGTACAAACCCTGAAACTCAAGACTCATCTTCCTCCTCTCATTCCTCCACTATTAGTAGCACAGTAACTACATCAGGACTTTCTGATAGTCAGATTATGGCCATTAACCATAGGTTCAATGGAAGAAACTATCTTCAGTGGTCTCAAACTGTGCTAAGATATATTTGTGGCAAGCGAATGGAGAAATATATCAATAGAGCAGCTCCTTAGCCTCCTCCTAATGACCCCAATTTCGATACATGGTTTGCCGAAAACAATCAAGTTATGACTTAGTTGTGCAACTCCATGACTGATGAGATCAGTGAAGGTTATCTCTTGGCAACTACCGCAAAGGAAATCTGGGATGAAGCAAAACAAACTTACTCTTCTCTTGATAACACCGCTGCTCTAATCCACTTGAAGAGACAACTTCGAAATCTGAGACAAGGTATCTTGACAGTTATTAATTATTATAATACCTTGTATAAATTGTGGCAACAACAAGATCTCTTCGATTCACATCCATGGGATACTGTCAAAGATGCTCAGTTACATAAGAAGATCGTAGAAGAAGAACGAGTGTATGACTTTCTCCCGGGACTCAACAATCTATTTGAAGAGATAAGAGGCCGAATCATGGGACTCAAACCCATGCCACGACTATTTGAAGTAGTCAACCATGTACAATTTGAAGAAAGCAGAAAACTCTTGAATCAAGGCAGTTCAAGCTCAATTGAAAGATCAGACTCAAGCTCAACTAAAAGATCAGACCTGGCAGCAAAACGATCACAAGACGAACGGCGAAATAAATGGTGTAATTATTACAAGAAGAAGGGCCACATCAAAGAAGAATGCTGGAAACTTCATGGAAAGCCAGCAATTAACAAACAAAGTCATATTATTGCAACTGAGCCAGAGACTGAAAATAAAGATTCCCTAAGTAAAGAGGAACTGCAGATATTTCGCAGGATGCTAGACAGACAAAATAAGTCTAACTCCATGCCTAGTATCAATCTTGTGCAATCAGGTAGCTCTATTATAGCTCTAAATACTATCCGAGATAGTGAGAATGCTTGGATTATTGACTCAAGAGCAACTGATCACATGACTGGTAATCGTACATTATTTGCAACTCTTAAATTGATTCCTGAGAATCTTCGAGTCAAAATTGCGAACGGCCTGTACACTACAATTGAAGGAATTGGCACAATCATACTCTCTAACTCCCTGAAAATTCACAATGTTCTATTTGTGCCTGCACTCACTGTCAATCTTATATCTATGAGTAAATTAACTAAAGATCAACTGTGCCGAATCATTTTTTATGATGATGTGTGTGTTTTTTAGGATTTAAATTCGAGGAGGACGATTGGGACTTCTAGAGAATGGGAAGGATTGTTCAACCTTGAAGAATCAAACTTGAAATCAGAAGATGCAAGGAAGGCAAAAAGGGCACTGGTTAGCTTCAACTCTAAAAATAATGATGTAACCTTGTGGCACTGTCGTTTAGGCCACCCTAGTTTTGATTATATGAAGCACTTATTTCCAAATATATTCAATAAAAATTCTATTCCTTTTCATTGTGAAACTTGCCAAATTGCAAAACAAACTAGGTCTTCTTTTCCCAAACAACCCTACAAACTTCCTCACCATTCACATTAATCCATAGTGACATTTGGGATCCTGCACGACTAAAAACCCTTACCAATGCTAGATGGTTTGTTACTTTCATAGATGATCATACTAGAGCCACATGGGTTTATTTAATAAAAGACAAATCTAAAGTAACTAAGGTATTTCAAAACTTCTATATCTTCGTGCGAACCCAATTTAATGTCTCCATTAAGGTACTTCGAAGTGATAGTGCCAAGGAATACATGAACAACACCTTTACCAACTTTCTTGATCAACAAGGCATTCATCACCAAACTTCTTGCCCATACACACCTCAACAAAATGGAATAGCTGAGCGAAAGAACCATCACTTGTTGGAAGTAACCCGAACCTTACTAATGGAACGAAATGTTCCTACCATTTTTTGGGGTGATGCACTCCTCATTGCAGCTTATCTCATTAACCGTATGCCATCCAAAGTTTTCAAATTCAACACCCCTATCCAAACACTCAGAACACTTTCCAAATTGCTCAATAATCACTTCCTTGCCTCCTAAGGTGTTTGGTTGTATTGTCTTTGTTCACAACAATGATAGTAATAAATTTGCTGCTCAAACAAACAAATGCCTATTTCTTGGCTACTCCCCTACTCAAAAAGGGTACAAATGCTACTATCCTACTTCCAAAAAACTTATTGTCCCCCGTGATACAGTCTTCTCGAAAGAAGAAGCATATTACCCCAAATTACCCATTCAGGGGGAGTACATTGATATTGAATGGCTAATCCTGGATAAACATGAACTATCACTAACACAACCTAACCCTATACCCATTATTGACTCCCTACCTTCCACAAGCCAACCTAGTCCTATCCACCTTAATGACTGGATAAACTTGAACTATCACCAACACAACCTAACCCTATACCCATCATTGACTCCCTACCTTCCACAAGCCAACCTAGTCTTATCCACCTTAATGATTATGAATCTGAACATCTTCCACCACAACCTGAACCCACACCTAATGAATTGGAAACAAATGTTGAGATCAATTCAGGGATGGATACAGAACCACTAGGAAATGAAGAGTCCAGACTACAAGCCAACGATGAATCAAACACTGGTAGAACTATCTCTCTCATTCAAAGAAACGACCATGACTCCAATGCGGGATTATATCTTGAAGAACTGGGTTGGCCTATTGCATTGAGAAAAGGGGTAAGATCTTGTACTCAGCATCCAATTCAACGTTTTGTCTCATAAGGGAACCTATATGCAAAAATGCAAAGCTTTGTTGTAAATAGTGCACAAATTAAAATTCCAAACACGTTTCAACAAGCTATAGCTGATCCGAATTGGAAACAAGCTACAGAAGAAGAGTTGAGGGCACTTAAGGAAAATAAAACGTGGGAAATTACAACTCTTCCCAAGGGAAAAAAGACAGCAGGATGTAGGTGGATTTTCAACCCAAAATTCAATCCTGATGGTAGTATCAACAAATACAAAGTAAGACTTGTTGCAAAAGGATACACCCAGACATATAGAATTAATTATCAGGAGACATTTGCTCCAGTAGCCAAGCTTAATACTATCCAAATACTCCTATCAATCGCAGCCAACTTGGATTGGTCGTTGCACCAACTAGACGTGAAGAATGTCTTTCTAAATGGAAACTTAGAAGAAGTTTACATGGAAATTCCAGATGGAATTTTAGCTCCTAACAACTCTGTGTGTAAACTCAACAAGTCATTGTACGGACTCAAGCAATCTCCTTGGGCATAGTTTGGCAGATTTACCAAAACAATGAAAAGACTTGGGTATACTCAGGGACAAGCAAATGACACATTGTTCATCAAACGTGTCAACGGCAAAGTCACCATCTTAATCGTCTATGTTGATGACATGGTCATTACGGGAAACGATGAAGAATCTATTGCTCATTTAAAACAGGACTTGTCAACTGAGTTCCAGGTAAAAGACCTTGGACAAATGAGGTATTTCTTAGGTATGGAAGTGGCAAGAACTAAAAAAGGGATCAACGTATCCCAGCGGAAATATACCCTAGATCTGTTACATGAAACTGGGATGTTAGGGACACAACCTGAAGGAACACCAATGGAAGAAGGTTGTCATTTGGAAATCAAACCAGATGGTGTCCCAGTCAACACAAAACAGTACAGAAGACTGGTCGGGAAGCTCATATACTTGACTCACACGCGTCCAGACATTAGCTATGCAGTTGGAATAGCAAGTCAATTCATGCACCAGCCACAAGAAGAACACATGACAGCTGTATACAGAATCCTAAGCTATTTAAAGCTTAATCCTGGAAGAGGGATCTTCTTTAAGAAATGCACTACCAAAGATATCGAAATATTCACTGATGCAAACCATGTAAGGGATAGAGAGACTAGAAGATCAGTCTCAGGATATTGCACATATGTGTGGGGAAATCTTGTTACATGGAGAAGCAAGAAACAGACTGTGGTGTCACCAAGTAGTACAGAAGCCGAACTGAGAGCTGTTAATCATGGAGTACGTGAAGGACTTTGGGTCATTAGATTGCTAAAGGAGTTGGGAATTCCATATGAGGGACCAATGCAAATTTGGTGTGACAACAAAGCCAGCATTGAAATGGTCAAGAACCCAGTCTATCATGATAGAACAAAACACGTTGAGATAGACAGACACTTTGTTAAAGAGAAAATTGAAGCAGGCATCATGAATTTGTCCTACATCAGATCTAAAGTAGAGCTACGTTTCCAAACATGCTGACAAAACCACTAAGTAGAGCTACGTTTGAAAAGTTTTTGTGCAAGCTGGGTATGATTGACATATACTCTCCAGCTTGAGGGGGAGTGTTAAACGTCAGTCAGCACCGAATAGCACACAATGGTTGACACACACATCTCTGTCTATCACTCACCTATCCTTTGATTTTGTCTTTGACTTTCTGTATTCAGTTTCCCTATATATACATTATAATACTTCTGTGATACATGAATTAAGCAAGAATGAGACCCAAGAGTTTCATATATGCTGCCTTATAGATGGTACTTTCACAGTTTCCCTATGTTCAAATATGCAAACTGCAAAGTAAATCGTGGTTTCTCTTCAAAATTTCGTGAGGGTCATTTAAAGGGGGGAAAAGGAAGATAGAAGCCTGAAATGCACCTGTATGAACATTTTTTACACAACAAGCAAGCACTAGGACATATCTAACATTATGATCAAGTATTAGAGACAGAAAGAGTTAAAAAGTTTAAAAAAAAAAAAAAAAGCTAATCCATGACCAATCAGAAAGGATATCTGAACCCTTAAGCAAATAACCTCAGTTATCCATTATCAATCATTTGTCCTCTCTTCTAGGTACCCTTGTATTTTGTCCAGTGAATGCTATAGTAAAATGTTTTTCAAATGATCCAAGTTATTAAATGTAACCACAATTCTATAGTTTGATGTCAAACGGAAATGAAACAACGCCTTCATTTGACTCGAAGTGATTCATTACAAAAAAACACACTCAGGTCGCAAATAATCAGTCTATCCCTTATAATAGGATCATAAACTCATCATTGGTAAGCATAGATTACAATGTTCACAACAATTAAATTTTAGAGAGTTTGTCGTCCAAATTAAAAAATCAGAATCAAATACCCGAACGAAATCCTCATAATTAACCCCCTTCTCATACAGTTGCATTAAAAAAAGGCTCTTAAACGGCACGAATCAAATTCCACGGAATGCAATCACGCGAGACAAACAGTGAGTAATTCACTTTTTACTCAAATTGCCCTATTCTGAATCGATCACAATATCTGGCTGCCTACAAATGCTTATAAGAATTTACAACGAACTTCCACTTATTTGATACTACGAATTCAATATTTATCATAACTCAGAGAAGACAAAAGCAGAGAAAGCAATCAAAATTATAAAACATCCAATTCACCTCCTCTCGAATTTCTCGAACAAAAAAAAAATTGAGATCCATTCTTTGAACCATTGAATAAAGTGAATGTAAAGAAAGAACAATATAAATCCGAAAGAGAATCTCGGAAAAATTTGGAGGAAAAAAATAATTGCCACAGCCTGTGGTCTTCTTCTGTTACCTGAGAAACAGTGGGAGAAGAGAAGAGCAAAGCGTGCGAGGGAGGCGAGGAATGCAGGCCGGCAACTAGCAAGTGCGTGTGCGAGTAAGAAATCTGAATGGGAGGCGTCCACACGTGCGAGGAAAAACTTGCCCGAAACAAAATATGAATCCGAATGAAAAACTTCCGCAGGAAATTATGATTTGAAATGATTTTCTGTCCAGAAAATAATTGAAATGATTTGAAAATTGGGAAAATTCCAGAAAAATTCAATTAAAAATGGAAAAAGATAAATTGGTATTGTAAATTTATCAAATTCTAAGTCAGAACTGAATTAGAAATATGAGATTTCCAATTCTAACCAAAATATCCGTAGTTCAGTTCACAAGTTTCATGGGTCAATAACAACATTTGTATCTATATTAACAACATCATATTTTACATTAACAACTTTATTTTCATGTTTCATAACTTCATATCCCAAAAATTAGGGATAATTGTGAGGGCATGTAATGCCCCAAATTTTGATTAAGGGCTAATGATACTTATTGAGAATAATTTGTGAATTAAAGTGTGAATTATTATGTGTTATGTGGCAAGTTTAATTAATATGCCATAATTAGTGGAGAAATTGGAAGAATGACCATAAGTTAGTGATTAATGAAGAAATTAATTACTAACTAAGAGAAACGATATGTGTGACTAAATGACTAATGGAATGGTTGGAGTAACTAATTAGTTACTTACTTTATGAGAACCAATGAGGTGGCGACAAGTAGCAAGGTTAAATGATGAAGTAATTGAGGGGGAAAGTCAAGATGGAGCATTGTTTATTGTTTTATCTCTCTCTCTCTCTCTCTCTCTCTCTCTTCCCTTCAATTTCGCTGAAGAAGCATGGGGAAAAGGAGAGACCATCATTTCCCTTCTTCCACACTCTCATCCCTTCCATTTTTCTCTCCTATTTCGTGCAGCCATGGAAGCTTAGGAAGAGGAAGAAGATTTGTGAAAGAGGTGAGCATTTAACCTTCTTCATGACCTTTAATGTCAAAACTCCCTTCTCTAATCTTGTTCCTTGGGTTGAGGGCTTCATTTTCATGGTTTTAGATTGTCCATTAGTGGTAGTTTGTGGCCTCAAGAAAATCTAGAAGTTGGAGAATCAAGGAATTTTTTTGGGAAAGTTGTTAAGGCAAGTAAGACAAACCTTTCTACATAAGTTTTGTGACATTTGATTGAGCTTTGATTTTCTGGGATTTTTGGCCTATTTTCGAAAATTAGATATGACATGTTGTGGTCATGGAAATGGTGTCTTGGGATGTATATTGAATTGATAAAATGGATTTAGGATTGAATTGTGAAGTTTGAGTTTTTGAGAAATTGCATTGTGATGTTGCCTAAAATAGAGCATGATAATGGAATGAGAATTTGGTTGTTTTGATGTTTTTATTGGATTCCTTGTGGAAAATTGTGTGGGAGTAGTGTTGTATGTGAATTTTAAACCATTGAAAACTTAGATTTAGAAGTTGCAAGTTTTGGTTAGTAAGAACTCTGTGCTGGCAGTGGTTTGCAAGGACGTTTTGAATGGGTAAATGGTGATAAAAAGTTTTGAAATTTTTTAGTCTTAGAATTCATATGTCAAGCTTCAAAATAGACATATAATTCATGTCATTTTGATGTGTGTGCTGGGAGTTATGATTGTCTAAAGTTTGATGTTGAAACTGAGATCAATTCTGGAGTAGTATGGACATTTGTTGGATTATGTATTTTTATGGTTATGGAAAGCAATGATTTCCCTACAAATAGGACTTAAATAGCTTTCTATAGGCTTTGGAATCATCCCATTTCAATTTTTCTAGAATTAGTTATGATTTTTTGAAGTTCAGCCAAGAAACAAGATTTTTCTTGGCTGCAACCAGCGGATTCCTGGCCGTGGTCCAAATGTTTCAAACCTGTTTTTTGCCATGGCTAGTAGATTTTTGGGCCGTGGCCAACCTCACAAAAGCAGCATTTTTCACTTTTGAAATGTGGTTTTTGGTATAGTCTTTTCCAACCCTTTTGGCATGTTTGAACTTCTAGTGGCTACCTAAATGATATAAATGATAACCAAATCTAAGTGTCTTGAAGTCGATTGAGTATTGGAATAAGTGATAACATGTCATCCTTAATTGTAACTATAGGATTTGATATTTGCCCGGATCGTAGAAGGCCTGTGCCTGATCAAGAACGGAAAGACCAAGGTAGTGACACTTTATCCTATATCATGTTTAATGCATTGCTTGTGTGTATTTATCATTGAATCTTGTGAATTGTGACCTGCGGCCACATGGGGATCAACCTATGGTGGAGGACCGTGCCTGTAGGCCAGTGGGAATACGGGGCATACTAATGAAGAGTTGTGACCTACGGCCATATAGGGAAGATCAACCCATGGTGGAGGACTGTGCCTGCGGGCTGGTGGGATTATGTGGCATAACAATAAACTGTGACTGTTGCTAATATTAATTTGTGAGTTGTGACCTGCAGCCACATGGGGGGATCAACCCATGGTGGAGGACTGTGCCTACAGGCCGATTGGATTACCGGGCATGACAGGAAATATTGAATATTGTGTTATCGATTTGTGATATATGCTTACTTGCTATGTTTCATTATACATCATATACTTGAATTGTTACTACTGTGATTCTTTTGAATCTCACTCTTTCCAATTAACAATTTTTAGCCAGGGCAAGCGGGTCAAGGGACAAGCAGGTGAACAATGACGACTAGGATTGTCGGTGGTAGTCTTAGGCCCTGTTTGGTATGATGGAATTAGGGGTGATGGAAATGGAATTGAGGATCAATTCCATCATGATGCTTGTTTGGTATAATGGAATTGGAAAATTTTCCAATTCCATGTGGAAGCCAAATAGGCTCAATTCCACCCAATCAATTCCATCAAAATACATCAGATTTACAATTCCATGTGATCATTTCCATCTATTACCCTCCGCTACCTTCAAAAAAAGAAGAAGGACATTTTGGTATTTTTATACAAAAATTTCCATGACATACCAAACATACTTTTAGTCCTCATTTTCATTTCCATATCCATTTCCATCAAAATCAATTCCAGCATACTAAACGGGCCCTTAGTTTCTTTTTTGTTTGGTTATCATTTGGACAATTGTGTGTATATATATATGTATATATTGTGAACCATAGAATAGTATAGTTGTGTAATCTCCGGTGTGAGAAACTGAGATGGGCAATAATGCCCTCTAAAACTCTTGGATTAATGATATTATCCCGGATGAATGTCGGGAATTTTGTTAATACTCTGATATTGTATATGTGACAAACCGGGCAGGCCAATTGCTTTTATTTTGAAATGAATGGAGATTGTATTGTACAGGTTTTTGTAAAAGTTTTAATTACTCTTGATTTCTTATTCAGTTATCACGGCCTTGATGACGGCGGGAGTTACAAGGCACAATTTTTAAGGGTCAATAACAACATTTGTATTTATATTAACAATATCATATTTTACATTAATAACTTTACTTTCATATTTCACAACTTCATATCCCAAAAACTAGAGATAATTTTGAGGGCACAAGTTTCAGAAGTCAATAACAACATCTGTATCTATATTAACAACATTAATTTTATATTAACAATTTCACTTTTATGTTTCCCACCTGAACTAAGGGCAATTTGGTCATTTAGTTAAAACTAGAAGTCTCAAATTCCTACTTCAGTTCTAACATGAGATTTTATAAATTTGCAGTACCAAATTATCTTTTCCCATTTTTAATTTTATTTTTTTTAGAATTTTCCCTTAAAAATTATGGGCTAAGTATTGATTCAGATAATTTTCTCTTAAATTTATAATTTATTTCTCAGGGTATTCCTGTTAATGGTACATATAATGGGAATTTTCATCTAGGATAGGTCTTGGGAAAATCTCATATAAAGACTATTGAATTATTCAAATTTTAATTTGGGTCACTGAACTTAACAAATTACATATCAGTACATATCAGGATAAGCATCATAATTAGGGATTTAATATTTGGGTCAAATTACCTCCATATTTTTTAATTATTAAAACAAAAAAATTGAAAACATGACCCTATTATTTGCTCTATAAATTAATTCCTTAGGAGGTACTAAAAAAATAATTTATTATTGGCTTTTTTTGCAAAATTTTATAATATTTCTGTGCATCTATATATTTTTATTATCATTCTCCTCCATCTATCATATCATATTATTTTTAGAAATTACTAAAACCAATTTTTAAAAATAATGAAAAATATATTTTTATTAAATTATAGTTAATAGGATGAACTCCTCCAAGAAACAGAGGAAGAATTGCAAATAGAGATAAACTGAGCAATTCAGGGGCCAAAGACAATTTTATTTTTTGGGTTAAAAATTTTGTGTGCCTTTGGTTTCAAGGCTAATGATCAATGAAAACAAGGGAGAAGATATTCATGGGCAAACAGAAATTGAAAGGAACACTGCAATGATTCACAGCGTTTAGCAAGGAATTTAATTGATGCCGCCTGTTATTGAAAAATGTGGCATGCTTGAGACATTTTTTCATCCACAAAAGAAAATCAAGTTTTTAAGATGGGGTTAGAGATAATATTGGGATTTTATTAGTGGCATTGTAATATTTATGTATCGATATTTTGATTTTGGTCCTCCTAAATGATTACCATTTCCAACATCCTATTCAAGAAGCTATTTCATACGTTTCTTTTGTTGAAACTAATACTAATTACCTAAAATTTTAAAAATATAATTCATTTTACTTGTTTATCTATTATTTTTTGTGCTCCTGCATACAATATTTCCTAACGAATTAATTGATAGAGCAAATAATAGGGTATAACAAAAAAATGTCTCAAGCATGTCACATTTTGCAATATCATTTTACCCTTTGTTTCAATTTTGTTGTTTTAATAATTAAGAGATATGAAGATAAATGACCCAAAATTTAAATCTTTAATTATGATGCATAATCTGATCTATAATTCGCTAAGTTCAATGACCAAGAGTAATTCAATTATCTAGTTCTAATATCCATGATTAAAAAAGTGTATTTCGGAAAATTAATAAACATTTTTAACAAAAAACTAAGGAAGAATCCAAATTAAATCCGGTTGATATACTAAAATCTAAATTTAGGCCTACACTTTTAATATATCTTTAATTAGGTCACGAGGCCTAATTAAAAATTTCTAAATGTTGTTAAAATACCATAGTAGCTCTCTAATTAAAATGACTATTGACCATCCACCTAATTTATATGAATCAGGGCATTTGAGCGACATACCTAGGGAAAAGGAGAAAGCATAGCATGTGTTTGATATCACTTATTTTTGGATAATAAGTCTGTATTACGTAAGTCGAGATAAAACACATTTTACATATTTATCTTGTATACCGTGAATCACGATTTATAAACATTTATTATAAAAAAAAAAAAGTTGTTCTAAACAAACACATAAGCATGTTTTATAAGATGCATAGTTATGAATTTAGGGCAAAAGAAAATGCATGTTTTTTCCCTCATACTACTCGAGAGGAGACGGTATGAAAAGCATCACAAATAAGACTTGATTATAATAATTAATGATGAATTATTATTAATAATCACTAAATATTATACATCCACCATGTGCAAGCACAGTCGCAAAGCAAGAGATGTTGCTGGATCGGAGATCTGAGTGACATTGACACTATCAGAAACCCATTGAGTACAAGGAGGTGAAAACTTGACAATCCCATTGGGTATGAGGAGACGAAGACGCTAGATAAGGAGAAGTGAAACTTTGTTCACGCTAACATATTTTAGTATGTTTGTTTTGATGTTGAGATTATTTATAAATTATTTTTATTTAAATCGAGATAAAACTCTTCTCACATACTTATCTCATATATTATAAATCATGATAGAAAAGCTGCTTTTAAACATTTTAATTGTTGAAATTTTTAGCTTCTAGTTCAGTCCACCATTCTAATTAAAGAGACATTATAGTTTTTTTTAATAATATTCAAAAATCCTAAAATAAACCTCTTGGTTGGATTAGAGATTTGTTAAAAGTGTAGGTCTAAATATAGATTTTAGTATTTCAACTGGATATAATTAGGATTCTCCCAAAATTATGTTTTTAATATTTATAAATTAGTCATCTAATTCTTATATTAAAAACTGGAATGATTATTATTTTTGTAATATATTTTAATGAGTGCTATATTTTTTATCTTCAATTTTAAGATTGGTGCAATGATGCAAAGCACTGAAAGCCTGAACGACATTAGGCAAGTGTTGAATTAATTCATGAGCATCTAATCCATTTTTTCATGGTCTAAACCACTAACTGCTAACCTTTTCAATTTGATGATGGATCCCACTTTTAAAATATTATATAGTAAAGGGATTATTATAGGGCATTTGGTTGATAAGTCATGAAGAAATTATGAAATAAAATTTATATTTTATGTTATGTTAAAAAAAAGTAAAAATAAACGTGTAATAATCTCTTTATTCTTGTCCATATTGAAAATGATGGGGATAAATTGATGAATAAAGTTATGTAATAGCCTGATTGGAATTATAAGAATTATTATAATTTGATTTAATCAAAATTATATTAAATTATTTTATTGACTAACCAGATATCATGAATGGCTTCAGATTATTTCACTTTATGAACCAAATGTTATGAATAAGCAAAATGCATTAGGATAACCAAATGAGCCATTAATCAATTGGTGTAGATGCGATTGAATTGAATTCATTTGAAAACAACATCAATCCTAATTATATCAACCAAAAAAAAGAATTAAGGGTTAAAATTCAAAAATATACATATAAGTTTTTCTTTGGAAAGTACTGTTCAACACTAAATACATTTTTTAAAAATAAAAAAAATTATAAACTTTAAAAATTGCGATAAAAGTAACTATATAATTGTTAATCAGTGTAATAGTTATTTTTTATTTTTTTAAAATAGATTTTTTAAAACTTTTTTTAGAATTTTATATTAATAACTCTAAAATTTTTAATTCTTTATCAGATTAATCATGGATTAACTCTTATTTAATTCCAATTTAATCCTTAATTAACTGGAGTTTAATTACCTGCTGTTAATTTTACTATTGTGGTGAAAATTCTAAAATCCTCAAACTAACAAACACCACCGGGCCCCCAAGCCTGATCTTCGCAGTTCGAACCAAGGACCAGGGAGCAGCAACACCGGCACCCTCCACCGCCGGCGGCGGAGTCAAGCACAGCGAACGCTCAAGAAGGAAACACAGCTTCGATCTGTGTGATTTTAGCAGACTCAGAACTCGTTCCAGAACCTCATCTGAAAAAGTTGTGCTTTGATTTGAATCGTTTGACTCTAGCTATTCCTTCTTCCTCTAGAAAATCAAAAGAGGAGAAATGTACGAAGAACTTGAAACCAATTCTTAGCAGCTTCCAGGAACCACCGCAGCGCAGATCGAGAAGGGGGAGGGAGAAGAAGAAGCCATACAGATTGAAGAGGGAGAGGGAAAAGAAGCCATCGCCATTGCAGATCCAATAGGACAAAGGCAGATTGAAGAGGAAGAGGAGATAGGAAGCCGTAGTCGCACATGGGAGAGGGAGAGGGAGAAGAGGAAGTCGCCGTCACATATCTCGCCCTTGCTTGACGTCTCAAATCTCTTCCTCGTCGTCCGGCATAGTCACCACTCTAACTCCAGCGAAATCCTTCGATCTGCCGCTGTGATCAGCTGGGGTTCGAATTTGTGGAACTTGGAAGTGGAGAAGACAGTGTTTGGAACTATGGGGACATTTTGGTATTTCCAGAACGCAATAATGTGGCCCACGCCCATCACTAATTAACGGCCATAGCTACTTTTCTCCTAATTTTCAAAACTTATAATAGTTTCTTTTGCTTTTAAAAAAGCATTGGACGTTGGACAGACTTTTGAAAAAACTTCATATGTATATTTACATTTTAACCTTTTTTTTGGTCAGTGTATATTTACATCTTAACCTAAATATTAAT
This sequence comes from Inga laurina, assembly GCA_963855925.1. NCBI lineage: Eukaryota > Viridiplantae > Streptophyta > Magnoliopsida > Fabales > Fabaceae > Inga > Inga laurina. The sequence goes on along the minus strand of OY979708.1, from coordinate 22,523,431 downwards.
CTTTCTAATCTTAGATATAAGAGTTAGATAAGATGTATATCCTAAATATAAAACTACAATTCACTTCCTTTTTCAAATTTATAAAGTTAGTTTTTTCTATTGATTCCATATATTGAAAAGGGTTTTTATCAATAAGAAATCTAAATACAGATTATTAAAAAAAAAGGATATTTTAAGGAAAATTTTACTCATTTATTATAAATAATTAAATTAATCAATTCTTTTAATATCCCCAAATTTATTATATATATATATATATATATCTAAGCTCAGTATAACTGTATAAGAGCAGACACGGCATTATTTTATTTATGCGGAGTTCTGTGAGGTGCCCATGCGGCCATGCACGATGCCCAAACCCAAATCAAAATCCTCCATTCACCTTGTATTTGGATTAATTTTTAAAAAATAATTTTTATAATTTATAAAATAAATGTTTAAAAAAAATTATCTTGATTTACGGAAAAATTTTTTTATTTTGTAATTTTTCAAACACTCACTTAATCAATAATATACGGACTTTTTAATAATTCATTAGAAATAAGAACTAACACTTAACTCATAAATTGAATTTTTTTCATTTTATCTTTATTAAAAAATGTGTTCAAAAATTTAATAAGTGGGTAAAATTAAAAAGGGAAATAAATAAATAAATACAGCTTAAACTTCAAAATATTAAATTTATGATTTCGTAAAAATCTGAATTGTTAATTGTTATATTCTTTTTGTCAATCTCATTATTCTTATTGTCAACAAAACCAATTTATAATTTTAAAATTCAACTATTATTTTTTTATCTTTTTTTTAATTATAAATAAATATTAATTATGAAGATAAAATTGATAAACAAGCATTAATTATTTAATTTTTAATCAAACTATTCTTCTAAAAGCGGATCAGGGGTATACAGGGACAACAGCGTCTGCCACGTGGACAGCCATCCCGCTTCAAAATTCCAACTATTCCTTTCGTTCCCTCTCAAACACAGCATGGCAGCGCTAGACGTTAATGAAATTGAAGTGCCAGTGCTCCTTCAGATGATTCCTTTCCACGACGCTTTCGCTTTCCCTAAAACTTCTAAAACTCTCGCTGTTCGGACGTGTGCACTTCCCGTCCTCAAATTCGCGTTCGATTATTTTGAACCTCCCAATATGTGTGACGGAAACACACTTGAAGCCAAAAGCTCAACGTGCCTTTTCTGATATTTGCAGAGTAATGAGCTTCTTCCCGTGGAATTTCATTACTGCTTCAAAACATGTTGGGATCCTTAGCTTATTGCCAAAGTTTTAAGGTAACCTTCTGTGATTATTTTTGTTTTTTAAAATATGCGTTTTGTGAATTTTGGTTTTTGGAGAAACTGAAAAAATTTCCCCTTCTTCCCGCCCTTTTGCTCTAAGTCTTCATGTAAAAGTCGAAAAAGGGAAATAATATATGTTTACTATTCGGTTTCCTTATTTTCTGTTTTCATTTTGATGGAAAATAGGAAACATGACGGAATAAGTGGTGGAGTCTCAGGGGAAATATTTTCTGGGAACGTTTTCTAACATAGATTGATGAAAATAGGAAGAATCAAAAGGATGTTTTCAGCGATTTCACTAAATGACCAGGCAATCTTTTAAAATTTTGCATGATTCAATTGCTCTCTAACCTTATCCATTGTTCCATATTGGTGATCGAATAACAAAGTTTAGGTGAAATTTGGGACCATTCAAGCCAATTTGCTTTGGATACAAAGAGAAACAAAAATTTAACTTCGCAAAACAGAAGTATGGTCTACATGATGAAAAACTTACAAATGAGAATAGAAAATGAACATTGAAAGATGTTTTAGAAATCAGATGCACCTGTTGCTTATATATAGCCAATATTCAACTGCAGATAGTGAACTGACATTTTCTTACATCATTCGTTTTCTCGGTAAGTTCGTGATTAGCAGTTTTAAATGGGTGAATATGAACGGAACTTGATGCTTAATCTAATTATATGCAAGTAGTAATAGCTTGAGCTAACATTTTCTTAAATCGTTTTCTTGCAGGGATATGGTATTACCAAACATAAGAGTTCAATTTGGACCCACCCTCGAGCTATTTCCCAAATTTGTAGAAGTTCTATTTCTATGCTATGTGCATATAACAAGCAAGGGGTAACTCTATCACAGAGCTTTAGCCATAAGATATGTCATGGAAATTCTGGATCGGAAATGTTCTGTAGCACAACTTTCATTGCTCCCACATTATCTGGTTGGAAAGGACTCTATTTCTCAAGTTATAGGCAATTACATTGGGAACGGTTTAGGGCAAATGTGGCATATGATGTTGCTGGTGCTGTTGAAGTAATGAATGATCTAGGATTGGATACTCTTACATTCTTGGCTGTGACCGTGTTAATTGTGCCCACATTCAAGTTAATGAAAGCCAGTCCTGTAAGAAGTTCATGTTGATTTGTTCATTTAAATAGTTTTTGTTATGCACATATGATGATCTCAGATACCAATGATCACATTTTTTATCACGTCATCCCTTTTTTTGGGTAGATCTGCTGTATTTGTTTGGGTAAATATCTTGCAAATTTTAACCAGTTCAGATGTGTGTCATTTTATAGGTACAGTGACAGACAGAGGATGGATGAGTTAATTCTCCAAAATAAGCATATTGCATAGACTGAAAAGACTATATTTTGATCATACATTGCATCTAATTTATTTTAACAGGATGCATTGCCAACTATCTAGATTATGAGACATTTGAAATTTATAATGCGGTCCAGAGTAGAAACAACGGTATACATTTATATTTGGTGGAAAAATAACTATATTTAAGTCTACCTAATATTCATGCACATATTAAATATGACATAATATAATCATTTTTTATTAGATTACGCAGATATGAAATAGAAAGAATGCAGTTGTATACTCATTTTTTCCATTTGCTTTCTTTTCTTATCTTTAAAACTGAAACAAATTTAATAATTGCCATTTTCAGATACTTGGTTTCTTTTTAGCTGGTGTGGTACTCAATCAGTTTGGTTTAATAAGAAATATTACAGATGTGAAAGTTTTGTCTGAATGGGGGATCCTTTTCTTGGTAAGTTTCACTATCTCAGTTTTCTGCAGTCCCTTCACTGGCACTGCTATTCATATTTTTTAAGTTATTTGTTAGGCTGTCCAAGTGTAAGCGGACTTGAGTTGATGTGAGAAGTCCCACATAAGATAAAGTTGGACTTAATAAGTAATATAATAAAGTGAAAGGAGCCATAAACTGGAGCCTTGAGGTTTTGAGTTAAGCTGTGGCGTTCTCCACTCCTTATTGCCCACCTGTTCTCTCCCCCCGTTTTGAGTCTATTTTTATCATTGTGGCAATTTCTCTGCAATATCCATCATATTCACAGCTGATAATTATTCTGAAGTGATTTATGTTTTTTCTCAGCTGTTTGAGATGGGTTTGGAACTTTCACTTGCACGTCTGAAAGCTCTTGCTAAATATGCGTTTGGGATGGGACTGGCTCAGGTATGACTAGCAAGCAAAGAAACATCTTCAGCCATTTCATCCAAGCCATTCATTATTTTAGCTGTCTGAGATCAGGATATTTTTAATTGCTTTTTTTTTAGTTTTGTGATTTTTTTTTTTGTTTTTGTTCTACAAACTGTTGGAAAAATGCTAGTTTATACTTTAACAACCAGTTCTCTACCTTTTAACCCTTTTTAGCCTTATTTCCTTGTTCTATGGGAATTCTTTTGAAGGTTGTATTATCTACTCTAGCATTTACTTCTTTTGAACTTCCTCCTAATGGGGCTATTGGAACAAAAATTTTGGAGTTCCTTTTCCACTCAAGGCCTGATCTGGTGAGATCTCTTGTACCATTTTAGTTCCTTTTGTTTGTTATGGTTCATTTATAAATGTGCGTGCACACACACACCAATTTGACATCATTGGTCATATGCCCAGTGTTCTGATATGTATTTCACAAGCTTTAATTTAGTAGTTAAACTTAAAAGGGTTTCTTCCAAAGTGAAAATTTCTTGCTGAGGCAAAAACCCTAGATTTGAATTGAGACATTAGTTACAGCCAGGGGTGGATTTGTTGTTTTGGGGGGCTGGGCCCCACAATTTTTTCCTCTCTATATTAATTTAAAAGAACACTTTGAGTTTGACGTTAAAAAAACAAAAAATCCATCGAGTCTTGGCCCTCATAATTAGCTGAAAGAAAAAATTTGGCCCCCCCAATGTAGCTCCGTCCCTGATTACAGCTTAATAAATAAAGGTTTAGTTTCAAGGAAGTCCTATAAGAGTCTCAGTGATTTTGATCCTTTTTATGTGTTGATGATTGTAGGTGAACATTAGAAGTGTTGATGAAGCTGTAGTGATTGGTGCTTCTCTCTCCCTGTCTTCTTCTGCATTTGTTCTACAGGTATGGCCCCCTTGGCTATCACAAATGTCTATTAAAAGTAAGCAAGCCTAATTCCATACCTTATCATGTCTATTCAAGTTATAATAGTACTTAAAATTGTATTATTCATGATCTCAATCTCACAATCCGTAACAAGTCACAAAGTCAATTATATGAAGCAGGTTTAATTGGAAGTTGTCCTAAATCAGATGCATATGTAGCTTCTTGCAGAGAAAGGTGAACTTCCTACAAGATTTGGTTCAGCAACTTTGGGAATTCTTCTTTTGCAGGTTTTTGTCTTACTCAGTTACTCTTGCTTGGTCACAAGGCCTTTGTCCATTAAATATGTAGTTGTTCAAAACCATTAACTATGTTTTAGTTTACCTCTTGGCTTTTTAGGGTAAACCGTTGTTTATTGACTTGAGAAGTATAATGTCATTAAAAAACTGTTTTGATATATTTTGTGCCCATTTCTTCTTGGCATTTGCAGGACATAGCTGTTGTCCCTCTGTTAGTCATTCTCCCAGTACTAGAGAGCCAGGTAACGTGTCCCTCTTCTAGGACATATGTTTCGTTTTAAGTTTTGTTTTAATAAAAAAGATTATATTAGCACATTGTTTTTCAGGTTGCTTCCATGTACACAAATGGAAGCAACGGTTTGTGTCATCCAGTCATAGGCTGTCACATGGGTCAACGACCATTATGACTAGTATATTTTGAATTTTTGTAGTGCCAGGGTACCAGATAATAGCCAATGTTACATTAGATATGGAAGACTTCCCTCCCATCCGACTCCTCTCCCCTTAATAAAACAAAAGCAAATCCAAAAGAAAAATATTTAAAAAGAATAATTTAGTTTTTTCTTAGGTTAAATCTCAGTTTCTCATTCAAAAATCTTATTGGAATTTTGGCAAAGATGTAGCATCCAGCTATCTTAGCTATTGCAAAAGAAGAAAAATTGCATTATGAATTTGTCGCTGTACCCATCTCAAGGATGTTACCTTCAATAGATGCATGCTTGTATCTGTGTGTTAAAAGAGATTCCTTGCCGCCTTTTTTCATCTTTTGGTGCTGCTTATCTCACATATTTATTATTACCTCGGGTCCTAATTATAAGACAAAGTTGGCTTTTTTTTTTTTTTTTGAGAAATTAAGGAAGCTAAATAAGTTACTTAATCATATCATATGTTATGTATCCTTAGATTAGATATTAATTTATTAGTCCAACTAATTAGTTTGAAGAAAAAAATATAAATATAAATACTCTAAAGCAATTTAATTAGCTTCCTTAATTTCTCCAAAAAAAGTCAACTTTGTCTTATAATTAGGACCGAAGGGAGTAAGATTTAAGAGGTAAAAAACACATCAAAAATCTTGATCCCTCCATTATGGGAGGCCAAGATCACAAGCAACACCATGATGCTTTGTCAAAAAGCAGTTGGGAGACTGGATTAATCTGCGAGCGGGTGTCTATTCTACATATTGCTAGTAATTTATAACAAGGAAATGTTCTTGATTCCACCAACTATTTGGCTTAATGGTTCTTACTAATCAAGTAATTTGTTTATTCTGCTCATCAGATGTTTTTGTTTGGTGATCATGTGCCTTTGATTTCTCTGTCTAGAATCTAGCTGAGGAAAGTATTTGGCCAATGCTTGCTCAAGAAAGTTTGAAGGCCTTAGGCGGATTGGGTCTTCTTTCTCTTGGTGGGAAGTACATTCTGAGAAGAGTTTTTCAGGTCTGTATTATATATGTTTAACAAAAGTATTTTATCCAAGAAAGGGAAAGCGTTTGACTTTATTTCCATGTTCTAAACTGTTGATCAAAGTCAGGTTGTTGCAGATGCAAGGAGCTCAGAGGCTTTTGTTGCTCTTTGCTTGATGACCATTGCTGGGACTTCACTATTTACGCAGAAGTTGGGCTTTAGTGATTCGGTTTGCCATTTTCCAATATTCTCTTATAATGGATTAGAAATGAGATAGAGTGGAATCATTACATTGAATATCAGCATGACAACTGAATGCAATATCATAGTGCAGCTTGGTGCATTTTTAGCTGGAGCACTCTTGGCGGAGACAAATTTTAGGACACAGATTGAAGCAGACATAAGACCATTTAGGGGCTTACTTCTTGGGCTATTTTTTTTAACTACTGGGACTTCCATCGACTTGCAGGTGAAAATGATGATTACATGTGGTGTGCTGAACTTCATAACTTCATGTTTTGTGTGTGTGTTTTCCTTTTATTTCTTGAAAGCTTTATTCGTTAGTTTGACTATGTTTCTTTGCAATTTTAAATACCAGAATCATACAACTGGGTAGTGTAGCTGCAGTAAGTTTTGGTTGTTATTAGTAAAAATGGAACATCATTGAAACATCCTTGACTCCAAAAATTGCAATTTATTCTAAGAATGGGAATAGTCACATACTCAAGTAATTGACCTGGATATTCTTGAAGTAAGTATATGCTTGTGTTTGTATCACAATTAAGTAATGTTAGTGATTTCATGAAATTGGATACATGAATTTACAAGTTTTGATGGCAAACAATTCTGTAAAACTAATACAACAAAGGGCATGTTACCTGTTTGCTGTATACGTATATCATTGAACTGTGCCTCTGTCTGCAGAGAAATTTTACTTTCCATCTATATTTTTTTATCTCTCCATTTTTTCCCTCTTTGCAGCTCCTTTTCCGAGAGTGGCCAAATGTACTTTCACTCTTGGCAGGTTTAATTGTTATCAAAACATTGATTATTACAGCTATTGGGCCTCGTGTGGGACTTACTTTACAAGAGAGTGTAAGAATAGGATTGCTTCTATCCCAAGGAGGCGAGTTTGGATTTGTTGTTTTCTCTTTAGCAAACGGGTAAGTAAAAATTGAACCAAGTCCAGATGCTAATCAAGTAAGGAAATTGGATTTGCTTTAATAAAGAAATATTTCTGTCTTCTTGGAAGCAGACTTGGAGTTCTGCCGCTTGAGCTCAACAAGTTGCTCATAATTGTTGTTGTATTGTCAATGGCGTTAACCCCATTTCTTAATGAAGCTGGAAGAAGGGCTGCTGATTTTCTTGATGACCAACTTGATGCTGAAAATGTATGTTTTTATCATACGATTACTATTTGAAAGTTATGTACAAGCGCACACATGAGAATGCATATAATGACTGCAGGTAGCAGTGATGGGTCATTAAAGTAGTTGCAATAGAAATCTTTTTTACAAGCATTGTAAATAATTTATATAGGAAAAGGAAAAGTAAGATTCTATATTTTATCAAAAAAAGAAAGAAAAATGATAAAAGAGAGCGCAATATTCTATATTCATACATGATCATTCTAATGCAATCTATAGCGTTATGCATAAACTCCTCGTTTACTTCTTTTTTATGAACTTAATATTCAATAACTCTGGCGTATAAAACATGTAATTTGTATTACTTGATGCAAAAATTGTATGATTTTTAAGAACTCCATGATAAAGTATACATCATATGACTCTTTTGCAATGTAATCTACCTATAAAATAAATTTGTGGCTGTATTACTCGATGCAATTTCATTTTAAATTGCAAGTTTAGATTGGATGCGCAACTGAACTGAGTTATTTGCAGAAAGCTTCAGAGATGGTAAATTTCAATGACAGTGAAACTGTTGTTATCCTTGGATTTGGACAAATGGGTCAGGTAGATCAACCACTACACTGCACAAACTGTTGTTTATATGGCACTTGTTCTGAACTTTTTCCTTTCTATTCTTAAGGTCCTTGCCAATTTCTTGTCCAACCCATTGGCTTCAGGAGGAGACAGTGATGCCGGAGGATGGCCTTATGTAGCTTTTGATCTTGACCCAACAGTAGTAAGGGTCAGTATAGTTGCACATTTTGCATGCCTAGCTTCCACTAGTATATTCTATTAACCTTCTCATCAAAAAAAAAAAAAAGTATATTCTATTAACCTTTCTTTAAGTTGACATGTTATTTTTTGGGATATTGAATTCCTTTCTTTTCTAAATTTCTTTGTGTTTAATTTACCAAAAGAATGACTGCGTTTTTGTTTTTCTTTGCCAGTTTTTTCTTTGAGGAGGACATCATACTAAATTAAATTCATTTTTTTACCTTTAAATTGCCTGGCAGGCAGTTAGAAACCTTGGTTTTCCAATTCTCTATGGGGATGGATCACGCCCAGATGTTCTTCGATCTGCTGGTATCTCTTCTCCAAAAGCTATCATAATTATGTATGCTGGGAAGGAAAAAACAATTGAATCCGTTCAGAGGCTACGATTCACTTTCCCTACAGTAATTATCTCTTACTCTGCCCTCTTGCTTCTCACAACTTGGTATTTGTGCCAACAGGACTGCGAGTATATGTGCAAGAGTGATGTAAAAAAGCTTTTAAGACTGCGCAAAGAAGAAAGCCTTAATGTAAAAAGCTTCTGTTTATTTTTTATCTCAAATGTATTTAATGGTTATATAAATGGGAAACTTGAGAAAGGATCTTTATATTTCTAATTGAAAGCCTGTTGCATAATCCCCGACCTGTAGCTGTTAAGTCTCTTTTGTTTCTTTTCTGATGAACTCATGGTTTGCTTATTGGCATAAGATGTGTTATTATAATATAAATTATTCATGTAAGTGTTGAAATGCTTTTGATATGATATTGGGGCTTTTATTATCAGAAGTCTTATTGCCTCTATTCTATGTAATTTAAATTTCACCATGCAATTATCACTTCAATCTTAATGGGTTTCTTTTTTCAGTGAAGGGGCATGCCAAATATTATAATAAGTCAATCACATTTATCTGTGGCCTTTCACTTAAGAACTTAATTTATGACTTGAAATTTGAAAGATTAAATTTTATTTGTCAGATTCCAATTTATGCCAGAGCTCAAGATCTCAAGCATCTTTTAGAACTGAAGAAAGCAGGCGCTACAGATGCCATTTTGGAAATTGCAGAGGTGACACACCATAAGTTTTCCCCCTCATAGTGACAGCTTGGAATAACCATTTTTCAACATTTCATTCATGGATTATTCCACTACTAAATATTAAAAATCACTCATGCAGACTAGCTTACAGATGGGTTCTAAGCTTCTGAAAGATCTCGGTGTGATGTCTGATGATATAGCATTTCTGAGGCAGCTTATTCGAGACTCCATGGAAATACAAGCTCAAAAAGCTCTAAGCCAGTCTGAGTATCGAGAACTAGATATGATGAAACCACTTCAGGTACTTAACTATATTGAGCTGGATTGTGCTCAACATGAAATGTTTCTGTATCTGAAATTTTGAGTGAGTCCAAATAATGTTTAACTAACAAATGGGTTTAGTTGAATGCTTGAATTGTTCACTTGGAAATTGTTGGCTTTGATATAACGTCTTCTAATTGATTCATTCTTGCACAAGTTCAGCCCATATAGTCTAACCTTCAATTTTTGCCTCTTATGATTTTATTGGTCCCTGCCATGTTCTAGTTATTACCTTCGGTCCTTAATATAAGTCCCACTTTTTAGTTCAATGACTTCATTAAAGTGGGTCTTATGATAAGGACTAAAGGGAGTATAATTGTGGACTCCCATTTATTTGTAAGGGAATTCCATGACCTGTTACGCTACGCGTATGTACAAGAAATTACTTTTGATTTTTCTTCTCATGCCTGATTGTTAGACTAGAGCTGAAGAAAATTCTTTAACTGTTGGTCTGCGTGTTGTTGGTTTCCCTATGTTTTATCTGATGAATCATGCAGACGATTGGCCTATGAAATTGGACTGAAGATTAAGGACCCTTGTACTGTAACTTGAACTTTTAGGTGGGGATTGTCCCCATAAAAACACGAAGCTTATAGATGAAGCAACTAGCCAACTAACTTGTCTTATATTATTAGGTGAGAGTTGATGATTTGATGGAGACCCGTGAACCAGTGGCAACAACTTCACCAGAGTATGAATTCTCAGAACTGAACCAAACAGGTAAAGCTTTGTTGGGTAAAATACAGACGGAAGAAGATCCTGATGAAGAAGGTTTTGATCCTATGGAATCTGTGAGCTTAGAAGGACATGATGTTCTATATAGTAAAGAAGGCACTGAGGAAAGCTCAGTTGCTAAATACTCAGACACTTTGGGAGAGAAGAATCTGGCGGACCCATCAATCCCTTTATATACAGCCATGGAAGAAGCCATGGAAGAGCCTAAAGATTCTTCCTTTCATTTTGATAATGACTTGTGAATAATATGGCTTATTATAGATTTCATTAGACATGTAGATTATTATATACTAGTATATATTATAAAATCTTTAACAATCTATACCCTATAAGCATTGAATGGTGCAGCTCATTACTCAAAAACTTCGTACTTCATCTCGTCCTTAATATAATATTTTGTTCAAAGCGTAAACATAAGATTTCGTTCAAATGGTATATACACTACAAATGAAATTTTATATTAAGGACTAGAGGTAGTGTAATACAATTAGGAGTGTTTTCAGGTATTAAACTGTCGAAATAGTCTCTCCCCTCATAGGGATAAGAATATGTACATCTAACATTCTTTGGATCCCACCTGATGTAAGTTTTGTGCACTAGGCCACCATTTTTCATTCTTTGTTGGCAGGAAGGTTTTGTCAATTGTTAGAAGTAAAAATAACCAAGTCTAATGACAATTGAGAGATCAAATTATTACAGGAGGAAGTATATAATTCAAGACAAATTGTTGGACACGGCCATTATTAGTTGAGGTGCCAACTTTATACTTCAAGAGAATATTATTTTTCTTTTTATGATTGCTGACCAATCATTCAATAGCGTGCTTCTTGGATAAGCAATTCAATTCCACAAGCAATCTTCTACATCATGTATACTTAATTTGTAAGGACCCAAATTGCTTGATTCAATACATTAATGCCCGTTTAATGTTTTGGAAGAGGCTTTGAAACTTGGTAGGCTCAGCTACATAAATTACATCACTTCATTGTATCTTGCCAAAAATTAAATCTTTAGATAAATTGTTAATTAAAAGATCTCAATTAATAATTTTATTGGGTATATACTTTTCCCATTATTAATAACTACATTCCCCATTATCTATCTGTCATAACCGCCTCACATTATTATCCTTTTTTTTATCTTAGTGTTTTGAACTTGTCATTTTGCTGATGTATCGGCATTTTGTATCTACCTTTTCCATTATTAATTTACAAAATATATTGTAACTACTTTCCCTATTATCTATTTGTCATAACCACCTCACATTATTATCTTTTTTTTTTTAGTGTTTTGAGTCTGCCATTTTTCTGACGTGTTAGCTGGGGAGATACTTACTACTATACTTTTATATAGTTAAGATACCAATCCATGATGATATCATTGCTCTCATTTCTTCAAGTGTCATCACGTCTCTTATAGTTTTCACTCTTACACTTCCCCTATTATATTGAATTTGACCTTCAACATTCTTCACAAATTGTCCACCTACATGAAAAAAATAAAATAGTTCTTTTATAGATGTTGATCTTGAAGTAGATGTCATTTTTTAATGCCAACACGCAACAAACAAATTAATTTAATTCGTATTTCAGCCAAACTCAATTTAGATTTTCTCAAAATATAAAATTTATATATAATATTATTATTTTTTTGGCTAAAACCTTACAAGGTTTAAACAGGAGCATAATACACAATATCAAAGCAAGAAATAGAAGCTAAAATATCCTGAACAACAATCCTATTAAAGACATTCTCAAAAGTTATATTAAAGCAATATTTTAATATAATGTTATATTGATGTATTCATGGCATTACTTCCTCAAATTCTAGGACACAAATTTTCTCAAATATTGCAGATATTAATGCGTGGGCTTCATAGTCTACCTTTCAAAAACTATAGTGTATGGTGGCCTCTTGCAGACTCAAAAGTGTGCAGCAAACTCAAACCAATCCAGCATACATTCTCAAACCTACTGATTATTGTCTATAATCATATTGATCATAAATCCTAAGTAGTTCAAATCACATAGTTCAATTCATATTATCTAGCAAAACAAAGTCACTTGTTTCTGGCCAAATCCACTGTTACAAACAATTGAGCACACTGTAGGTGTTTATACTTTCAATGATCCCACATATATTCCATATAACTCATGCGACTTTAGGATTTAAGAAAATTGTGAGAACTTACCGTTCAATGTTATTATAAATGGATTAAAAGATGAGATCCCAATACTTTAGTGAAACGTGAATTCTGGCATTAGGATTAAATTAAAACGTCTATAGGAATTAAATCCTATAAAAAGGGGGAAAATCCCAATTAAAAATCTTCAATTTTTATTAACTACAACCCTGACCCAAAAAAAAAAAAAGAAAAATAAAAATCCCAATTAAATCCAATTAAAATGGTCAAAGTTAAAATCAGGCCTTCACCTTTAACAAATTCTTAATGAGGCTTCCCAAGAGGTCTAATTGGGAATTTCTTAATGTTGTTAGTAGACTAGAATGCCCTCTGTTGTTTAAAAGGAAAATTGAAGGTAGATAAAAAAAAAAAAAAATCTAAATTAGGCCTCATCTAACTTAAACTAATTAATTATGATTCAAGCCAGCATGCATTTGTTATTTTAACTTTAGCCGTTTGACTTATTTTTTTTTCAAAAAAATATGATAATATATTTATATATTATATCGCTATCAACGATTATATGCTTAAATTTTGGGGTCATATTTCAATAGAGGAACCAAATAACTTAAATACATTAAAAATTTGAGTATTTCACATATAATTTCAAGCATAACTTCTTCGCTTTAACCAAACTTAATTATTATTTCCATCGCATAAAATAATACAACAATAATTTAGAATATTTTGTTTCACCGCTGCAAACCTAAATAAATAAAATGGAACCGTGTGTGTGGGGACCCAGAAATAATTTGCAGAATACAAAACTCAATAATTAAACTTAAAAATTAAATTCTTGATATGTAGATGGATCCTCAGCACATATATAGATAGTTAAAACATGAACAATATTAGACAAACCAAAGAGAGAATTGGATGTCAAATTTTGAATATTAATGAATGAATTATATATGTGTGTGTATGAAAGAATGAAATATAAAATACCAAATCGTTGGTTGAGGTAGTAAGGGACTTCACTCCCATAAAAAAAAGAATACAAATTCGAATTTTAGGAAGTGCATGCATTGGGAGGAGAGAATTCTTTGCCCATTAAGTCTCAAGAGAGAAACTCTTGATCATATAAGAAAAAGAATGAAATATAAAATAAAAAGTTGACAATTTGTGGATACAATAAACACGAAATCCACTCATTAGGCTAAAATATGCTTTTAGTTCTTTAAGTTTTACATAAAGTATACTTTTGATCTAATAATTTTAACACAATTAATGTTGTTAATGGAAATTGTTGATGTAGCAAACTTAAATGATAATTGTGCAACTGACAAATCATATTTAAGTTTTAATTTTTTAATATAATATATTTAGATTATTAGAATAAAATAAACCGATAAATCACTATAAATGAAATCAAGGTTTTTCTATTTATATTGTTTTACTAAATTTTTTTAATACAATATCAAGGTTTTGATATTGATTGTTTTATTAGGTTTTTATATATTTTTTAATTTACATATATTTTAAATTTAAGATTAATATTATTTAATTATACAATCATTACTTAAGTTAATTGCGATAGCATTTTCCATGTAAGGAACCAACAGTATACCCCATGTAAACTTAACGGACTAAAAATATACTTTAACCTTTTATATAAAACTTCACAATTAGGAAGTATAAAATTTTAGAATTATGCTAAATATTTTAGTTTTATTACTTAAACTATTGTGGATCGATATGTTGTATGAAATATAAAAAATGAGTGGCACTATTTATGAGTCACTGTTTTGTTAAAATTTTCATATATTATAGGTATAAATATATAAATCCATGATCATTTAAAAAAAAAACTTTGTGGAACGTCCGTAATTAAAATAACAAATGCATACTAATTATATTGAATAGTTAATAATTAATTTAAGTTAGATAAGACTTAATTTATAAATCCCTTTTTTTCTTTTTAACTATCTTCAATTTTCCTTTTTAATGACATATGAGCATTTTAGTCTTTTAACAATGTTAGGAAATCCTTAAAAAGTCTCTTGACTTGATTAAGAATTTATCGAAAGTGTAAGCCCGGTTTTACTTTTGATAATTTCAGATAGACCTAATTAATATTTTTCCCAAAAATAATTATGAAGGGGCATTGTTGTATTTTAACAACATTCATAAATCCCTAATAAGGCTTAAAGAACTTATTAGAGATTTATTAAAAACGTACGCCTCAGTTTAGATTTCAACATTTCGGGAGGATTTAATCAGGATTTTTCCTGACTTATAAAATAAATAATAACTTAAAATAGAAGTTTTTGGTGATAATGGCCAATGGGATTAAAAGAGGAATTTAATTTTCGATTGACATCATTTTCATATTTCGCCAAATGTCACAAAAAAAAAAAAAGGTTTAGTTACGCGAATCCTAACTTCCTTATATTTGAGAAAATGACTTCAAAATGATAAACGCTACGTTCCCTTTTCTGTTGTCACCCTTGCCGCTCGAAGCGTATTCGTGTTCTTATTTTTGTTTTTCAAGAACACGAATGCCGCTCGAAGCCTCGAAGCATATTCGTCTTCTTATTGATTTTCTGTTTCTCACTACTATCATTATCGTTCCCTATCTCTGTCGCCCAAATTCTAATCCATTTCTACAAGGAATAGGAAAAAGTCAAAATTATTATGCAAAGCGTTGATAGTACGAAGAAAAGCTGACGAGTTCGGCTCCAGAGGGAAAAAGCAAGTATCTCTCCTCCTTCCGTTCAACCGCAGCTACCATTCAATTCAATTCGTTTTTACCTTAGTCAAGATTAAAGCGTCGTTGCATAAGGTATATAACATATTGCGATGGAAAATTCTGAGGAACCGAAGCCTAAACCAGATTCCTCTGAGCCTGTACCATCTGGGGTGGTCGCAACAGAGTCTCAATCCACTATGGAGACGCATATGGCGAAAGCTTCTACGTCAATGATCCCGACGACCTCATGGTTTACCCCGAAGAGGTAACTCTTAACCCTTTTTCCCGCGTTCTTGTTCCTAAATCTGGGACTGAAAAATGTGGGTGGAGCTGGGGAATTCTGGGTGTCTTTGAGAATCGTTGCTATTTTGCGTGTGGACTACTAAATTGAGATCTATGAATGACGTACATTGAGATATCGTTTAGTGTTGACGTTTTTTTGGCGGATTCCATCTGTACTTTCTTTTTCGGAGATTCTTTTTGTTTTTTCTTTGGGGGAGGGGGGCGATTTCAAGATCTCTTGTTTCTTTCAAGTTCAATGATTTTGTGCATTTGCGTGTATTGTGTGTTTTTGGAGAATCGTTTGACCACTCTCCTTTCACGGGCACTTAGGAGAGTCTTTCTTGATGGAGCCAGGCTATAATCTTTTGGGTGGCATTTAGTGCTAAGGCAATATATGATTTCCCAATTGTTTGAAGACCGATTTACAACAGATTATAATATATAAGATGTGTGAAGCAATTAGTTTTCCTTTCATCATAGAAAATAAAGAAAAAGAAAACAACGCTTAAAATTTCCGTCATTCCATGTTATAAGATACAACGTGCAAATTTTAAACAAGTTGGCTCATACTGGAAAATTGAACAGCTCATGTACCAAACATCAAGCTCTTATATCTTTTTCTGCAGGCTACTTGTTATATTTTGTGTGATCAACTTGTTAAACTATCTGGACCGAGGAGCAATAGCAAGCAATGGAGTTAATGGAAATCGAGGAACTTGCCACGAAAGTGGTGCCTGCACAGCTGGGACCGGAATACAGTAAGATATATTTTTCTTATCTGAAACTTCTTATTTAGTTTGGTTTCTTGTTCCTGGTGCGGTTGGTGATATTTGCATTTTTACTAGTTCTTTTTTCTTTTGGTCTGGCTTTTGTCCTTGTTCATGCTATCAAGAATTGGTATCCCCGGCAGGTGTTCTAATAATATTGTGGAAATATTGTTGAATTGAATGTTTCCCTTAAACACAGGTCAAGATAACGTCAAATAGGAAGGATAATTGAAGGGAATGGGAAGAATCATGGTGGGCGATGGCATATATTTGGGCTAATCTAATAGGAACAGGAAAATAAGATGTTTGCAGCAGTAGTAATATAATAAAAGACATTTTTTACATAATAAACTCTGCCTATGTTTATTGCCGTTCCCAAGTCTGGGTTAAAAAGGAGGGTTTTGTTAGGCACTTGACAGCCAACATAATTTCTTCATGACAGTTTTCACATAATAGGAAACCAGACTAACTAATGAAACTAAATCCCTAATTCTTAATTATATTTTGCATGTGTAATTAAAAAACCCAATGCCTAAGTGTAGTGTGTTATCATTTATCATTTTTTTTAACTATATTTTGGCTAAATTTTTGGTCATAAAACACGGCAACATGTTTTATGTGACTCTCATTTTAAGGTAGTTATATGTTTATTATATGATTAACTGCTACTGGTTCGTTAAACTAATGGATTGTTCACAGCTTCCGTCATCAGAATTGATTGATGTCATGTCTTTGCGGTGAGCTGGAGGAAGCCATATGGTTTATACACATAAAATTTCAATTAAAAGCATGATGTGAAGTGATAATAGAAGACATGAAAATTGCAATTAAATCATTATGATGGGCAGAGAAAGAGGGATGTCTATTGTTGAGAAAGTTTCCCCCATGGTCATCCTTGCCTATCAATATGGCATGATATATCAATCTCCTTTTCTGTAGACTTGATTATCTAGACTGCAAGATAAACTATCTCTATTGCATGTATGAATTTATCCCTAAGTTCTTTTCTACCTCATTTTATATTGTTTTATGCATCTCCGAATTTTCAGGAGTTTATTAGTCAATGTCTCACTTACAGTTTTCTAGTGTAGGGGGCAATTTAACTTGAGCAATTTTGAAGATGGAGCTCTATCATCTGCTTTTATGGTTGGACTTCTTGTGGCTTCTCCCGTATTTGCATCACTAGCTAAGTGGTAAGTCTTTTCTATCCAATCTTGGAAAGCTATGCTTGCTATGATGCTTTTATGGGTGAGACAAGATATTTCAATACTGAGTCTTGTTATGGGATTAATGCATATGGGCATATGGGCATGATATAAATATATATATTTATATATGGCAGTCCTTTGACATTGGCTATCTACATTTTAGCTTCACAATGTGAATATAGACTCATTATGGCTATCACCTTGATGTGGTCATGTCTGCTTGCATTGCAATTAACCAAGGCGGCATCTAATAAGTCTATCCAATGTTGTTGCACTGATAATCTTTATTTATTCTTCAGTAGGTGAGTTCCCCCATATTGATTTGGCTTGTGTTGAATTTACTAAAGCTTCAGAAGATACTTTGCCCATTAATGTATCTTCTGGAATCTGAATAGGCTTTGAAACCACCAGACCTATTTTACTTGAGATCATTTATCCTCATGATGCGTAGGTGTAGTTGGCCCAATTTTCGTGGGTGTGACTTTAAATTGTTTCAATGCCAAGCACAACTTTAATTTTGAGTCCATAAGTTATAATGCTTTGCATTATAAGTTAACTTGCTAACATTGGACTTGGCATCAATTTATTTGACCTTTTGTCAAGTAGGTTGAAGTTCCATGTTTAGGGGAACTGAAATAAAAAATCTGAACTTTTTTTTCCTTCCATTTATATAACCTTTGATGTTGAAGAGTGCACCTTTGGTCAGATTTAGAATTTATATCACTAACTTTCTACCATGAATTCTAACATGTTTCTTTTATTGTGCAGTGTAAATCCATTTAGACTTATTGGAGTTGGGTTGACAGTTTGGACTCTTGCAACCACGGGTTGTGGTTTGGCTTTTAGTTTCTGGTTCATTACACTCTGTCGCATGTAAGTAGTCTAATCTCATAATTTTTAATGTTATTTTTTTCTTTTCACTGAATGAGTTTATAAAAAAGATGACACGGTCTAAGGTTACTCGTTTCACTCTGTGTTTGTCTAAGTACGTGGAGTAAAAGAGGATCCAATCTAGGAATTGGCTTAATATTTGTTCCTTATGATTTTGTTGTTTTGTATAGGCTAGTTGGTGTTGGTGAGGCATCATTTATAAGTCTTGCAGCTCCTTTTATTGATGACAATGCCCCAGCTGCTCAGGTTTTTTGTTTTCCCTTTTAATCACTTAATTTTTGGATGTGTAAAATCTCTTGTTTGTTATTCGCTTTTTCTCACTGTCCAGCCTGCATTTCTTTGATTCATTCATTTGAACATATACGCAATGATTTTGTGAATTTTGGATGGGTTGTTGCTCGATCCAAAAGTATAATGTATGTGTTATCACTTATCATAATTGCACCAACTCTCTGTGAGTTTTGCTAAACACACGAATTTTCTCTCTACTGTAAATTATACTCTTTAGTCCAACTTAAAATTTTTTTAATTAAATCCTCTCCATTGGAAAAAATATTTATGAATAGTATGTACAATTGAATAGTTAATAGAGGGCATCTATGTCTTTTTCAAAAAAAAAAAATTGAAATAGCTTTATTCTTTATTCCAGATATAATTTTTTCTAATTAATTAACTTGTCAAACTGATGTTTCTTTTGTTTGTTCAATTATGCTTTACTTTAATATCTTAAACTTGTTTTGTTAAATTAGTTCGTGCAATCCCTAGAGCATTTAGTCATTTTAGTTGGTCGTGTTTCATGGTCAAAGGCACTATTTTTCAAAAGATGGTTAGATTTTCAGTTTCCTAGGACATCGGTGACCTTGGACACTGGTCAAACATCTAGAAAAGTAAAATGTCCTCAGTTTTCCATTTTTTTAATATTTATAAGGCCTATAATGTGCTTAGAACATTGAGAGACGAGAAACCTAGAGATATTATGGGAGAAATAGAGTACGTCATGGAGATAACAAAGAATAGAGTGTAAAGCATAGACCATCTATATTTATCCTAAGAAAAAAATGCATATATGACTATTATGAATGTTTATAAAAAGAGACTACCTAAGGCTAGTTGTTGTTTTCTCTTCCATTCTAAGAAGTGTCTATTCTAATATTATTGTAATCACTATCTATTTTCTAATCTTATGGAAATCTCTTTTTATGCTGTTGTGTCAGAAAACAGTATGGCTTTCAATATTTTACATGTGCATACCAGCGGGATATGCTCTTGGCTATGTTTTTGGTGGTTTAGTAAGTTTTTCTGACTTTCATACCTGAACTAAATATACATATTCTTGTAGACTTTTTTTTTTTCCTGTTTTCCTTGCTCTTTTTTTCCTTGTTTATTTTCCATATAATGATTATATTTTGTGTGGCCTTTCAATAACTGCCTCTGTCAATATGCAGATTGGAACTCATTTTGGGTGGCGTTGTGCATTCTTTGTGGAGTCTGTATTGATGATTCCATTTGTTATTATGGGATTCTCTATGAAGCCTTTGCATATGAAGGGTGCACATTTGTCTTAAATCGATGTTTCTGATCCTATTAGAATTGTTCAGCTCTAAGCTACTTGTGAATCCAGGTTTTGTTCCTGCTGAATCACAAAAGGCAGTGGCGCCTGAGACAGTTGTCTTACAAGCTCAAGGTGATTATTATTATAAATTAAGGCATATTACAACGTTATCTGATAACCATATCTTGCTTCTATGTTTAAGTACCAATTGCATAATCTTATGATAGAGGGTACAGAACAATCACTATCTCTCACTATTTTGCAATGTTTATGCATAAAGCATATTCACAGGAGAAATTAGGTTTAGTTTTGTTGGTTGTTATTATGAAAATTTCTTTATTAGCCTTAACAAAATCCTCTTATTTGATGTGAAGATACAGAGGCTTCAAATGGCAAAGATGACTCACTTTCCTTGAAGTCAAAGCTTGAAGATAAAAGCTCACATGAACCATCCAAGTGGTAACACTTATCCATAATTAATAGAGTGGCTCTTTTGTTTTTTTCCAAATGGTTGATGAGTTACCGTGATGCCTAATGTGCATTGAGGGCATTTATTCCTGCATATTAATCTGATTAAGGCTAAGCATAAGGCTGTTTGCTTTCTTACAACTGGGCAGATTAATCTGATTTCACTCTCTAATAAATGTACTTGTATCTTTCACTGTCTGGCATCATAATATTTTTCTGATGTATATAATAATTTTTTTCAATAAATTATTGTCTTATTCCAGGTCAACATCAGCTAGCAATATATGGGATCAGATCTTACTATTCAAGAAAGATATGAAAGTGCTTTTGCTGAATAAGGTTTACGTCATTAATGTTCTAGGTACTTCTTCCTAACTGATATCCTGTACTCATCATGTGCTTTGATTCACTATTCTGTTGGCCCATCTTTCTTAAACTGCTGAAGATATAATGAATTTGTGTCTCACTCAAGTATTGTGTTATGAATGTCTACTTGCAGGTTACATAGCATACAACTTTGTCATAGGTGCTTACTCATATTGGGGACCCAAAGCTGGTTATAGTATATATAACATGGTGAGTTTCTTGCTTTTTCTAATGATCACATGTACATCTGAATATGATAACATTTTTGTTCTAACACACTTTGTGTATAACATCGTAATATTATCCCATTGTTAAAGTCTGGTTTGTTTGGCAGACTGATGCTGATATGATGTTTGGAGGAATCACAGTTGTATGTGGAATATTGGGCGCATTAGCTGGAGGCTTGATTCTCGATTACATGTCTAACACCATATCAAATGCATTTAAGGTTGGTATTCGTAGTTAAGAGAAAAATTTCTGGCATTACTTTTATGCCTGTTTTTGAGTTTGTCCAGAGCACTATTGTTACCTGTTTTGTTAATGAAGCATTGAAGACTATGATATGTTAAATAGCTGAACTTTTATCTTTAAACTGTCATTTGATTTGTTTCTTTCAGCAACATCTGCTGGGTATATATTAGAATGCTAGGTTAGATTTAGTTCCTCTAATCTTTGCTGTTGGGTTGTCAATAAAAATATACGTAAATTTTTTTCAAAATACCCAGTCGTAAACTGAGTTGTTAAAAATCATATATTTGTCATTCTTTTATTAGAGAACATGATGAGGAAAATATAAAAAACTGTGGTCAAATTTTCTCAGGTTAAAAGTTGCCTATAGGCTTCAAATTGAATTTAATTAGCTGTAAATTTTGGTCATGCCTCTCCAACATTCAAATACCTTTGTTCCAGATGGCTGTGGTACATTTTCAAGCTGAATTCTTAACTATGTTCTTGGTTGCTCCAACCGATAACTTATGGTCTTATTCATACTGGCTGAACAGCCATATGCATATGGATGGCTTTTTGATAAGGCTTGTGCAATCATAAGTAACATGTTTTGAATTTCGAAGTTGCTTTCTGTTGTAATAACTTAGTTTAAGGTCCTTGTCGACCTTTTAGGTGAGGCATGCAAAGCAACAAAAAAATTTTTGGCATCATGGCAGCAATTTTTAAATTAATTAGCATGTATACAGCTGTTATAATTTTATATTATTGTATTGTGTGGATGGGCTGGGCTCGGGCAAGAATAATTGTTTGTCATATGCATACCTGCTCTATTTAGCATATTGTTTGCATTCAATTGCTGTCTTATCGAACACCTTGAACCTTTTGCAGCTTCTTTCATTGTCGACAGCTATTGGGGCAGCATGTATTTTTGGTGCATTCTTATTTAGAAACATGTTTGGCTTCCTTGTTCTTTTTGCCATCGGCGAACTACTCATTTTTGCCACTCAGGTACTTTTCTTCTCAATGTGATGAAGATCTCTTTATGTTTTTTTGGTGGTTCCAATAAGATGACTTTACTGGTTATATCCTTGCCATTAAGAAAAATGCGTTGCAATTCAGTTTTTAGTACATTCCATTAGGTTGACTCATTTCTTCTTGTATTCAAAACACTAGTATGCGGAGTAGTACTTTTTTCCAATTCTTCACATCAAAATTTGACTGAATTATATCATTCTTTTTTGGGCCAATGAATTATAAATTTTGATTGGAACTTAGTTACTGCATCATGATCAGCTTTAGATTATTCTGCTATAGCACAAACCCGTGTAAGAGAAGGTCGCACTTATAAATGATTTTCTTGTCTGAAATGTTATCAATCCAGTAGGTCAATTTACTGTGAACTTACCTTCTTGCTGCTTTCTTTCAGGGTCCCGTGAATTATATCTGTCTTCAATCTGTTCAACCAAGTTTGAGGCCTCTATCAATGGCTATGTCCACCGTTGCCATCCATGTCTTCGGAGACGTGCCATCTTCCCCACTTGTCGGAGTTTTCCAGGTTAGCCTTCTAAAATTATTTTTATCTGATGATACTAATTCTTTGAATGCCCAATTGCCAAACGGTTTCAGAGGAAACTTGAGTAGAAGATGCAATTTCTGATAATTAAGGTGATGTTCCTGATTTGCCAGGATCATGTGAACAACTGGAGAACCACCGCACTGACTCTAACTGCTATCCTATTCCCAGCTGCTGGAATATGGTTTATAGGTAAATCATCATATTCCTGTTCAACTTGAAAGCTTAGTAGTGAAAGTTCATCAATAATATATTATCATTTCTAACAATAAATCAAGTTAACTCTAACCTCAAAGAATAGAGAAGGTTTTATCATTGTTCCTTGGGCATATCCCAATAAACTTATCTTGATGATGCAGGAGTATTTGATATTCTCTTCAGTCTTTAATATAGGACATATTTGGAGGGTTGGTCTTAGTCCTAAATATAATATTTATTTTTCATATTTCTCAATCTTTTTTTTTAATTTACCCCTGTGGATGTCCCCTTAACAATAATTCAGGAGAAGAAAGAATAAGGGAATTAAGGAAGATAACAAGGGTATTTTAGAAAATAGCAAGAGTATACAAATTCTTTGATTTAAACTAATCATGAGCTTGAGGTTAAGCTTTTCTGAATTTGCCCGTTTGTTGATTTATTTCATGAATGTGGTGTGGTGGTGGCAGGTGTATTTTTGCGTAGTGGTGATAGCTTTTACGAAGATAATGAAGTGCAAAGGTCAAACTCCACTCCATTGCTTAAAGAGAATAATGATAATAATAACACTGGTGATGTATCAGCATCTTCTCCTCCTGCTCCTCAACACCACCAAGAATGTTGATTCCTTTTGTATCTTCCTAGGCACCATTCAACTGTAAATAGCATTCGTTTTATTCTTTCAACACTTGCCCCTTTTTTTGTGTCAAAGGAACATACTAAGATTCAATATTGTAATGTTTCATTGGTGTGATATTCAGCAGCTTTTGTCATTTTATTCATTCTTTATTGATGGACCCCAAAAAAAAAAAAAAATAAAGGCATAGTGGCCCTTCTAATCAATATCAACACTGAATATGAAACTTGTTGCAATTTTGCGAGTAAACAAAATAAATGAGGGAATATGTCTGACTCTTGCTTAATAAGCCCTCCTAGAGAAGCACTCAACGGTAGTACATTTACCCACCACCAGAAAGGTTTATCAACACAAATTGGTATTTCAAGAATAGAACTATTTTCTTCTCATACTTTTTGGGATTGTTCCTTGTTAGAACATAACCCTCCAAAGGCAATTGTCTATTTCTGATTGCCATAAAAAAACATTGTCTGGAAAATGTTAAGTATGCCCAAACCATCATGGAGCTTTTTAATATTAATTAAATAATGTTCTACACTCTGCACGTGTGGTTATGCGACTTGCAAACATGGGTAATTTGAAGGAATATAATAGGATTAAAACTTGTATGAATATTTGGACAACCTTGAATGAAAAGCCATTTAATATGATACTCCATCAAGTCTTGAATATAAAGCAAAGTTGATTTTTTTTGGAGATATTAAGGAAGCTAATTAAATTATTTTAAAATATTTATATTTATCATTTTTTTAAAATTATTTTTCCTAACATATAAACAAATATATAATTTACCGATACACAACATATGATACGATTAAGTAACTTATTTAGCTTCTTTAATCTTTTCAAAAAAAAGCAACTATATCTTATATTGAAGACCGGAGGGAGTTGTTTCTTAGGATTCTTCTTTAGGTGAAAGTTGACTATTCCACGTTCTCTCACCCTCTTTGTCTCTTTGCGGGCTTTCACCTCCCAGCGTTGTTTCTCCAGCGCCCTTCTCTCCGACTTCGGCCTAAAGGGAGGTCGTTCGGTGTGAGGTTTTCACTTTAATCTGAGTTAGGGCTTTTGTTTCCTTTTTTATGGTGTTTGTCATATTGATATGTCTGGTGGCATTCAAGGGAAGGAGGGTCGGATCTATGGGAATGAGATGTCTTGTGGTGATGTTGTGGATGACTACGTTCAAGGGTGTTGGTGCTTCTCAAGATTCATCATCTCTCCGCCTTAATCTCGATTTGGTATGCTTCTTTATCCCACTGATTTGGTTTGGTTGGCGATGGATCCTACTTGTTCTACTCAAATCTTATAGCTTTGGGTTGGGAAAAGATTGGTGGCATAGGCTTGTGGTAGTTAGGTTGTCTATATTCACGGCGGCACTTCTCCCTATGCAATGATGGTTGCGTGAGATTTATAAATCTACTCTCATGATAGCAAATGTTTTCTCAAGAGGAATAGGACAGTTGGGGTGGTTCTTTGAACCCACATCCCTTGTTTCCAACAAAAGGTATTAGTATTTTTGTTTATTCTGTAGCAGCGACTCATAAGACCTTTTTATCTTTAGCCTAGGGTTAAGATTGGTGTTGGTAGTGTTGTTTGGGCCTAGGGCTAGGTTTATGTTGTTTGGGCTTTGAATTATTTGTGTTGTTCTTTAGTTTATATTAATACAAGAAATTTTTGTTGGCAAAAAGAAAAGCCATTTAATGTGCATGATACTACATGGATATGTCTGGTAACCTGTTGTAAATGGTTTTTTTGCAACTTTCAAGGTAAAACTATTCTTATACTTTGGTCAAAATGTGACCAACATGTTTCATACACGCTACATCTCACACCGATACAAAGACATGTGAGATCAATGATGATCACACAGCAACATGATATTAAAACCCAACTTGAGCTGACTAGTTAGATCAATAAGCCAGTAAACCAGTTCTCTAATCGTTCCATTAAGAGTTTTAAACCAGTTAACTGAGTTGGATTTTATATCTTTTTCTTTTTTTTTTTTAGTGTCTGAAACAGACGTCATCTTGAGTTACTTTCTCCATTTGTTTGTTGATGGACCCAATTTTTAATACCTTGGCACAGCAGCGATTCTGGTAGCAGTATTGGCAGTAAAAACACGCCATGTTGTATATAATACTGTGGTCC
This sequence comes from Inga laurina, assembly GCA_963855925.1. Lineage (NCBI taxonomy): Eukaryota > Viridiplantae > Streptophyta > Magnoliopsida > Fabales > Fabaceae > Inga > Inga laurina. The sequence goes on along the minus strand of OY979708.1, from coordinate 22,497,662 downwards.
GCCGCACCTTTCCGTGATAGAAACTAACACACATAGTTGATGCTTATCCAAAGGCAGAGGCAGGAACTGAATCAGCGGCTTTCAATTCAATGCTTGCAGTTTCTCATTGCCCCCCACAAAAAAAAAAAAAAAAAAACCAACACACACACACACCAAACAACTCTCTGTTCTCTGCACCTACCTCAACATATTCAATTCAAAAAAATACCCAAATTTAGCACCATGCGTTTTTCATTTTTTTATTGGAACTGGATTATTGGAGTCATATAATCACATGTAGTTTGGTCTTGGATTCTGACTAATGAAGAAGACAACTTGTATAGATTTAATATAGAACTCATATCTCACTCTCCATTTACCAATCTAGTCCGAGATGAATATTCCATATGTTTATTGACTTCGGAAATATTTTTTTTAGTTATTGGAATAAGCTGTAATTTGAAAACCATGGATTGAAATCCCTAGGAATTTTGGTCCCAAAAAAAAAAGCCCTACGATTAATTTGACCCTTCTCGACGAATAAAACCACCAAAATCAACGCCCACAGCCCACAGACCCTTCCATTGTTTTTGCACAATGATGCCTTTTTCTCTCCCTCTCTCGCTAACTACAAATACAAAAGGTCTACAATCTTTCTTCCTTATTCATTGCACATACTTCACTTCAGCTTCATGTTAATGGCTCCCACAGCAGCAATGCTACTTCTCCGCCATCGCGGCAAAACCCACAACATCCCTTCTGTCTCTGCACCACAAAGCTCAAGCTCTGCGACACAGAAATGGTGGGCTGTTAAATTAGACAACCAGATCTTAAAAGCAGGAGGTTCAGATAACATTAACACTAGTCATACTCACACACAATATCTTGTGGATCATAATTCTCATCTGGAAAAGAGGTTTGAAGATGCCCTTCAACTCTGTAGCTGCTAATAATGTCAGTCTCACAGTCACAGTCACAGATTTTCCAGTACTTCCTTCTTACTTTCTTTCATTTTGTGTATTTCCCAGTCCTTTGTATAGAAAAAGGCAATAAATTCACAAGCTTTGTGCTTTATTCTGTGCATTATTTTAGGGTTAATGAAATTGTACATCTCTTCCCGATTAACACCCCCTTGTTTTGCTTCAGTTTTGCAATCCAAACAGATCTTGCATAAATTTTAGGGTTAATGAGACTAAAATAAAAATTGTACAGAAAACAAAACAGTGCTACTTTAACATCATAATAAAACAATAGAACCTCTACAAGCTTAATGAAGTGTAATTAAATGTTTAAACTCAGCCTTGCGAGGATCTTACGTAGATCCTCTCCAAAAATTGGCGTATGCCGCTTAAAGTGGCGAGCACACGGTATTCTTTAGTAAAAGGCGAAAGAATAGTTCGCTCTGTGCTCACCACACGGCTCCGTGGTTTGAGATGGTGGAACGCGTGGCCTTATATACAAGAAAGATAGTTGGGGCTACTTAACATTTCGCGATGTGGGACTACACGAGGTGCTCAGTTAACACAAGTTATAACTTATAAGACATTTATCGTATTTCACATTAAGACAAAACTTAATGATGACACTAATATTTTTTAAGTTTTTGCTTCACACTGCAATACTTCTCGTAACGGTGGATGTTTGTGCTAAAGGGTAACGTACCATTTAAACTTGTATAAATAGTTTCCTGGTCATAAAACAAGTTAGAGTATACCACTTTGAGCAGAATTTAAGTTTTAAGATGCTTGCCAACTTTATAAGCTTTGAATTTATAGTTTTAAGATGTCACTTTTCTTAAAGAGTATTCAATACGAACAACTACATGAAACCATTGGATATATTCTTCTACATCAAAACACCTTAACCAACTCTCAATAACATCTATAAATAGTCCTCTCTGTAGTCTTTACTTGCTAAACACTAGAAATTTCTTGCCACTTTTCTTGAACTTTTCATATATATATATATATATATCCCCCTTTGTTCCCCTCAAAATTCATTATATTGCACATAAGCCACTAAAACAGCATCAAGAAAAGGCAAAGGCAGCCATACAAATTATGAATACCCATGCGTGCTCTTGAGATGAACAACAAATCAAACATGACCCTAAAAAATCCAGAGGCTTCACATCCTTAAATCACCAGGCTAGAATGTAGAATCAAAGGGCTCGCTACTTTTGAATAATGAATGTTATGATATCAAAGCCGATATTGGGGTTATACATGAATTATGATGGTGCTGCCAGAAGCCTTAAATCTCAGCATTTTGGTTCTGTTGAATTCAAAATTTTGAAAACCTTTTTTCTCATTAACCACCGAAACATCACCTTGGACATTGTAGTAGTGCAAAAAGGATCACTTGCTTATCAAGCCAAGCCCCGTGAATACTGTATTCTCTGAATGAATATTTTGATATCTTAGAAGTGAAGAGACTCGCTATGGATACACCTAATCAAGAAGAATCTATATTTAGCCCATACCCAAGTTGGTTGAGATTTTCATTCGAAATTAGTGACAACACTCACCAGAGAGAAAAGGAAAAAGAGTAACTAAGGAGAAGAAATAAAGGAGCCTTTGAAAGGACTAGAACTCAAGTGTATTGGGAGGATCTCCCAAATAGAAAGAACCGTTGAAGGAAAGTCTCGCTCCGATGTGCCAAGCAAGAAGAAGGATCCAAACTGTTTCTCCTTCCGGTCATTAATACAAGAAACATACGACGAGTTGATTTTTTTAGTAAGACATAATTTTTATATTTATCAATTTTTTTTAATTTATCTTTATTAATGTTCTCCCAATAATAATCAAAGAAGAAAAGAAAATAAAGAAATTAAAAAAATATATTTTATAATATACACATCTTATTAATTAACCCAACTAACAATTAGAAAGTAAATGTCTTATAGGTAAATATGACTTAATCTAAACAGAAACGTTAAGATATACCAAGCAGAAAAGAAATCCCTCCCTTGTGATATACTAATTGCAGAAAACATTTAAACAGAAAAAGATCCCCGAGGCACTAACCAAACACTATGAACAATGAACGGAATGAGACTCCTCCTGTGATTTATATCTAAACGAAGAAGAATAGAACCCGAATATACAAAAACCCTGAAAATAATTACAGAGAGGCAATGGAACCATATGATAAATTGTAAAACAGAACCCAAACTTGGAAAGACTTCAAATTTTCTTACTGAGTTTTGTGAGGATCTTCCGGAAGATCCTCTCCAAAAATAGGCGTATGCCGCTTTAAGCGGCGAACACACGGTATTCTTTAGTAAAAGGCGAAAGAATAGTTCGCTGTGTGCTCACCGCACGGCTTCGTGCCTTAAACAGATGTCATACGTGAGTTTATATACCAGAGAGATGGCTGATGCTCATGTATCTTGAAAGGTGTGGGACTTCTCTGCAGCTGCCAAGGCCTCCCCCCAAAAAAAAACATTTTTCGTCTTGTCTGTCTGTCTTTTGTACACAATCAATCTTGTTGACATTGTTTTGAGCTTAAGATTCAGCTTTTCTCATAACCAACATTGTGCCAAACGTTTTCCCTAAACTGAATGTCTTTATGTTTATGGGTTAGAAATTTTGGAATTGTCTTGTGCAGATTCAGTTCATAGTGTTGATACCTGCATGAGATACTTAGAACTGAATGACAAGTGTCAAAACAAACTTTTATAGTTTCATTTGGTTTCACTTGAAGTTGAAAACAAATTTTTCCCTAAAAATGTGAGAACTATACTTTTTCAAATAGAAAAATATATTGGTCAATACCAAATACCCAAGATTTCAGGAAGATCTTGTTTCCCTGTCTAAGTTCTTTGAACCGTTTCTTCTGCAGTCTGGTAAAAAATATCAGCAACTTGTTCCTTTGGTGAACAATGCAACAGCTCAACTTCACCTTCTTTTCAGCTTCTCCAGTGGCATGATATTTGATTTTAATATGTACAGTTTTTCCACACAAAAAATGGATTTTCTACCATTGCAACAGTTTATTTGCTATCACCCAAAATCTCTGTGGCATCTTCTTGCTGAAACTTCAAATCATTCATAATTTTTCTCATCCATAATATGCTTGATAAACAGCAGCAAATGCTACCATATATTTTGCCTCTTTATTTGACTGAGCCACTGTGCCATATGAAAGTGTACTCAAAACATACCTTATGACTCTTTTTCCTTCTTTGAGATGATTTTGTTATGAGTCTCGTATCAAAGAGTTTTATATAGAAGTATAAAGTTTATAAGTTCAAGGGGTTCTCCCTCTTTCATAGATTAGTTCTTTAGAATCGGTTCCCGTGGGACTTGTGCTCATAACAGAATTTCACTTGAAGAGTCTTAATAAAATTGATTGCATGATACAAACAGAGTATTGTTGCAACCAGATAGATATATCTTCATTTTCTTTCTAAACTCTTTCATAAAACTTGGATTGCTTCCGATGGCTAGAATATCATCAACGTAAGCTGAAACAGCTAGGATTTCAGCACATTCCTGCTTCACATACGGTGTTGCCTCATTGACACTCCTTTCAAATCCCAAGCCAAGAAAGTAATTATCAATTTTGCATACCCAGCTCTAGAAGACTTTGTTTTAAGCCATATGTTGTCTTTCTCAACAAATAAACTTTATTACCCGCAGTTTTAATTGTAAAACCCTCAGGACGCCAGTGTAAATTTTCTACTCAAGAAATCCCTCAAGCAATTCTGATTTAACACCAAGTTGATAGACTTTGTCCAACCTTTATGAGCAAAAACAGCAAGCAATAATCTGATTGTATCAAATCTTTCAACACCCACTTTGTACCAATCACTTGTTGCTGAGAGTAGCCTTTTGCTACTAATCTAGCCACATATTTTCTTTCTGATTGAGCCATCAAGACGGATCTTTACCCTAGACACCCACTTTGTATTAATCATTTGTTGACCTTCTCTGATCTGTCAACAAGTGAACCATGTGTCATTTTTTACTCTCATAGTCAAATTCTTCCCCCATGGCTGCTTTCCATCTTGGATACTGAAAAGCTTGATCAACTGTGGCTGGTTCAAATATATAGCAAAATTGTATCTGCTGCAATATCTTGTAAAGCTCTAGTGCCTCATGTAGCATGATGCTCATCATCAGAATCCTCCTCCTTTGAAAGCTTCATCATGAGTCTGAGGCGCCTTTACAGCATTAGAGCTTTGATTTGAAGACTTTACAATCATCTTCTCGCAATTCTAAGCATCATTCTCATTGAACTTCACACAACTAGTTACATGACAATCCAAAAATCAGAAGGAACAACGCATCCCTGAAGGCTACTGCTTTTTCATGGATGTTATGACATTCACGGTTGAAATTAAGATGATTCATAAATTATACTACCGGTTCTAATTACAAGACAAAATTGACTTATTTAACTTCTTTAATCTCTCCGAAAAAAGTCAACTTTATCTCATATTTAGAACCGGAGGTAGTATAGTCTTTGGTGCTGACACAGTCTCTCGAGTCCCCAGCAGTAATGCAGCCTACGAATATGTAAGATACAAATACTCGACTTAGTAATCACTGAACAAACAGTTCCTGTGATTTATATCCGAACGAAGAAGAATAAAACCACATTATACAAAAGCCCTGGAAATAATTACAGATAGACAATAGAACCGCATAATAAAATATAAAATAGAGTAGCAACCACACTTAAAAGCAACGTCAAATTTTCGTATTTCGTCTTGTGAGGATCTTCTGAAAGATCCTCTCCAAAAATAGGCGTATGCCGCTTTAAGCGGCGAGCACACGGTATTCTTTAGTAAAAGGCGAAAGAATAGTTCGCTCTGTGCTCACCGCACGGCTCCGTGAGTCTTACACATGTTATGCGTGGGTTTATATATTGGAGAGATGGCTTATGCTTATGTTTCTTGAACGATGTGGGACTTCTCTGCAGCTGCATTCCCCTCATTCCCTTTTTCGTCGGATATTTTGACCTATGTTGTGCCACTTATCCGTCTTTTGTGAACAATCAATCTTGATGTCATTTTGTGCTTGAGACTCAGCTTTGTCATAACCAACATTGTGCCATACGTTTGCTCTAAACTGAATGTGTCTGTGTTTAGGGATAGAAATTTTGGAATTGAATGGTGCAGATTCAGTTCATAGTGTTGATATGCACGAGGTACTTCGAACTGAATGGCAGGTGTCAAAACAGACTTATAGTTTCACTTGAAAACAAATTTTTTCCTAAACAAGTGAGAATAATTTGGTCTGTATCATTAACCAAGAAGGAGAGAGAGAGCATAAAAAAGGGGACTACAATTTCATTACATCAGAAAATGTATTTATACAGGTACAAAAATATATTGGTCAATACCAAATACCCGATTGTGAAAAAAACAAATACCAAATACCCATGAACTCAGAAAACTTGCTTTCCTGTCTAAAGCTGAAATTAAGCATCACCACTAGTCATTCAAGTTACAAGCACATTCAAAAATTAAATATTACAATTTTTTCAAAATAACAAAAGAAACATAATCTGGTGCATAGATTTAATTTGTATCAATACGGCAAGCAATCTTCATCCCTCTTCCTTGACACATTCAAGCTCTTTGAATCGTTTCTTCTGAGGTCCTTTGGTAAGAAGATCAGCAACTTGTTCGTCTGTTAAACAATGTAACAGCTCAACTTCATCTTCCTTTTGAGCTTCTCTAGTTGCATAATATTTGATTTTAATATGTTTAGGTTTTCCACACAAATAAAACCTGGATTTTCAACCATTGCAACAGTAGATTTGCTATAAAACAAAATCTCTGTGGCAGCTTCTTGCTGAAACTTCAAATCATTCATAATTTTCCTCAGCTATGATAATTGATTAGCAGTGGCAATGCTGCCATATATTCTGCCTCTTTATTTGACTGAGCCACAGAACCTTGCTTTCTTGAACTCCAACACATAACACCTGACCCAAGGGTAAAGCGATAGCCTGAGGTGCTTTTTGAATCTTCAAGTGATCCAGCCCAGTCATTATTAGTGAATCCAAGTAATTTTCAGAGCTGAACCCCTGAACAAAACACCATATGGAAGTGTACCTGGAACATACCTTGTGACCCTTTTTGCTGCTTTGAGATGATTTTATCATGAGTCCCACACATGAGGAAACATCACACGAGAAGTTAGCTTTACAAGTTCAAGGGGTCTCCCTCTTTAATAGGTTAGTTTTTTAAAATGGGCTGCTTGTTATATTTGTGTTCGTAAGATTCATCTCAGATGTGCTCTCGATTTGCTTTCTAAACTCTTTCATAGAACTTAGATTGCTTCCAATGACAAGAATATCATCAACATAAATTGAAATAGCTAGAATTTCAGCACATTCCTACTTCATATACGGTGTTCCCAAGCTGCAAAAGTAACCGTCAATTTTTGCATACCAAGTTCTAGGAGGCTGTTTTAAGCCATATATTGCCTTTTTCAACAAATAAACTTTATCAACAACAACTTTAGTAAAACCCTCAGGCTGTCAATGTAAATTTTCTACTCAAGAACACCAGGATTGGTCTTTACCCTGAACACCTGTCACGCCCTTATCTCAATTTCAACCTTTTTCAGAGTATTTGCGGTTCGGTAGGCAATACAGGAATAACATAACTATACTGATAATATGTGCATGATTACATAAATTCCCCATAGGGGTTTGTACATAATACTTACGATTAAGCCAGCCGCACAAGGCTACTAGGGTGTCTAAACTCATCCCAATGAAACGGAGACTTCTTCCTGTCTTCGTTCCACCACTGTAATCCCCTCGTACGGTACTCTGCATTGTTGTTTGCATATCTTCTGTCTTCTCCTGTCTAAATTGTTGGTAGGGGAGGGTGAGAGAATCTCAGTAGGAAACAGATACCAGAATGCATGCATGATTAATGCTGTGTGTATGACATGTTAGCTCTATTTAGATGTATGCCCCATAATGACATTTCTGCATGCTTAATGTTTCATACAACAAGACTATGGTCATAGCGAAAACAGAAACAAAGCTTCATTTATTCAAATATGCTCTACACAATCAAGTAAAGCAATCACATACATCATTACACAAGCAAAGATATCAAATACATGCAAGTAAGGTAAGTCTCCTACCTCCAATCTTTCTCCTCGATTTGCCTGCCAACAGCTCGGGGCTCCATATTCGATCCTACAATGTTAAATGTACCATTTAGACACTTCCATAGTGTTTCTGGGGGTTATATGAGTCTATCTTAAAAATTTACTAAAATACCCCCGGGGACCCGACCAGGCCCCACTGTACCCAGTCCGGCTGTACTTTTTTTGAAATTTTGACATAGACTATTCTTACATATTTTCACCCAAGGAATCCATTTCCGGACTTGGAATTATCAAATTCAATGTCAAATTATGAAATTGCCCTTGGCAGCCCTACTTTTAGGGTTTTAGGGGCGTTTCCGTAATTATGTTTTTTCGGCCTTTTCCGAAAAAGTGCTCAACTGTAACCCCACCTAATTTTTCCTCCTGAACTCAATGGAATCATCAAAAATACCAAAATCTAGTCCAAACATAGTGAAAAACAGGTCTGTTCTGTGCGTAAAAATGGGCTAAAGATGAAGATGCAACATATGTTTTATAATATAACATTATGCTTTAATTGTTTAACAATTTTTCCAAAATTCCAAAAATGAAGTTTTATGTATATAAACCTTATATACATGTAACCATGCTCATTAAGCCCAACTAATATTTCCTTATTTATGCCACATGTAAGAGACACCTAGGGGTCCCTCCCTTTGGTCTCAATTGGCTTCACAACTTATTCCGATTACGTATACACGTATAGTCTTAATTTTGATCAAAATTGCACTTTTTGCTCAAATTTTTCATAAATTCATATTAAATTGATCAAAATATTCTAAATATATTTTTCGCCTTTATTTTCCTTAATTAATTGAAATTAACTTCAATTAATTGAAAAATAATTAATTTTGTGATATTTTGATAAAATTACGATTTTGCCATTACCTTTTTAATCCAATTCCTTCTCTTATTTTTCTTTGGCCAATTTCCATATATTTTTGGACCAAATACTTTCTCTAATATTTCTTCATTTTGAACCTTAATATTGGGCTTTTTAAATTACCCAAATTAATTCCATAATTATTTTGCCCATTTTCTCATGAAAAAAAACATTTATAAAATTCATAAATTCCAAATTTATGAATATCCACCGTTTTATTGAATTTCTCAAATATTTACAATATTTTTTGTGAATATAAATTTTGGAGTGTTACAACACCCACTTTATGCCAATCACTTGTTGATCTTATGGTCTGTCAACAAGAGATCATGTGCCATTTTTTTGCTATCATATTAAATCCTTTCTCCATGGTTGCTTTTCATCTTATAGCTCTAGTGTATCATATATTTAAAATGACAAAAAAGAACTTTAAAATGATAAAATCTCAAATCATGTTTGTTATCAATAATTAATAAGGAAATAACGAGACTTGTTTGTTATCAAGAATTGATAAAAAAAAATGATTAAATTTGATAAACAATTCATAATTATTTTACAACTTTATAGTTAGTTTTTTTTTCATTTTCCCTAAAATCAACTATAAAATATTTATATCTTTCATTTTTTTTAAATTTCTTTAATTTCTAAATAAAAATCAACCAAGTCTTCTACGTTTTTTTTTTAATTTCTTTAATTTCTAAATAAAAATCAACTAGCAAATAAGTTTTCTAAATAGGACTGAAGGTAGCAATTAATAAAACCATGAGCAACAACACCCGAACTCAGATTGACCAATTCTTCATACCTTCGCATGGGCTCAACCCGCGAGCCCACAGGTTTTGACTGGTTTCTCAACCAACCCGTAAAAATGCGGGCCGCATAGCCCACGGGTTGATACGGGCTAGCCTGAGGGTTGGCCCTCAAAATTTTTTATTTTTTTATATATAATAATTTTATTAAACTTATAAGTTTTCTACTCCTATCTTGGTACCTCCCAATTCAAAGAGAAAAAAAATCTTAGTCTCTTCCCTTCTTCTTTAAACAAAATTATTATATCTTGGTTGCTTGAGGATGAGTTTATGTTTTGTTTATAAACTTTGATAAATTTGATAACTTTATCTCAGATTATGTTTTTAAATTTTTATAAGAGAAATAATTGATATTATGAAAGTTAATTTAATAACTCATATTTTCAATCCTCTTTAAAAAATAGTAATTTTTTTTTTCAAAATAAATGTTGGCCCATGGGCTGGCTCGCAACCCACACACTACGGGTTAGGATTGGCATTTTATTAGCCCACAGAAGCACGGGCCGCACAGGCCCACACTGCACGGGCTACAAGTTGGCACAGGTTGGTCCATATTCCCAACTCTAATCGCACAAATCTCCTCCAGTAAACAGATGGCATGCGTGGGTTTATACAGTAGAGAGATGGCTCATGCTTACGTATCTTGAACGATGTGGGACTTCTCTGCAGCTATCAACCCACTTCTCGCTGTGTCTCCCCTTTTTCGTTGGATGACTAGCATTGTGCAACTTGTCTGTCTTTTGTTCACAATCCAATGTTGTTAGTATTGTTTTGTGCTCCTCGCTAAAGACTCAGCTTTTCTCATAATTAACCAACATTGCGCCATACGTTTGCCCAAAACTGATTGTGCCTTTGTGTTTATGGGGTAGAAATTTTGGAACTGTCTTGTGCAGATTCAGTTCATAGTGTTGATGTTGATACCTGCATGAGGTACTTAGAACTGAATGACAAGTGTCAAAACAAACTTTTATAGTTTCACTTGAAAACAAATTTTTTCCTAAACATTTGAGAAATTATTTGGTCTGCATCATTAACGAAGAAGGGGATAGAGCATAAAAAGGGGACTACAATTTCATTACGTCAGGAAATATATTTACGTGCCAAGGTGTAAATTTAATAATGAATAATTTTACTATGAGTATTCATAAGAATTAATTATTTTTGGATGTAAAAGTAGACATAAATAATCTATCTATTTGGGAACAGATATAGCAACGCCATTAAGGAGACCTAAGTTCCATTACTTGTTGCACCATGGGCCCTACCAGTCTTTTCTTTCTATTATTTTAATATTTTTTTAATGAAAAAATATCACTTAGGCCCTATGGAAACAATTTTATTTCAATTAACTCCTAAAAAATTCTGAAATTTCACTACACCCCATTGAGTCAAAATGAAATTAAGTTTTGTCAGTGAAAAACTAAAGCCCTTACTTTATTTTTTCATAAGAGTATTTACAAGATAAATATGGGCAATTTTAAGACAAATAAAGATATTTATAAGACAAATAAACATATTCAAAGAAAACCAAGGAGTTAACAAAAATATTTTAGCCATTCACAAGAAAAATAAGAGAATTCACAAGACAAATAAAGATATTTACAAGATAAATAAAGGGATTTAAAAGAATCAAGGAAGTTAAAAAAAATTGCAAGTCTAAACATTTACAAGACAAATATGTGAATGACCAGGGAGTTTGATCATTCACATCTTTGTCTTGTCAAAATGTCTTTATTTATCTTGAAAATGCTCATATTTCTCTTATAAATACTCTTATAAAAAAATAAAATAAGGGTATTATTATCTCTTTACTAACAAAATTTAATTTCATTTTGACTCTAAGGATGCATTGAAATTTTAGAATCTTTTGGAGGTTAACTGAAATAAAATTGTTTCTATGAGGTTAAGTGATATTTCCCTATTGAAAAAATATTAAAATAATATATATAGAGAGAGAGAGAGAGAAAACTAGTGGAACCTGTAATATCCCGAATTTTAATACTTGAGCTTAGAGATTAAGCCTGAGGTTAGTGGACTGCTAAGCCCTGGTTTAGCAAGAGTCCAAATTGTGAATTAAGAGATATGAAATGTGTTGATGGTGATTTAAGAGGAATTTGCCATAATCAGAGGCAAAACGGTAAAGTTGCCGACCATTTAATTGGTTGCTGAAGAGGAAACTCATTGCTAGCTTCAAGATCAATGGCTAGGATTGATTTGTGAAGTTGAGTAAGGGGCATAATCATGTGTATGTGTGTGCATGTGAGCCCATGGGAGTTGAAGTGAGATGGTGACAAGTGGCAAGGTGTGGACCCTTGGATGAGGCATAAGTGTATGAGACACATCATCATCATCTCCATCTCCTCTCTTCTCTCTCTCTCTCTCGTTTTCTCTCTCTTGTGCGGAAGACATGGAGGTTGGGAGAGAGAAAGGAAAAACTGATTTTGAGGTAAGTAAATGGCCTCTTTAGCTCAAACTCTCTTCTCCAATGTTAATCCTTGAGTTGAGAGCTTCAATTTGATGATTGTAGCTTCTCCATTGGTGGTGATTTGAAGATCACGAAAATATGAGGTGTGGAGAATCAAAGAGGGTCTTTGAGAAAGTTGATAAGGTATGTGAAACCAATCCTTCTATCTATGTTTCATTGCCAAATGATTAAGTTGGTAATTTCTGGAATTATTGCCCTAATTGTGAAAATATGGGTAATGGGTAGTTTGGCATGATATGGTTATGGAAATAGTATATTGGTATGAGTTTTGAATAGATAGAATGGATTTGGGATTGAAATGTGTAAGGTTAATGATTTTGGAAAATGGATGATTATGTTGCCCTAGACCAAAGCATGTTAATGGAATGGGAATTGGGTAATTCTATTGATTCCATTGAATTCAATGAGTGATTTTGTGTGGGAGTAGCTTTGGGAGAAGTTTTGGGTCCATTTGGATCAATTGGGCAAGAGTTAGGAAAATGTGGTATGTTTGCTGCGTTTTCTGGAATCTGATGGATTCACTCGAGCAGACATGGGTGTGCTCGAGTGAAGGAGGAACATTGCTCGAGTGAGGGAGATCCCGCTCGAGTGATATGTGAGTTTTCCCTTTGTGCTTTGAGTTGCACCTGGGATTTTTATGAGTGATTCTCAAGCACATCGCTTTGTGCTCGAGTGAGCTGGGTTCTGCTCGAGTGAAGGTGTAAGCCCAGAGTTGAGGATTGCTCTCGGGTGGATGCTCGCGGGAAAGAGGCACGAGTGTGCTTTCTCACTCGCGGGTATGGGGAATGTGCTCGAGCATATATAGCTGTGCTCGAGTGAGCCTGTGCCTCAGGTGAGAGTGGTGCTCTCGGGTTGTCACTCGTGGCGTTGTGCTCGCGGGTGTGAGGTGTGTGCTCGAGTGCAAATGGCTGTGCTCGAGTGATCCAGTGCTTGGAGAGCTGTGTGTGTGCTTTCGGGTGCTCACTCGCAGTCTCACTCTCTCTTGTGCTCGAGTGTTGTCCGTACCAATGCTCGAGTGATGTCTGTACTTGTGCTCGAGTTAGAGCCTCTGTGCTCGAGTGAGGCAGTGAAAAATATCAAGTTTAAGTGTTCAAAAGGGGATCTTTGGGGATAGTCTTCCAACCCTTTAGAGCTATGGATTGAGGTGTTTGAGGGCACTTAAAGAGCAATAATGATAACCAACTTGAGTGTCTAAAAGTTAAGGAATTGGAAAAGGGATTAATCCTATGTCCTTGATTTTGGTTATAGGACTTGATGATTACCCTGATCGTGAGCGGCCGGAGCTGGAGCTTACGTGGAATAAGGGTAGGGAACTTACCTCTCCTGCATGTAGTGATAATTGTATTTGTGTATTGATGCATGTTATTGCTTTGCGTGATTATGTGAAACATGTATGAATGATTGTAGCTCTGTTTCTAGTTATGCTATGGCCATGAGTATGTTGTGAAACATTGAGCATGCGGATATATCATGATGTGAACATGAGTTATTGAAATGCAAGCATGTCATGCATTAAATACTTATCTTGCATGCATATTGGTACCTGTTTCCTACTGAGATTCCCCAGAATCTCACCCTCCCCTATCAACATTTTAGACAGGGAAGGAAGATTGAGGATGAAGCAAGCATCCAAGGACGAAGATGACTCGTTTCTGGGTGAGAGCTTGGTTGTTGGTTATCATGGCGTAATTGAGAATATGTATTGTATAATTGGATCAGTGTTTGAGAATGTATTCAAGTAAGTTGGGTAATCCCTGATTGAGGAGTAGTATGGGCTAATGTGCCCTATGTTTATTGAGCGAAGATATGATCCCGGAATTGTCGGGAGTTTATATTGCGTACTCTGATAATTGTATAAATGTAATTTATCTTCGCATAGTAATTATATTCGGATTGTGAATGTGAGACCGTGTTGTAAAAGATTTCGAAATGTACTTGTGAAAACCCCGTCGGGTTGATGGGTTTATAAATGATGTTTTGACTGATTGGTCTCTATTTCACTTAAATTGCGTAATCCGGATATTAATTACGGCAGGGGGTTACAGAACCCATGATACAAAAAGTAATGGAAGTTAAGTCTCTTCAACGGGTGTTGTTATATCTGCTCCCAAATAAATTGTTTATATCTACTTTTACACCTGAAAATAGTTAATTCTTATGGATGCTTATAGTAAAATTATTTATTGCTAAATTTTCACATTTGTCCAATATTTATACAGATACAAAAATATATTGGTCAACGCCAAATACCTATGATTTCAGGAAACCTCGGAGCAGAACTCAAAAAACGACCATGATCTTATTAACTTGAAATTGCAAGACGCTTCCAAAAGAAAGCCCCTTCCAAAAATAGGCGTATGCCGCTTTAGACTGCGAGCACACAGTATTCTTTTGCAAGAGGCGAAAGAATAGTTCGCTCTGTGTTCACAGTAGGATTAGGAAAACGGGTATGTCTGTTAAGTCCAAGTTCAAAAAAATACATAAATCTCGCGGCCCAGTCCCTTTATGTAAAGTCTAAGGGTTTTAGGCCCTTTTAACTTTTTTTCTTTTTTTTTTGTCATGACTTTTTTTTAATTCTTCTAAAGAATAAAATACTTAATTTAAAACATAAATACATCAAAATTAATTTAAAACATAAATATTATCCAAGTTTAATAAAACACAAATACTAAGACTTAGGTCCAAACTATAATTAATGTCTACAACTAATCAAACAAGTCTACAAGCTTCAAATGTCAGTAATAATAGAAAACCTAATTTAGATTTTGGCGTACACATACAAAAAAGAAAAAAAAAATTAAAGAAGAGAAACTTCAAATGAGATTGAAATAAGTGTGAGAGCATTTTTGATCTGAGGGTTATGTTAGATTAACTCTACCCCTTAACTAATGCTTGCTGTCCATTACCCTATACCCATTTATTTTTTTAGGAAAAAGCTAATCAGGCCTTGTTGCCTCTATACCCATTTATTTTGAAAAAAAAAGTTAAATAAACCTAAAAGGATTAGCCCTACAGAAGACTATGTGTGTGTTTGGAACCCACGTTTGGTTTGCCTTAAGCCCAATTGGAGCTTCAAAAGCCCAACTGCTGGCAACGTTTTTTTTTTTTTAATGTTTGGTTGCTTAAATTATGGATCGGACTTTTGAGTGGATTGACACTGTACATCCACGTTTAACAAAAGCTAAAGGGTGCAGCTTTTGATAAAAGCCCAATTGATGTTACCGTTTTTTTTGGGTCAATGAATCAGAAATTACCGTTAAAACGCATTAAATGCGTTTTAAATTTTTTACCTACCCAGCCCTCGTTCTCTCTTGTCTCTTGCTCGTTATGCGTATCAGTCTCCCATTCTCCATTTGCACGAAGAACTCCATCTCACGGCGGCGCCTGATGCAGCTCGAGAAGGTCTGAAAAGTGGTGTCCCATTTTCCGGCGTGGTGTTAAAATCGGTGCTCTGCCGTGTCTTGGGTGTGGGTCTTCCTCTTGGTGGTCTTTGGTTGCAGCACCAGAAGCTCCGAATAGCTTCCATTGCAGTGGGCGACTTCGTTGCTCGGTGGTTTTCGTCGGGCCTGACTGTGGGTATGGCCGATCTGGTGGCGGCGATCTTTTTCTGCTTGCATGGCGTTGAAGTCGCCATCTCCGGTTGAAGGTGCTCTGGTTGTAGATCTTTTCCGTCGGTGTGGATCTGTTCGGCTGCTGAGGTTTTTACCTTCCTTTAACCTTAATCTTGTTTCATTTCTGTTTAACTATCCCTGTCGTCGATCTGCTCCGTCGACGTGATCTGGTGCTTGCCTTGATTAGCTTGTTGTGTTAACTAGAAATAAAATAAATGTCCTCATGCTTCGAACGCCAACTTCATTCTTTGTGTTTTGGGTATGCACATTGTTTCGAAAGAGGGAAATAGAGAAGATTAGGAACAGAGGGAATGAGGTAGAAGAGCTGCGACAGAGGGAAATAGACAAGAATAGGAACAGAGTATATTAGATGAGGTGCGACAGAGGGAAATAGAGAAGAATAGGAACAGAGTATGAGCTATATGACCTGCGACAGAGGGAAATAGAGAAGAATAGGAACTAAGGGAATGAGATAGAAGAGATAGGAAAGATGGAAAAAGAGAACAATAGGAACAGAGGGAATGAGACAGCAGACATGTTTACATTTTTCTTTTGGATTATAGTTTGGTATGGTAGCCTTTCAAGTCTTCTGAAAGGATTGAGGGAAGGGAGAACATTTCTTAAGGAAATGGAATTCTTGCATTTTACAATTTACTTTCCAATTTTTACTCATATCCGACAACACTTTGATGTTGTAATTTTTTATTATGGTATGTGCTATTGGATTTGATTTCAAACTTGTGTCTGTCAATGTTTCTGGATAACCTATGTTTTCTATACAGCATTTTCATCTGGCTTCCATGATTTTGGTTTTCCACTTCTTGGTCTTCCCTTCAAATGCTTTAGTATGAGTTCTTTGTAACCATTCCTTGGAACTTTCATGGTTTTCAAATATGCAAGGAGCTGCATGAATCTCCAGGGAGTGTGAAAAGTACAGGAATATTGTATCAGAGTGGCTGAATAGTGAACTATCTGGTTTAAATCTAATTTGCTTTAAATCTTAGAATATTAAGGTTCTGTTTTGTTTCCAAGAAAGAATGAAAAAAAGAATAACAATGATAGCAAAATTGGGAGCTGAGAATTGAGAACTTGATAGGGTCTCATGAGGAAACATAGAGGTAAAGCATTGGATCCCCTATGCTTTAGAATGAGCTTTAGCTGTCCATAAGTCTACTGAGGCAAAAAAAAAAAAAAAAACAACAGAGAATATAGCCAAGAGAGATTTATTATTTACAGTGATGTTTCAGTCGACCATGGTTGTTGATTGATTAAGCAGTATTTTGACTTGTTGGGATTTATTTTGCTTAAGTTGTATAGTTGAGGATTTGTAAAAGATTATGCTACGGTGTAGAAGGTCTTCATTCAAACATGTGGCAACAAAAATAGAGAGAACTTAGAATCAATAATGTGAAGCTCTGAGAATTAGTTAGGGCAGCGATGAGTGTCGCTACTAACAAAAGCATGAGATTGATTGCAAAATTGGACAAGCAATGAAATGAAAGGTGAAGATATTAGTGGAGAAAGAAGCATCATATCTCGAATTTAGCCTTGGTCCTTATAGACGTGAGCGTTACCATATTCCAGAATTTAGCTGCCAACCCGGATTTAGAAACGCTAATGAGACCTTTAATTATTATCATTCTAGTTTAAGGTCTACAATTGAAAGGACTTTTGGAGTGTGGAAGAATCGATTTCAATTGTTGCAAAACATGCGCAAGTATAGCTATCAGACACAAGTCCGCATTGTTTGTGCAACAATGGCCCTTCATAATTTCATTAGGCGAAATGATATTGCAGACGTAGTGTTTCGCCAAGGTGAAGCTGGGAATCTTGTTGATGTAGAAAATAATAGTGTAGCTGAACAATCTTCCACAACAAATTATGGCAGGCGATCTTCCTCTGAAATGATTCAAATTCGTGACTCAATTAGAAATCAAATTGTACGGAACATGTGATACAATTGGTTATGTAATATTTTTCTAATTAGATTGTGCATTTTTTAATTGTCTAATTTCCCAACTTAAACTATTATAAATTTTTTATAATTTTTAATTACATTTCTCTTTTATCATTATCACAAAAGCCCAATTGACAATCGCTGTTCCAAACACACCATTTTTTTTATTTTTGCAAAAGCCCAATTGACAATCGCCAATCCAAACACAAATCACATTACATAATTTAGCTTTTATCAAAAGTAATATCACAACAAGCCCAATTGAAACAAGCCCAATTGACAATCGCTATTCCGAACACACCCTATAACGCCTACGGCACTATAAAATCAGCCTTTTTAAACCCACCTCAAGTTATAAGATCAACTCTATATTATAAGTTACAAACCCTAGATGCATTAATTTCTTTTGAGGATCAAATAGCGATAGTAGAAAAATGCATCTTATGAAACATAATATCTTCAAACCTATGAAAAAAAATGGCCGATGATTGAGGAGTAATTGCATGGTTAATGATGCTTTGCTAGCAAAACAAATGTGGAGAATATTATCTGCTCTTGAGGATACTTTCCTTTTGAACACCTTGAGAATGAAGTATCTTGATTTAAACAGTGCTGAAATTGTTAAACCTCCGTACAATTTATTGTGGATGTGGAAAGGCCTTGTAAAATGCTCTAATCTTATTATTAAGAACCTTCAATGGAAAGTAGGTTTTGGGGATTCCGTCTCTCTTGACCACCCTCTATGGTGGCCTATGCAAATTGGATCTACTAATGCAAGTTCCCTGCAGAAGGTATCTAATCTATCGCGGAATCTTCCATCAAGCTAGTGCCTTGTTAGATGAAATTGGAATTAAATTCATGGTATTTATCCTTATTATATTACCAACAAAGTCCTTGATATTCCTATCTTTTATACAACCAAAGACAAACTTGTTTGAAGCAAAAATTCATTAGGGATGTACTCTTCTCAAAATGGTTTTCACCTCCCGAGGCGAACTTCTTCCCAGAATTCTTGGTCCAAGTGGGAATAACATTTCTCTTTTGCATGTCCATGAAGTTTTGAAAAATCCAAACATCTCAGAAATAGATAGAGATGTAGGAATTTATCGAATGAACCGCATCTGACTTATTTTTGGAAGTTCCTTTGGTCTATTTCACTATCAATGAAATATCTTCTTTTCTTCTAGAAACTCCTTAATCATGCCATTCCATTTACAAATGTTATGAGATTTCATCATCTGGATATCTCATTTTCATGCCCTTTGGCTGCAATGCTACAGAAACTTCAGATCATTTGTTTGTCACCTGCCTATTCTCTACTACAATTTGGTTTGGAGGTTTATCTATCAAATTTCCTTTCCATACCTTTAATGAATTTGTCTTGTAGGTGAAGAGGAATCTCATAATACTTCATAATGAAGGACACTCTCATTTGGTAATTGACATAATAAAAATTATTGCTGTAAACTAGTTAAAGAGGAATTTAATTGTTCATAGTTCATCATCTGTTGATCCTTTATTGTCTATAACAGAGATTAAATATACAGTAGCTCTTACAATACTTGCATTTGAGTGTGACTCTTTGACCATTGTGTCTTCCTCTTCTAAAGTTGTTCATGAGAATATGGATAACAATTCATCAATTGGATAGATTATTGTTATGAAGAAATATAAGCTTCACATAAAGAAAATTTGCCAAGCTTGGATTGAATTTCAAGGACAGTCACTGATTTCATTCAAATGGAAAAAGATCTATCTGTTTCCATTATTTGCTCCTTTATGTCTCAGCATGTCTTTTTGGAATTGCAAGTTCATCTCTCTTTCAAGAATTTCAGAGGCAATTTTACAAATCATATATCTTAATCAAGCTTTCCTCCCTTTGAGTGGATTTAACTGAGTACCATCTAATGCAATTTATTAGGATATAGAAGATCTCATTTCTAATTTTATTTTTAAGCAAGTTAGCTTTTTTAGTAATCTCTGTGGCATGAGTTTTAATTTCTTTAGGAATTGCCACACTTTTGAGATTGAAATATAATTTTTTGATGTATTCATTTTTTTAATATACATTTGACTTTCTTTAAAAAATTACTTTATATCATGTTCAATTATTTTCTATTTTTTTCAGAATTTCCACACATTTTCTTGATTTCATGCCTTTTTTAGATCAAGTTTTAAATATTAAAAATTTTAAGTTATTCATGAGAAGGATATCTGTTTTTTTAAAACAAAAAATTTGCTCCAAAAAAAGGAGTAGCTAATATTCATTTTTCAGGGGAAAACTGCATTACATACTTTTCTTTGATCAGTTAAAGCTCAAATACATTTTTCGGTCAAAGAAAAGCTCAAATACATTTTGTACCAAAAAAACAAAAAGCTCAAATACATTCTTAGAGTTTAGGTCTCGCACAAGAGGAAAAACAATAAAATAATTTCTTTAAATCTTAAAATTACATTTGAGTTCTGTGAGATTTTTTTTGTAGTGTTTTGAAGACCGAATCAGACCGGTTTGGGTCGGAAATTGGCCAAATAATAGTCCAACCAGTCCGGTCTGGTAGGTTGGACCGATTCATCCTTTTTTTAATTTAAAAAATAAAATTAATTCATTTTTTTATTAATTTTATTAAGAATTTCATAAAAATAGCTATGAAATCTTCACTTTCTCAGGCGTAACCCTGGGTTAGCTCCTGTTTGACTCACTGACCTTGACCCAATACCCCAAATTGTTTAGTAGCCGGTTTGGGTTTCATAACCTTGTTTTTTTGCAATAAATTTCAATTGTCATGTCTATGAACTTATCAATAGATGCCTATGGACTTGCTAACGGATGCCCATGGACTTATCAGTGTAAGTGCCCATAGACTTGTTAGTGGACGCCTTTGAACTTGTCGGTAAACATCTATAAACTTATTAGAGAAATTAAAATTTATTATAAAATAATTTCACAGACTTAAATATAATTTTAAAATTTCAAAAAACTATTTTATCATATTTCGGGTCTCGGACCTAAATGCAATTTCTCAAAAAGGAAAATCCTCTACACGTCACTTGATCGGCCGCTTCAGTTGAAAAGAGAAGAGGGCGGAACTGGGGATGTCATGAACAGAAGCTTCTGCGACGCCCCAATAGATTCTAAAGTCCCTCCTTTCTCCCTCCCCACAAGCAATCACCGGTTAGGGCTAATCTTGATTCTTTCCCGGAAAACCCTTAATCCTATTATCTTTTGAAATTCTGCTTTTTTCCCTGTGGAATGCTATAACGCAAATGGCCTCGTCGGAGATCGAGGTGGTGTCATCAGACTCTAAAACTCCGAAAGTTTCTGGTGCACCTCAAGTAGTTGATGTGTTTTCTGCCTGTTTTTGTGGGGACTTGGAGAAATTGAGGTGGTTTGTGGAACAAGAAGGTGCCTCCGTTTCTGTTCCTGATTCCAATGGCTATTATGCTCTCCAATGGGCATCCCTTAATAACTTCCCAGATATTGTGCAGTATGTCGTTAAGGTACTCCCATGTTTTCTAATCATTTTTCTTTGTAAGTGATAATGCGGATGTGAGCTCAACTTTGATGATAAAATATTGGTCTTGCGATGAAATTTTAAACTGAATTCACTTCTTTGTACATAAAGAAGGGAGTTAATTTTTTATTTTTCTCACTTTCTTAGTCGTTATGATAGAAGCAACAGTTGTAAGGTGTCTGCGTACTAAATTGTTTTTCTAACGAGGCATAGGTGGGTAATGTCACGCGTCGGCTGACAGTTTTTTTCGTCATCTAAACTCTTTCTGGCTGTTATCTTGATTCTTGAAGCACGGGGGCGATGTCAACGCTACTGACCACACGCAACAAACGGCACTACACTGGGCGGCAGTTCGTGGTGCAACTACAGTGGCTGATTTGCTCTTGGAGAACGGTGCCCGGCTTGAGGCTGCTGATATATATGGATACAGGGTAATTATTTTACCTGTTGTTTGGAGTTAGTTGTTTTACACGATTTGTTCTAGTTATTTTTTTAAATTTTTTATTTTTATTTTGGTTGCATAGTCATGGAATGGAATTTATAAGATTGCTTTTAAACACATTAATTTTCTGTTGAACGTTAATTGTCAGTTTCCCTGCTTTCAATGAGATGGAAGCTTCGCTGTCAGTATATGTTAATTATATTGTTTATTGTATGGTGCAGCCAGTTCATGTTGCTGCTCAACATGGACAAACAGCTTTTTTAAATCACATCATTGCAAAGTATAATGCTGACTTTGATGCACCCGATAATGAGGGACGAAGTCCTCTACATTGGTATGCTCTCAAACTTTGGATTGTTATGCCTGGTGACAGGCATTGGCTCCCGTTTTTTTGTAAATACCTGGCCTCCAGTGTTGTTTCTGCCACATCTAATCTTGTTGAAGAGAAATGTGACGAGATGTAAAATTCTATTTCTATTTATGTGTGAGTTATGTGCATGTTGAAGAAACCATTTCTAAGAAGGAAAATTATTAATATCCATGCAGATGAAGTTAAATACGACATCATGAAATAAATAGAGAGAAAGAGGGAAAACCCTCCGTAGAAATGTGATCAATGAATGTCTAAGCTTATGAAATTCTATGTATATTTAAGATACAAGACAAGACATTAAAGATTCATTAAGGACTCACTAATCACAGTCTGTGCAAACACTATCTAATCAGCATTTCATCTAACATTTATGCCGTACATTAACTCCAATACCCCCTTAAAGCTCAAACACGTGTACTTGGTTGCCAATGTTGTTTCTGTCACAGCCTTTTTTAAGAGAAGCACAATGTAACGGCCAGTTGGAAAATTCTATTTCTATCTATATGAGAATTATGTGCATGTTGAAAAAGCTATTCCATCAGAAGGCAAAAAATGAAAACCCTTGCAGATGAAGTTAAGAATGACAAGATAATTAACTGGTGCTTTTCTTGAACGAAAAATAATATATTTTGAACTTTGTGCATGTATTGAAGCTTTAGAAATTGAATTTTTGTGAAATGCAGATCAAGCATAATGAAACTATGTCACTGTGCATTTGCATGTTATGTTTGTCTCTGTTGATCTTCACTATCTCTATTATAATTTGTTGGAGCTAGCGCACAACTTAGTTGATTTTATTGTTCTAGGTCATAAATCTGAGCCATAATTGTGAACCAGAGAATCCAACATCATTTTCCCTTCATTTGAAATAGTTGTGTTATACTTCTGGTTGGTAAACGTAATGCACCTTTTATTTGGCAATAACCATGGCTGCATATGAATGAGACTAATTTTGTTGAAGATGTTGACTGTCTTCTTTGTTAGCTTCTTGTACCCTTTATTTATTATTTGGATTCTTCTAACAGGGCTGCCTATAAGGGGTTTGCTGATACAATCCGATTGCTTCTATTCCGGGATGCATGCCAAGGGAGACAAGATAAAGATGGTATGCCAAGCAGATCTTGCGTCTCTGGTCATCTCTCTAATTTCTCAATCAAATGCTATGCACATTATATGCCTCTTTCTCGTAGTTTATAGTTTTTGGTGAAGTCCGACTGATTTGACGTTGGTTTTCTATTTGATGCTGAGGTGAGCTATCACCTACAAGGGCAGATGTTATCTGTGGTCAGTATTTTATAGTGTGTACTAGATAAACCTTACAATAACAATGGTATCAAAAGTAGAATCATTTTATAATTTGGTACTCTAAAACTTTCTAATGTATTCTGTCACTTTTATCTACTGAAGCATCTGTTTTATCATAATTCTTGTGTTGGGACTATGGTTTTGTATTTCAAAATGCTGTAGGAACACTTTCTGTTGCTAGATTTCTTTCTATAATGCACGTGAATTTTTATAATCTCGTTCACTTTTATATTTGATAAAGACTGTTTTATACGAGTTTGAATGCTATAATAATTTTTACACTGGATTGATGTTGCTTTTTAAGTTATTATATTTGAAAAAGGTTTTTTGTTCCCAAATATATGGTTTAAGTTATATTAATCATTTTAGTTTTAAAGGAGATGGTACTTAATAAAACTAGTATAGGTTGTACGCCATTACACTGGGCTGCATTAAGAGGAAATGCAGAGGCATGCACTGTGCTTGTACACTCAGGCACAAAGAAAGAACTGGTGGTGAAGGACCAAGCTGGATTTACTCCTGTACAGCTTGCTCATGATAAAGGTCATCGGCATGTCGCCCTTTTGCTTGTACGTAACATTGTATTGATGATGCCGTCGGTTGTATATTTTCTCACTAAAACATCATTCATGAGACTTGCAAAAATGAGTAAGAGTAATCATTATTGCATGCAGTTCTGCTGTTGCATATTCATGAAGGAGATTTCAGAGATATGTATGTTTTATTTATAAATACGTATTTACTTAGCATATAAAGAAACAAAGGTATCAAAAAATAAATAAAGAAATTAATGAAGGCCTGATTTGCTTGAGCTTATGGGCGATGAACTTGAGTAACATGGCAAAAAGGGAAATTTCTGAAGTTTGAGTAACATCTGATGTGTAAAGTGTAATTAATATAAGATATTAGTTAATAACTTTAGTTAGGGGAATAAATAATAATAGCCGTGAGTTTTTTTTTTGGTTTGGGGGGGGGTCAGAGGTTAAACTCCTATATAAAGGAGTCTAATTGTAATCTGATGGCTTACGCCTGTTGACAAATCAGAGTACTATTCAGTTTAATCTCTCTCTCTTTCTCTCGTCCCTCTACCCCGTTCCTCACTCCCTCCTTTCCTCTTTTTCTCTGCCACTATCCATCAACATCCTTATTTGTTTATTATCAAATTATTATCCAACTGTGAAAGCCCGAACTTGCTGATTTTATTGACTATAATTTTGATTTTCTGAATTCAGATGATAATTCAGAATTAGACGTTATTAGTTTGGTCCTGGGAATGAAATACTTGGCTTTTATTATTTATTATAATATTCTTTTTCGTGTTGGGTTTGTTGTAGGAAAAAGTGTTGAAAGATTCTAAGTGAGGATATGCTAATGACAGATAGTTTTAATATTAGATGCATGAATCTAACATACATTATTAGTTAGGGTTTTACTTGGTTTAATATGTAAAGATTTATATATTTGAGATGTCTGTTGAACTACTGGAACTTTTAACCATCTGCACAACATAGTTTAGTAGTATTTTGTAATACTGCTGGTCCTGGAGAATTATCAATGTAAAACTAGATTGGACTAATTGTTTCAACCAAAAGACTAGTAAACCAGTATTTTAATCTGATCCAGAACAAGCCCAAAACCAGACTAGGAATAGGTCAAAGTTCGAACAACACCTGTTAAAAATGTTTAAACTGTGAACTTTCAAGAAGCCCAAATTCACCAGCCCAACTAAATGAGTGGGCAATTGAAAAGAATACTCAAGTCTTCACCCCCCCCCCTTTAGTTTTTATAGAAACACCTACCCACTTCCATCTTAAGCTAGCTAATGTGCGACTTCCCATGTGTTGATTTTTTCACTCTTCTCCCATCACTCACAACTCACAAGGCCGCAAAAGGTGTTTTAATATCCTTGCTATGATGTGAAGCTTCAGTTCACTTGTGTTGCAATTCCCATCAATAAGCATTTACATCTCAAACAAATGCCGTCTTCACACCATACCCTCCAAACTCATGCTTCCTTTCCTATTTGCCTCAAATTTTTCTTATTTATGAAAACTTTGCGTTATTACCATTGCAATTATTCATTCCTGTTGGTTGATGTTGTAAATAATGAATAATCTAACCATAGTTCTACCTGAAAATTCTTGTTCTGCAAAGTTGGTTGTGTTTAAAATAATGATGCGAAGCCCGGGGTGTAGCAGAAATTAATAATTAGGGAAAATTTTACTGCCAGTTTGAAAGCACTGAAGGGTTGTGTGGGGAGTATCTTGTGATTGATGCGAAATTACTTCTGTCATTTGTAGTTAAGATATTTGCATTTCAAACTATTGGCTTTGTAGCTGATAATATTCTTATATATTGCAGTCTAATCAACAGAGAGCTCTGAGCAACCGCTGGAGAGACAAAATTTGTAGTGGGAGGATGACAGATATTGGTTATGCTCCCATTTTATTTTGTATTATAATCTTTGAAATGTTCCTCTTCACGAACTCAATTGTTGCAGGTTTTTCAAGAACTTTTTACAAATTTATTTTTATTATAATATTTCCTTGAATATTTCTATGATTGAACCCTTTCCTCTCGCCAGGTTCTAGCTTTCAAAAGATTACTGCTGATGTTGCCCTTTGGGCTTGGACAGCTCTTTCTCTGGCAGTTGGTTCCTTGATTATGTTCTATAGGTGCAGTCGGTAAAATTTCTGTCTCATAACAAATCTTCTTTCTTCTCTTCATTTATATGCAGCTCTGTGGTTTGAACAGAGATTCTCTGCTGCTTTATCTGTTACTTTCATGTGAATTCTTTGATGAAAATTCAAGAAACTAAGATGTTGGTTCCAAGTTTTGTGGTTTGGACATAGCACTGTAAAACTTGACTAGCATGTATTTTGCATTTTGATGTATGTGGCTTTTTCCCCCATTTTGGTTAAGCAGTATAGAGTTGGAGTCCTCTGAAAATCCTCTGAAAAAGGACCAAAGAGAACACTCAACGGAGTTGTTGTGCGGGATCTCTTGGCTAACCATATATCCAAAGATTTAGTTGTTGAAAGTGTACAATGGTGCCATGCGATTCATGTAACCAACCCCACCTAATGTGACAAAGCTTTGCTGTTGTTGCCCCCCCCCAAACTTTGATGTGTTATTTGAACTTAATTATTCAAAGATTGGTGTTGTAGTTTGCACCGTAGAGCCATGTTTTTTAATCCTTTGCTTTTCTCTTCTTTTTGTGTTGTGATTGTTTTATGATTTTTGTTTCTACTTTTCTTTCTCCAATTCACTATTATTTTATCTGTTATTTTTTAAAAGACTGGTTCTTTCTGTTAGTCAATATTCAACACATTACTAAAAATTGATGGGATTGAAGCATGCTTCCTTTTTTCCTATTTTGTCTTTATATTTTTTTATTTAGTTATCAGATTTTTGCTTGCATTATTTAGTGATTTTAATGGCAACGCACAAAGTACTGAAGTTGGTCTGATGTAAAACCTATAACTGGTGGCCATTGTCTTTGCCACTTTAGCGTGAACTTAATAGTAAAGAATTATGAGTTGCAGCCAATCGCTTGAACTTAGATTCTTTTCATTAACTTATAGGACCTTCCCAAACTTTCTGGTTATTACCATGTCATGTTCTAGAACTTTGAGATGAGATAACTAAAGATCTGAAATTGGAATTTTCATTTTACTTGCAACTACCAACAAGGATATTGAGAGGACACGCACATCTGTGTGTGTGTGTGTGTGAGTGAGAGAGAGAGAGAGAGAGAGAGGAGGACTGCTTAATGCCTATTAGTAAAGTGCCTTTTTCTTGTGTATTTGTCTTACAAGTAAGAAATTCAGACGGTTAGTTTGCTTGCATTATTTTTTATCTTTTGACTTTTTCAAGACATTCATTTGATTTGCACTGCTTTATGCCATACTGTGCTTACAGGCTTAATGATGCCAACTTCCTATGCTAGCTGAATTTTTACCATATATGCTTGTTACATGATCTAGTTTTGCCAAACGTGTTTTCATTTAAAGTTGCCAACATCAGATTTTTTTTAATGTTATTTAAACTTTTGTGCAGTAAAGATCCTGGTTATATAAAACGACCAGGAGATTCAGGTGCTCATGGTGATGCAGAGGTATGCAATGTTCTCACATGAAACCCCTATTGTCTATAAAAAAGGTTGTTTGAAATTCTGATGATCATGTTTTAAGTAGTTTGCGCCAGGGTCAGGTTTTGGCAAGAGATAGCCTTCATATAGAATTATATTGATATCTTATCTGAGCATAATGACTATGAGGTAGGAAAGTTGTGATTTTATGAACAACTGACTTATATTTCATATATTTTAACTTAGATAACATTTAGTTATAAAGTTCTTGACTGCATTTGATTTGACCAATCAATGGATTTGACCATGCATGACAGTTGATATCTGTTCCTTTCAGACAAGCCAATCATTGATGCAACTCTGGGTTTTCATTTGAACCTCACAATCGGAGATTATGACTATTTATATCTTGATGTGAACTGTAGTTTTAACTATATTATGAACGAATCTACTGGTTTTTTTATTAACTAGAAAATCTGTTGATATTATGTTTGGCGTTTGCAGGATCCTTTATTGAATATTGACCTGAACAGCTCCTCTGTTTGGACAGGGAATTGGTCTCAACTTTGCCCAACCTGCAAGGTTGATTTTTTGTGCATTTGTTTGGGTACTTGGTGGAAATACTGCTGAATGCTAATTTACAGTTATAGCTTTTTGTTAAGAGCTCAAGTTTAAGTTATACTCATTGTCTGCTTTTCTGGAATCGCATAATCAGATAATAAGAGCTGTCCGATCTAAGCATTGCCCTACTTGTAAGCGTTGTGTGGAACAATTTGACCACCATTGCCCATGGATATCTAACTGTGTGGGAAAGGTCAGGAGTAGTTTTTCCCCCTGTTTAGCTTTGTCACTCAATTATAAAATAATCAGTTTATTTATTTTTCATTCCCCTCATTTCCAGTTTGCCTTAATGTCATAACGATTGTGCATCTTGCAGAGGAACAAAAGGGATTTCTTTATTTTTGTTTGCCTGGCATCTTTGACGTCATTCATTAGTGGTGCTGTTGCGGTTCAAAGTATGACTTAAAGAACTCATTTTGCCTTGTCCTACATTGAAATCATATTATTATATATCATTATATTTCAACTTGATACTATCCTTGTTTCCATCACAGGAATTTGGACATCATCACTAGGATTGTCAGAAGGAGAAACATGGATCCATCATATGTTAGTACAGCATCCTGGTGCTATTGTATTTCTGGTGCTGGACACTTTTATATTCATTGCTGCTGTAACTTTGACGTCAACACAGGCTTTCATGGTGAGTGCTTAAATTTATGTTCATTAGATTTTATTGCATAATGAAGGCACAATACCTTGATTCACTATTATGATATTGGAATTTTGTGAAATGTTGACTAAGTGTCAACGAGGAGATAATCTGACCATTTTAACATATATCCTTATGTTTACTTCAATTTGATCGTGAATTTTATCAGGCTATGGAATTACAGAAACCAATAAAAAAAAAAGTCTATGAACCTGGACTTCGATAAATAGATATAGAATCAGGAAGGCCAAGTTGATTAATTGCATACATGACACAATTTTAATCTTCTTTTGTTTGTCTTTGATTTTACTTTATGACAACCACCGATATGAAATTATAGAATAGATGGATTGAGCACATATTCACAACTCAACAAAGTTTAACCTTGTTTCTTAAGACCTATGGCAGATAATCTAGAAGGTGAAGTGATTTAGTGAAGGCTCAAACCTGTGGTCTAGAGATTTGTCCCAAGGTTTATAACCATAAGGCTAAAATAGCGATAGATACTAGATAGGTCAGGATAGGTGTAGCCAGAGGTATGGGCAATGTTGGTAGGGGTAATGACTACTTTTTGGGGTATAAGATCATCCTTTCTTCAAAGGGGCGGGGAGGAGTTCAGTCTTTTGGAAGTATAGTGAGGGTTGAGAGAGTTCTGGACTCTCAAAAGTCTAGAGTCATTGTTTTTTGTGTCATTTGTTCTGTTTCCTGTTAGTTGTAGTTGTTCACTAGTCTGCTTCCTGTGAGGTGCCTTTTCAACATTTTCCTTGCACACTTCCTCATCATCTTAACACAAAAGCAACTCCATCAAATATTCAATAACAATTTTAAGAAATAAGACTTCTAGCCTGTGGTAAATCCCTTGTCCAGTGACAGCTCTCTACTTTGTAGCACTTAACGTAGGTTTCTTTACTCCCCTTGAATTTTTTTTTTTTTTTAATTTTGGCTGTTATAATATTTTAGCGCCACAGCTTACAATTCTACTTCCCATGAGACCCTCAACATTCTCCTAGTTGCTTTTCTTCGCAGCATCCTCTAACACAATAAACTTGTGAATAATCTAACTTATTAATCTTAAACACTTTGGGGATGTAGTGCTTGATATAAAATAGTCGATACCTTATCATCAATGTGTTATTTGCTGTGGGTGGAGCAACTTACTGCATACTTGTTTAATCACAAACATTTGAAGTCATCTAGTATATTCATGAACTACAATTCATGTTTCTTAAACACCTTCAAGATAAGTAGCTGATGAGAAACTTTTATGCATTGTGCAGATAGCTCGGAATATCACCACAAATGAAGTGGCAAACTCTACTCGATATGTGTATCTTCGCGGTCCTGATGGGAAGTTTAGAAATCCATACAACCATGGCTGTTGGAAGAATTGTTCTGACTTGTTTTTTCAGGGATATACAAATGATGATGACATTGCTTGGCCTCCACTACAGCAGGCGGCCGTAGAATAATGTCCTTAGTGGCTTCAGCACATCCTTGTAAGATCATTCCGTTCTGTATTTCTAAATTGGCAAACGTGTATATCGATGATTTTTCACGGATAGGTTGGTCATTCTCTTCAATACTTGTATGTACATTGGAATGCAGAGCACAAATAAACCTAAACGTCCCTTTTAAAGGGTCTTACCGGATTGGCATCACTTGCATGATTTTCCCCCCAACTGCATTCACCAGGGCCTTTATGGAATTCTTTTGGTGAGATATGTGGGAAATGCAAATGATTTTTACCTCTTTTAATAAGTGCACTTCTCATGATTTGGACTTGTGTTTTTCTTCTTATAGGGTGAGGTTACTTACGATCTCAATCAATAACTTATTTTTTTAGTTTTGATTAGGGTCAAATGAAAGCGCACAATGTAGCATACAAATTTACACGCTTTTTGGGTTGGGAAACTCCTAACCCTAACTCTGCTCAAACCCGCGAACTAGCAGGTAGAGCTCGTATTATCGGCTTTGTAGCACAGGTCGAACTTGTGCCCCCCTCCCAAAGAGGGGAGTAGGTGCCACTTGACTTACCGGTCATTGGCAGCCATTAAAAATGTGCTATTGGGCTAATGGGTTGTGGGAAATAGGTGCCCCGTTGCACACTGGTCTTTGCTCTTCCTTCTTTATAGATTACATAGTTCCTTGCATCAAGCACTAAGTCCTTCACAATAAGATCAAGAAGATTTATAAGCTACTTCTAGAAAGGAGATCGATAAATGAGATTTGGGAGATGCTTCATGTAAAACTGTGTCTTACATTTTTTGCTTTTATTAAATTCTTTTCAGCATTTTTTCTCTGTCTACTAGTAGAGGTTTGTTTTATAGATAGAATCAATCAACGTCTGTCAATGAAAATTAATCCAGCTAGTAAGAATGTGACTTGTATTAAAATCACGAGGTTCGAATCTTACTATTGACGTAGGGGGTCTCCTTTACTGAACCTTGACGTATGCGCTAAACGTAGGGGGTAAATCGTTGGCAGAGACCGATTGCAAAGCCAGGAGACTCAAAGCTATGGAAATAACTGGTGCGGCTGTGGGAAATGGTAGAGAGACAAGTGTATGGTTTGACAGGTGGGTGGATAACTTGCCGCCACTTGTGGAATTCACTACAGAACCTGCTGAGTTGGACAAATCACTAACGGTAAATAAATTGGTTAATCAATTTGGGGGGTGGGAGCTTCAACCAGCGTTGCAAGCTCTTCCACCTCACCTTGTGGACTATATCCAAAACACACTTCCACCGAGTTCAGAGGGAGAAAGTGATTCGATGAAATGGATGCTGACAAGTAGTGAAGAATTCTCGACTGCTAGTGCATACCAGTGGCTACAAAAAAGAGAAAACGAAGAGAGAGGGAAATCACAGGTAAAAGTTCCAATTTTACCCTTATTTAGTATTCTCTACTTCATGAGAACCAAGTCTATCTAATAATAAATAAAAGGTTAAATTGTATATTCATATAAAATCTATGAAATAGTATTTAATAGCGTGAGTTATGAATAGGAACAAAAAAACTCTTTGTTGTCTAATAAATAGGACCATAAGAGTATTTTATTAAAAAAAATTAATACATATATACGTGTGCAGCTTGCATATGCATATCCATATGTGTACATATATATATATATGTGTGTGTGTGTAACAGGTGGCATGTCATAAAACAAATCAATAATCTATCTCTGTCTCTATCTCCTAATGCCATCCGGCTCCGACTTTTCAGGAACATACGTGTTCAAAATTTTCCAAACGAGTGTTCCGACTGTCTAGGAATAAACCATGCTGATTCCTGTTTGGTCAAAGATGGTTAGAAATCCACCAAAATAAAGAAAAGTTAGGGAAAATCATTTCCGGTGTGATTGGATGTACTATTTTTATCTATTAAAATATTTTTAAACAAAAATTAGATATTCCATTTTATATCTTTTAACTTTTCAACAATAGTACTATTTTTTTTTTGGGTCATCTTTCCCTAACGAAAGAGAACTCGTGCACTAAAGTTTGGTGTCAGTTGAGCTAGAAGTCTTCAACAACCTTTTAATCCGAAATGTAAACGTTATTCATTCACCCAAGTTTTGTTATTGTTGTAAAGTACAGTTTTTTGATACAAAAAGAAAATCAGACCCACGAGTAAATAGTATAATTAAAATACATTTGATATTTTCACTCTAGGTTAGGGGTTGTTTGGTTTCACTTTAAATTTAATTTTGTGCTTTGTAACACAAAATTACTCATATATTTACCCCGGAATCAACTCTCCAATCTCCATTACTGATCCAAACACTTACTAATAAACACACACATATCATTACTTATTGGAAGGAAGATGAGATAACATCTATTAATTTGGGTTCATCATTTCAAAAAACCTCAAACTATAATTCTCTTTCTTTCTTTCTTTTTTTGGCCGGTTTTAATTCTCAATACATTACTTCCGCATAAATGGTGCTTCCTCCAACCCCAAGTGCACAAACTAGATAAATACAGAAACTAGCTCTTATATTTAAACCTAAAAAAAATAGTACACTATAAAATTACTAAAAAAGTATTAGAACAAACATTAAAAAACCTGCAATAAATAAGCTTAAAAAAAGATTTAAGTACATTTTTTAGTTTTTGCCAACAAGATTAAGTATATTTTATTTCATGTGCTGACCCTTTAATATGGCGGTTCAGTGGTTGGACCCCAAGTTATAGTGGACACATGCCACTTGGGAATTGGCTAAGGACCTGTAGGGTCAAAGGAAAGTGTGTACCATTAACCTAAACATAAGGGAAACTGTGGAGACAGAGGCTTAATCATTCGCATTATTGGAAAATGACAACCAATCAACACCGACAGTCTCACATTATCTCATTGACTTGCTCTGTTTTGTTTTTCTTTGATGAATGGATGTGATATGATTTGATTTGATCTTGTTAAATTGAAAAAATGGTAGATTGTTACTTATGCGCAGTACAAAATCATAAAGTGATTGAACCTATAGATAAAATAAGAAAATAATGAAGGATTTATTTTATCAATAAATTATTAGTTGATGTGATAATTAACCTCATTTCTATAAGAATAAGAACACAATTCAGATTTTGAGAAGTCTAGTTATCAAAATAGACGAAAAGTTTTTGTGGTCTAAACTTGGAGAGAAAATACTCTTGCTCAAATTGCAAAAAGGGATTTTTTTTTTGTTGGTATTAGAGGGGTTTTAGTTTTTTTATCACTGGTCTTATACCACAAGTTACCCTTATCACTTAAGCCAAGTCTCATGTGGCACAAATGATATGTAATTCAATATATTCTCTCTCTTTCAAAATAATGACAACTTTTTGGTCTTTTCTTAAATTAATTATCACTTAGAATTTCAGTTAAACATATTTTTCTGGGTCATTTTCCCCTTCATTAATAAAAATAAAGGTAGGTGGAACCTAAATGTTTGTTTATAAATAACTCAATGAAAAAAGGGCATAACCTTAAACAACAATTACATTGAAACAGAGGTATTAATATTTTTATAATATCTTTTTGATCATGCAAAGTTCTTGGAAGGAATTTAATCTGACAATAAAAACTACATTGATTGTTTACCTTTTTTTAAAAAAAATTAAGTTATCTAACAAAAACAGTTCAAAATTCCCTCACGGTTGGAGACATGGTGAGGGGCCACATGCTGGATTGATGGAAGCTTCATTTACAAAAAGCTTGATCAAAATTTCAATGGCAGGTTGTTGGGCTATTAGAAGAAACTCCTTCCAAAAGTCCAAATAACAACAAAAAGTGTAGACATTAATTTATCAGCTTGAAGCCAAAATATAAACAAAGGGTTTCTTTGTCCTTCATCTTCATTAAAAAAAAAAAAATTAGTCGTCTTAGTTTGCCTACCCCTATTCACACCAACAGCCTCAGACACTGATTGCCACTGTTATAAATTGGGATTCAGTGCGACAGGACAAAAGGGTCTTCATTTCTTAAATCCTGAGCTTCCATATCTTTTAATGAGTATGATTCTTCTTCTTCACCTCACAGCTTATTTGTCAATTTCGATAACTGAGATCTATGAGTATATTAGCATGAGCGAGTGAGATATATTGATGTGGAATTGCAGATTGGTGTGTGTGTGTGTGTGTTTGGATTTTTCAGATGATGATTTATTAGTACAAAATTGACCTGTTTAAGGTTGTTCCTCTTACAGGATAAAGGCTCTGAGCTCTTTCTGGTTGAATAAGGATTTTTCTTATGGAGATTCCATCTATGAGAGTGTCACCTAAACTGGTAAAGAATTCTCTGTTGAATTGTTCTCTGAAAATAAGCTAGCGGTTAATTATTTTGCATGCTGATTTGGAATCACTTGGTAATATATGAATCCAGTAGTTTGTAGGAGAACAAGATAAAACCCAAAAGTGGGGGGGGGGGGGGGGGGGGGAGTTAGTATAGGCACCTGAAATCCTTTTGATTAAAGACTGGTTAATGGAGATTTTGAAAGTTTTGCTGAGAAATTAGTGTTTTGTTTTGAAGCAGGAAATAATGGAAAATCCTACCTGTCTTCATGAATGGAACTTGAACTCTGTGGATGATCCAAGCTTATTTCCACTAGCTGCTGCTTTTGGAGACACCTTACAACAAAATTCATTTTCTAACCCAACAACAACGTTGTTCAATCCCAAAACTTCCATGGAAACTTTACTACTTTCTGGCATTGAAGGGCCCCAGAAACAGACCAAACCAAACAGTACAATTGATCAGAACCAGACATTAGACACATACTATGATTCTTGTTCCAATAATCTTCTTTCCTTTGTCAATTCAAGTTACATAAGCCAATTGGGGTCATTAAAGCCTTATTATAAGGAGCAGATGCCATGTTCTGGATTCAATAGCACAATCCCTTGTTCAGACATGTTGGCCTCTCATGGATCCTTGGGAAATCAGAACTTTGTCTTCAATGCTACTAGCCATGACCCCAGAAATAATAATGGACCAAGTCCTAAACTTTCTCAACCTCAAGACCACATAATTGCTGAAAGAAAGCGGCGAGAGAAGCTCGCCCAGAGATTCATTGCTCTATCTGCACTTGTCCCCGGCCTTAAAAAGGTATAACAAGATTATACTGTTAATGTACCTTTCAACTTTTAAGATTCTAAGTTCATTGCTCTTTGCCTTTCTTGTCGAACATGTTTAAGATTCATCAGCTTACTTAAATACTGTATATATAACGTGTAACAAATGTTTTGGCCTAATACTCCTTTCCAATCCTTAACTGGAAACCCGGTTGACTTTCTTTTTTGGAAAGACTAAGGAAATTGAATAAATTACTTAATCATAACATATATTTTATATCATTGGATTATATATCAGTTTATAAATCAGAAAAATTAATTTGGAGAAAAACCATAAATATAAATATTTTAAAATTTTAAATTAATTTATTTAGCTATTTTAATTTCTCTAAAAGAGTTAACTGTGTTATATATTAAGTACTGGAGCCAGTATCAAAGAAAAAAAGATTCCAGTCAGTTGTACATAACTGCAAAATTCTGATCTCTTCCTTCTAAGAACACAGAAATGTTATCATAACTCAAGCTCATTACAATGGAAAACTTTGATCTTAGTTAGTTATTTGTTACTATAACAGACGGACAAGGCTTCTGTTCTTGGGGATGCTATAAAGTATTTGAAGCAATTGCAAGAGAGAGTGAGGGTCCTTGAAGAGGAACAGAGTAGAAGGAGCACTGTGGAATCTGTGGTGGTTGTGAAGAAAACTCAGTTATTAGCTGATGAAGGACAAGATTGTTCTTCAGACTCTGGTGATTTTGTGAAGGAGGAGCCATTACCAGAAATTGAAGCTAGATTTTGTGAGAGAAACGTCCTCATAAGAGTTCACTGTGAGAAAA
This sequence comes from Inga laurina, assembly GCA_963855925.1. Classification (NCBI taxonomy): domain Eukaryota; kingdom Viridiplantae; phylum Streptophyta; class Magnoliopsida; order Fabales; family Fabaceae; genus Inga; species Inga laurina. The sequence goes on along the minus strand of OY979708.1, from coordinate 22,461,435 downwards.
TAACAGGAGTGATAGAAAAAACAGTCAGTGAGATTGAGAAACTTCATCTGATAGTCACAAGTACCAGTGTCATGACGTTTGGCAGTTCTGCTCTTGATATAACCATCATTGCTCAGGTGATTAACTCCTCATCTTGTTAATACCATTGTTCGATGGAATTTTGGTTTCGCTTTCTGTGATTTCAAATCACGGTTTCTCATCCCTTTAGTTTCTTTTGTCCAAAATGTTGGTTTTTATAGTTTTATAAAGACTTTGTCTAAATTTAACGGTGTTAACAAAATTAACTACAGGTTTTGGTTCTGGTCCTTATACTTTTAACGAGTTTTGGTTTTGGTCCTTATACTTAACGGTATTAACTAAAAGTTATCACCATTAAACTCAAACCTAATCTTTTTGAAATTATAAAGACTAAAAACTGTGATTTAAAACTATAGAGATTAAAACCAAAGTTTAATCAAATTATAAAGACCAACAATGGTAATAACCCTAAATGAAACTATCATGTACTAGAATATGTCAAATGTTTCTTCTTGATTATATTCTTAATTATTCTTCTGCAACATACAGATGGATAAGGAATTTAGCTTGAAAGTGAAGGAGCTTCTAAGAAGCCTACGCTCAGCTTTTGAATCTTTCATGTGAAGAAGTTGCATGTTCAGTTCATATCAAAAGCTTCAAAGGAAAAGGAATTATATGCAGACAATAATATATATACTTGTGACTGTAGTCTTTACATATATATATATATATATAGTGTTTACAAGGCTTATTGTGTCGGGCATCTTAGACCATTATCCCCCAACAGGTTACTGTCAGGTTTTTTTTTTTGGAAGGTGTCTCTGCAGATTTTTTGCAGATGCTGGGTTCTACTGTGAGTTTTTTTTTTTTCTGGGAAAGTGTAGGTTTTTTTTGCAGGTGTTGGGTTTTGGGAAGCATAAGAAAGAAGTAGGGAACTGCAATGCATAGAAGCGGGCACAATACCACATCTTAACCCAAAACCTTAAAAAGGTCAAGGGTGTAGGTCCTTTGTGCTTATGTACCTCTTTTTTAATTTAACCCTGTCCGATGTGGGGTTTCTCCCTAAATAAACCGCCACACTAACCCAAGTCTACTCACAGTTCACATCCCAGCAGAAAGTTCAGGTAGACGTCACTTTTCTTGTGTGAAAAGGTACAATGGTTTTTTGGGTGTGTTGACAAATAGGCCTTTGTTTAAGATTTAAGGAGGTTGTTGTTTTGGAGTGTGTTTTTCTTCTTGTCTTTCGTTGTTGAAAATGCCAACAACTCAACAAGTTAAAAAGCTTTGCAATAGTTGTTTGGTTAGCAGTATAATGCAATATAATTGCTGTTGGTTTCTCTTGTGGTCTGTTGTAGTTTTTTCAGTTATTTTTATTTATGATTGCAATATAGATTAAACCTTCAATATTGCAGCCTCCATCTACTCCTATAAAGCATCAACAATAAACAGTCTTAGTAAAAGAGGCTTTAACCATTAAAGAACGGGTCTCAAATTTGAGTCCTTGTAAATGCACAAAAATGCTTTTAGTAGAACTACTATCTATAAGGCCCAACAATGTTCAAATCCTACCCGGTCTTTAATAGGCTTTTTTTTTTTTTTTGCTTGCTTGAGGTTGATGCAGTCATACAATAAGAAATCTCTGCAAAAGCGAACTGGCCCTTTCGTTGCCATTGCCATTAAACAAGTGAAAAAAACTTAAATTTATTAACTCTCTTTAAAAAAAAAAAAAACTCTGCCCATATTAAATATGTTTTTAAGAAATTTTCTATTTTCCTGCATTAACATTAAATGGGAGTAAAAAGGTGAAATCATAATAAATAATCAAGGCGGTGTTTTATAAAATGGATTACAAAACCCTCCAAATGTTTTATAATTAAGATCTTGGGGAGAGATTTCAACTTACAAATTAATTATAAAGTTAGTAATTATATTTACGTTGATAATGAGAACTGTAAATAACCTTTTTTAAGTGATCCTTGGCCCTAAAAAACTTCATTGTTACTCTTTTTCTTGGTTGATGTTGGATATAATATTCTCTCATCTTTTTTTTTTTTTTTTTTGTCACTCTAACTTGAGCAAACGCCTCATCAAACTTTGCAAATTCAAAATAACAATATATATTTGGGAAGTTTGGCTTCAACGTACAAAAATGTTCCTTCCTATGCTACTCTTTCCTTCGATTATTAATATAAGATATAGTTGATTTTTTTGGAGAGATTAAGAAAGTTAAATAAATTATTTTAAAATATTGATATTTATTTTTTTATGCTAAATTAATTTGTTCGACATATAATTTGATATATAATCAAATGATACACAACATACACTATGGTTAACATATTTATTTAACTTCTTTAATCTTTCAAAAAAAGTCAATTATGTCTTTATATTAAGAATCGGAGAAGTAATTATTATGAGGACCTATCCAAACTTTAATTAATGTTTTTGAAATTTTAAAATTAATCATAATAAAGTTCATTCATTAGATAATGTTGTTTAGTTAAGAAATATCAAAGCAAAGAATATTTATAGGATAAAACTAATGTTTTAGAAACGCCATAAAAAAAAGTCCTTATAAAGATAGAAGATAACAGGGCTAAGCAGAAAACCCATTTTAATGTGCAAATCTACTGTCAAGGGCGTTTGTGTTTCTAACTCGATATTAATTTAATAGAAAAACCCAATTACAAGCAACTATACCCTTTTTTTCAATTTTTAATTTATTATGTGTGTTATTTTTTCTTAATTAAATCATTAATTTTCTCTATTAACATCGTTAACCCCTTTAACTTTGCTCTATTAACAATGTTAGTCTATGTACAAGAGTTACCGGTGATGGAGTAAAATTAAATCATTTAATTAGGAAGAAAAAACATATAGGTATCAAATTAAAAATTGAAGAAGAGTATAGGTGCCTACAAATGAGTTTTTTTCCAATTTAATTCACAATCATTTATCACTCAAAAGAACAAAAGCCACGAATGAGTACATAATCAATTTTGTTACTACCTCAAGTCCTAAATACAAGGTCCAATTGACTTTTTTGAAAAAATTGAAGTTAAATAAATTACTTTAAGGTATTTAGTTTTTTATTTTTTTTCTTTAAAATAATTTTTCTTACTTATAAACTAATATATAATATAATGATACACAACATATACTATGATTAAGTAATTTATTTATCTTCTTTAATCTCTCAGAAACAATTAACTGGACCTTATATTTAGAATCGGAGAGAATAATAAGAATAGAAAATAAAACAAAAATCCGCCCGAGGAATGTTGCCATCAAATGATTTTTTTTCTTTGGTTAAAACCTAGAAAAATACAATTTAAAATGGAAAAAGATAAATTGATGTTGCCAATTTATCAAATCCCAAGTCAGAATTGAAGTAGAAATCTGAGATTTTCAATTCTGACCAAATTACCTTGAGTTAAATTATGAAACATAAAAGTGAAGTCGTTAATATAAAATCTGATGTTGTTAATATAGATACGGATGTTGTTATTGACTTCTGAAATTTATTGATTTCAAAGTTATCCCTAAGCATATGTTGGTTTTTGGGATATGAAGTTATGAACCATGAAAGTGAAGTCGTTAATGTAAAATTAAATATTGTTAATATAGATACAAGTCTTGTTATTGACCCTTAAAATTTGTGCCCTGAAAATTATCCCTAGGCATGTATTAGTTTTTGGGATATGAAGTTGTGAAACATGAAAGTAAGGCTATTAATGTAAAATCTAATGTTGTTGATATAAATACAAATGTTGTTATTGACTCTTGAAATTTATACCTTCAATTTAAGGTAATTTGGTCATTTGGTCAGAATTAGAAATCTCAAATTCTTTCTTCAATTCTGACTTAAGATTTAATAAATTAGCAGCACCAATTTATCTTTTTCCATTTTTAATTGTATTTTTCTAAGATTTTTCCCTTTTTTCCTGATAAATATAATGCCAAGGAGTTGAAATTTTTTTTTTTTTTGATATCAAGAAAGTTTAGGTAGGTTTGGCATCAATCCCATACCAAGGCCAGGGCACGGCCCTAGGGTTCTTCGAACGCTTACAAGAGACTTATAAGATCGCCTACCAACGAGGTCTCTTCATCGGTCAGAGGGTTCAAACACACTCCCTTATGATCGGGGTGGCAAGACGTTAACGAACTGTACCAAACCTCGTTGGCAAGGAGTTGAGATGATAATGGATAAACTTCCTCTTTTATTAGGAAAGAGAGCCCAAATCCATATTTAGGGTATATGGGCTTCTTCTGAGCCCAATATACCAATAAGCTTACATTTTAAGGTAATTGTTCAATTACAAAAAATAAAATAAAACAAAATAAATGGTAATACTATAATAGCATTTTTTTTTTTTTTACGAGAAGGCTATTAGCGTTTAGCATCTTTTGGAAGTGAAGAAACAAGCAAAAAAATAAATAAAAGGAAAGATAAAATTACGTTTAACTCTTTTATCAAATATTTCTCATTCTCTATTACTACTTTTATTTTTAATTTAAATATGTTTTGATGTGTTTTCATTTCAAACTTTTAATTTACTGATTCTATGTGATATATATATCATTAAAATGCTGTGGCTCGTGGAATCTGAGTAAAAAAGAATCACACCCTTTAAAATTTATGCGCATAGGATAATTGGTCATTAATTTTTATGTTAGGGTAATATCGATGGTTTCATTTATATATTTTGATAAAAACTAATCTAATATTTTATACTCTCTCAGGTAATAAATATAAGATAGAGTTGATTTTTTTGGAAAAATTAAAGAAAATAAATAAGTTATTTAATCATATCAAATGTTGTGTATCTTTAAATTATATATCAATTTATTAGTCAAACTAATTAGCTTAGAGAAAAAAAATAAAAATATGAATATTCTAAAGTGATTTAATTAGTATTTTTAATCTCTTAAAAAAATCAATTTTATCTTATATTTAAGGTCAGAAGAGGAAGTAGTTTACTTTCATTATGGGAACAAGGGATGTCATGGTGGGATTTGGTTGTGGTCCGCTGCCTAGCGGTCTGCTGCCTGTCCTCTTCTCCCAAACTACACCGTTTTGGTGTAGTTTGTGGGCTAAATGAGGGTTTGAGTTTTTTTTTTTTTAAAAATAGTATCTAATATTTTGAAGTATTTTTTTAGATGTATTTAGTATCTTAAAATATTTTTTAAGTAACATGTAGTATCCTAAAATAATTTTTAGTATTTTTACCCCTTAAACTATTTTTTCAGTTGTACCTTGTGCCCAGTGTGGTAGCAGACTGATTGTAATTTAATTTTAATGTATTTTTTTTAGTTCCAAAAATCACTTTAAAATATTTTTTGGTGTTTTTAACTCTTTAAAATACATTAAGGATTAAATTGCAACCAGTCTGCTAACACACTAGGTACAACTAAAAAAATATTTTAAGGGGTAAAAGTATTAAAAATTATTTTAAAATACTACATGTTACTTAAAAAATATTTTAAAATACTAGATACATCCAAAAAAATACTTCAAAATACTATATACTATTTTTAAAAAAAACCCAGCCCCTCATTTAGCCCCCAAACTACACAAGAACGGTATAGCTTGGGAGAAAAGGATGGGCAACGAACCGCAACCAGATCCAAGAAATCGATGAAGCTTACCCAGTGGGGACCGAAGCTAGAAGAAAGTGGAGAATGAGAAATAGCAACTGTCTGTAAGTAAAACATACAAGAAAAAAGGGAAAGGCAAGAAGCTTAGGAAAGAAGAAGCCGACCTCGTGTTGAATTTGGCCGCAGGCCGCTGCCTAGCGGTCAGCTGCCCATTCTTTTCTTTCAAGCTACACCGTTTTTGTGTAGTTTGGGGGTTAAATGAGGGTAGTATATAGTATTTTGAAATATTTTTTTTAGATGTATCTAATATTTTAAAATATTTTTTTAAGTAACATGTAGTATCCTAAAATAATTTTTAATATTTTTACCCTTTAAAATATTTTTTCAACTATACCCAATGTGTTAGCAGACTGATTGCAATTTAATCCTTAATATATTTTAAAGAGTTAAAAACATCAAAAAATATTTTAAAGGGTTAAAAACACTAAAAAAATATTTTAAAGTGATTTTTGAAACTGAAAAAATACATTAAGATTAAATTGCAATCAGCCTGCTAACACACAGGGTACAACTGAAAAGATATTTTAAGAGGTAAAAATACTAAAAATTATTTTAGGATACTACATGTTACGTAAAAAATATTTTAAAATACTAGATACATCTAAAAAACTACTTCAAAATATTAAATACTATTTTTATAAAATAAAAAAACTCAGCCCCTTAGTTAGTCCCTAAACTACATCAAATCGATGTAGTTTGGGAGAAAACGACGGGCAGCGGACTGCAGGTAGATCCGTCGTGGTGTAGTTGGATATCACGTCAGTTTAACACACTGAAGCTCTCCGTTCAAGTCCAGGAGACGCCATTAAATTTTTTTATCTTTATTCATTTTGAAAGTTAAAGGGTATTTAATTTTAAAGTTATTAATATCTCAATTAATATCCAATTATCATTAAAATTTAAAATAATATTTATTGTCATATTAATATTCCAAGTAATATATCAATTGCTGATATTTCATAAAGCTTTCTTATATTTTTGAAAATCTTTGATGCGTCTGACAAATAACGAACTTCTTTTTTTAAGTCAATTTTTTTAAAAAAAGTTGACGATAATAGTTTAGAATATTTTTTAATATATCTAATTAATACACATATTTTATAATGAATTCATAACTTTTATAATATTTCTCACATGAATATACTAAAAAATAAACAATGAAGATCATGCTACTTTGATTACTATATCCAATTATATTTACTATCTTTACAAGGCCAACCATGGAGGATGTTTCAAATTATATTTTTTTAATTATAAAATTCAAATAACGCACATGAATTTGAGCATTAAACATATATAAATGACAAAAATCTTGTAGATTAAGGAAAAAAGACTTCAGTGCTGATGCTGATATGACCAGGGGCCATTACACAAATATAAAGATAAATTCTATGAAACTTTTTTTTTTTTTTTTTTGCCAACTAAATTCTATGAAACTTAAACACCTTAAGATGTCCCCCAACAAAAGATTTGTGGAGCCCGACATGAACAGGTCATGAAATGTCACTTATAAGCGTGATATTCATGAGAAGTCCAACACGAATCGTACAAGTAACAATATGCTTACGCATGATGTTACGTTTAAATTAATGTATATTAGGATGCTAGCATTTGTGCAAATACATAATACTTCTTCTGGTTCTAATTATAAGATAAAGTTGATTTTTTTGGAGAAATTAAGGAAGCCAATTAAATCACTTTAGAGTATTTATATTTTTAGTATCTTTAGATTATATATTAGTTTATTAATCAAATTACTTAGTTTTAAAAAAATATATAAATATAAATAATCTAAAATGATTTAATTGGCTTCCTTAATTTCTCCAAAAAAGTCAACTTTATCTTATAATTAGGACCGGATAGAGTACTATTATATAAGCTTTTAAAAATAGTCAAACCCAATAAATCATAGATATTGACAAATCAAATTATCAAAAATTGAAACCATAAGACATCATTGTGTGTGTATTTTAATATAATTAGACTAACCACATATCCTCTTCATATTCACTCACTGCAGTACAACAATTTGATCTTCTACTTCTTCAAGGAGTTTAGTATAATCAGAATATGCCTAGTATGCACAGAGAAAAGAGTTTCTAGTTGAAAATGTCAATCCCGTTGTAAGATGTTGTTGATTTCAAGCATCAAATCTTTGTCCCCATGCTCTTCTAGGCACCCCCAATAATGAGGGTACATGCGTCCATTGAATCATTTAGCAACTGAGTTCCTCTAACTCTTAATATCCCACACATGCTTTAACCCATAAATATGGATGTTATGTATGATAGAGCTGCAGATAGAAGAAAACCGGAATCAACTCCATGAATAACTTTGAGTGTCACGCCCTTATTTTAATTTCACCTTTACCAGAGTATTCGCGGAAAACGACATGCGGTTCGGTAGGCAACACAGGAATAGCATAACTATACTGATAATATGTACATGATTACATAAATTCCCCATAGGGGTTTGTATATAATACTTACGATTAAGGTAGCCGCACAAGGCTACTAGGGTGTCTAAACTCATCCCAGTGAAACGGAGACTTCTTCCCGTCTTCGTTCCACTACTGTAATCCCCTCGTACGGTTCTCTGCATTGTTGTTTGCATAACTTCTGTCGTCTCCTGTCTAAATTGTTGGTAGGGGAGGGTGAGATTCGAGAGAATCTCAGTAGGAAACAGATACCATAATGCATGCATGATTGATGCTATGTGTATGACATGTTAGCTTTATCTAGATGTATGCCCCATAATGACATTTCTGCATGCTCAATGTTTCATACAACAAGACTATGGCCACAGCGAAAACAGAAACAGAGCTTCATTTATTCAAATATGCTATACACAATCAAGTAAAGCAATCACATACGTCACCACACAAGCAGAGATATCAAATACATGCAAATAAGGCAAGTCCCCTACCTCCAATCTTTCTCCTCGATTTGCGTGCCAACAGCTCGGGACTCCATATTCGATCCTACAATGTCAAATGTACTATTTAGACACTTCCATAGTGTTTCTGGGGGTTATATGAGTCTATCTTGAAAAATTACTAAAATACCCCCGGGGACCCGGCCCCATCATATCCGGTCCGGCTGTACTTTTCTCGAAATTCTAACCTGGGCTATCCTGACATATTTTCGCCCAAGGAATTCATTTCCGGAATCGGAATTATCAAATTCAATGTCAAATTACGAAATTGCCCTTGGCAGCCCTACTTTTAGGGTTTTAGGGGCGTTTCCGTAATTATGCTTTCTTGGCCTTTTCCGAAAAAGTGTCCAACTGTAACCCCACCTATTTTCGCCCACTGAATCCAATGGAATCATCAAATCATTGAAAATCCAACTCTAAGACCCATTTACAATGCTGACCGAAATATATAGGTTTTAAGGGGAAAATTGGGGTTTTTCGGTTTCGGCTCCGTAAACACGTTCCTTTCTACTCCTAACCACTTTATTGACTATTCCATTAGGTTACAACTACCATTTAGTATCAATTTGGGCAGCATAACCCCTAGGGAAACCCATTTTCCATTTTTACAACCAATGGCAATCCGGCGAAATTTCACCGATTAAATTGCCCACAACAGCCAGAATAGTCAATATACAAGAGTTTGGAAGTTACCTCAAGCTCCTTCTGACTTTTCCCAAATATGGCTGAAAACCCTAGGTTTTGAAAAACCAAAGATGAGCTTTCAAACCTTGAATCACATAGAAGAATAGCTTAGGAGCGGAGTTATACGCATTAGGAACTAGATCGTCGGAGAAATCGGCTTACCTTGCGAGTTCTCTTCTCCTTTTCTCCCAAAACCCTCTCAACCCTTTTTCTTCATTTTCGTTGCAGAATGGCCTCGGAATGCTGTAGGAGGAAGATGATATTTCTTTAATAATCTCATGCCCATGTCATTGCTTATGTCATCAACAATTTTCCATTTTCGGATTTTTCAGAAATTTTGGCAGATTTCTGCCCAAACTTTGAAAAATCATAACTAATTCTAGAAAAATCGAAATGAGGTGATTCCAAAGCCAATAGAACCCTTATTGAGTCTAGTTTCAAGGAAAAATATAGACTTTTGCTTTCTAGAATCACAAAATTCCCAGAATTTTAATCTTTGCATATTGTTCCAGAAAATTTCCAGTATTTCTGGGCTAACTTCAAAAATTCATATCTTTTTGTGTATAGCTCTAATTGAGTCATATGACCTATCAAATTAAATCTTAGGATGTCTAATTTCATTCTGTAAAATTTCATAATTTTTCCTCATCATCTGATCATTTAAATGAATATGACAAGCTTACTATCTCATAGGCGATTTCACCAAAAACATAATTACTTTCTCCAAAATTCATCATTTTACTTTCTTAATACCCCAAAGATATTAGAATCATTAGGGGATAAATTTGGGACACTTGTTAAATTGGGGCTTAGCAGTCTACTTAATTTAGGCTTATTCCCAAGCCTCCAATCCCAAAATTCGGGATATTACATTTCTCCCCCCGTTCAATAAATTTCGTCCTCGAAATTTGAACGTCTACAATGTAGGGATTAATCCTATCCCATTCTATTATCATATGCAGGCTCATAAGCCATGTAACACCATAGTCGTACTTCCATTACTAATCTCAAATAGCATTCAGCATTCATCATCCATTCTGTACACAGTATGTAGCGTGTAATCAAACACAGGTACCCACAGCGCTTGGTTCCAAAGGCCTTAAGCCTCTTTGGGACTTCACTTGAATTCACACAATCATTTTTGTAACGGCCCAATCCTCACCCCCTTAACAAGGTCTGTTGGGTTAGTGAGCCGGCCATGGTTCACTTCGTTAGGTTCCTCCCATGGTAGAATATAGCACCTTATGTGAGACTAGTACTATTGGACATCAAAATGCTTGGTCACACTGGTCTTAATGCCTTCGCTACAACCTGATACAGTTTGAATGTTCTATCAACCTCAAAACATTACCTTGGACACATTGGTCCAATGTTATCACACTAGGCATCGACCATAGTGCTAGACACATAGGTCTTACAGCATAGAGACACTGCCCTATGCAACCTTACACATCGAGTCTTACCGCCTTGTACAAACCTGTACACTTTCTGTAATTCATGATTACCTATTCAGTGTTCAGGATCAAATGACTATTTGACTCTTATTGGCTGTACTGTGTGCACTATTCACTGTGTGCACCATTCACTGTGTGCACTATATCACAAGTGGATGATTCATTCTGTGAGGCTATAGCCGTAGAGATACTCATGCCTCTACTCAACCTTGTTGCATCAGAACACATCCCAATCCATGCCTACTTGCATCTGTGTAGACCGTAAAGGTCGACTGTTGATCTGGGATTGTTATCACTGGTGCTATTGAGAGGTATTCGCCACCATTCTACCCTACTACACTAGGGTTCATCCCAATTCCAGTTCACATGTGTCACCACAAACTACAAAGGTTGTGTGACTGTTGACCATACAGGTCATCATATTGTACACCACGCAGGGTTTAATACTGTACACCACGCAGGATGTAATACTGTACACCACTCAGGGTGTAATAATGTTCATCACATACACTGTAACAATGCCTACCATCAAGGCCATATTATGTTTTGGGATGATCAACAATGGTACGAACATCAACCCCTCACATAAGTTTCGAAATTGCACCTAGATTCACCACACTTCCGCTGCCCACTCTGATGCCTATCTCCTCATATGAGCTTTAATATTATCAGGATGATTTAATAGGAGTCTACAGGAACCTCCCATGACACCTGACGGCACCCACAATCTATATTCCCATGTGCCCACTCTTTGCCCGATTCAACTTGAATCATTCTGATCCATATAAACTCTTATTTCAAGAAAACCCATTCAATGTGGAATTCATTACAATACCCATCATTGAGGACCAACGTTTTCGTAGCTCTACTCTACGATTCAACTTCATGGCAGCTGCACTCTAGGGTTCATCATCACGGTGGCTGCACTCGCAGGTTCATCATCACGGTGGCTGCACTCTAGGGTTCTGTACTCGGTGCTTCACACAGGCGCCCATACACCTGGTCAGCCCCCTTCCGGTCAAAACTTTCCTTAGGTAGCCCTCTCCGATCAGATTTCACCATAGGTAGCCCTCTCCGATCAGATTTCACCATAGGTAGCCCTCTCCAATCAGAACTTTCAATCTTTGTGGTCGCAGTACAACTCTACAATTATGCCATAAAGGCAACATTTCCCGATTCCATACAAACATTCTTATCATCAACTCAAGATTATGGATGGAATAGTTCAATTTCCGAAGCTTCAGCTGAATAGATGCGTATGCCCTCACTCGGCTCAATTATCATCTCGATCTATGCCTGCTCGCATCTGGGAATTCAATTCCCTTCCCAATCCATGCCATCTGGCATCAGTGAAGACAACAAAGGCCCACTATGGATCTGGGATTATCAGTGTTGGTACTTTAATAAATTTTCATCATCAGCTCTCTGAAGCTCCTCTCACGATCATCATCCCATGCATAATGCTGAGTTCTGGGAAATTTCAATATAAACATCTCATTCCCCATTCTTTTATTATTGTCACACCCATGGCCCTTCTTGGCCTCGTACCCGAGTCCTTTAGGACGTGGCTAGCAGCCTCGTCGGGTAAGGTTCCTTTTTATTCACACCACATGGCCCTCCATAGTAACCCACAATCATCCATAGAAAATGTGATAGACAAATATGTCATGCACCATATAGTGTAAAATGAAAATCACATCAATCCGTGTGTGTACACAAAGTTCAGGGCCAAACACCCAGTTAAAACAACAATCCGTGTGTGTACACAAAGTTCAGGGCCAACCATCCAGTTGAAACCCTTACGTGTACCTCAGCCGAGTCACCGACTACAGCTAGGTAAGATCAGTGTACCTTAGCTAGGTCCTAGACCATAGCTAGGTAATGTGCCCTAGGCACGTGTTCATATCACAGAATACAGAACATACAACATATTAACTATCACATAGTGTATGAGAGATTATAGTTACTACATTGGCCTTTTCAGGATAACCTTCCTGATGATCGCTGATCATTGTTTGCTATTCTATTCTCTTGCCCTGTGTTTGCTGTATTAGGCTAGGTCTAACTTCCTGACCTTGCCCAACATCTAAACCTCTTAGTCTTACCACCTTTATGTTTCACTATATGAAGCAATAAAGAGGTAAATTACACATAAACACATGGGCTTATCTATCATTTCACAAAGTTTTGGGTTCATAGGTACCCTAAAAACAACATATCACAGGTGTTTACAGTAGTCAAGGAAAGCCTGCAACAACATACAACCTCTAAACTACTGTACAACATGTCTTACTCTTTTTTTTCATAATATGACATAACATGTGCAACAACTTCCCAGGGGGTCACCCATCATGGCATTTCCCTGGGTTGAACACGCTTAACTCTTTTGTACTAGTGCCCAAATGTAGATACCAGCTTCTACTGTTTCCATCCACGGGTACCCTGTGACTACCCTCATCTCAAAAGACATGCCGGCTATCTCCGGTCACCAAAATAATGAGTGTGGACCGCACATTAGCCTTGGTCGTACCCATATCCTTGGGTTTCGCAATATCCTTAGACCATTCACGTCTAGTATTGCACCACTAGCGGCCCTTCAGTACTCGCCATTTCTCGGGGCAGATTCATAAATCGGAAAGATACCCTCCTTTAGTACTTTCTGTCCATGCATATTTCCTATCACTGTGTAATCAAGACCTTATCAGTATACCATCCTGTTGCCAGAACCACCACACTTACTCTGAGCAGACAATTCTGTGGCCAGAATCCTTGCTCTGATACCAAAATGTCACGCCCTTATTTTAATTTCACCTTTACCAGAGTATTCGCGGAAAACGACATGCGGTTCGGTAGGCAACACAGGAATAGCATAACTATACTGATAATATGTACATGATTACATAAATTCCCCATAGGGGTTTGTATATAATACTTACGATTAAGGTAGCCGCACAAGGCTACTAGGGTGTCTAAACTCATCCCAGTGAAACGGAGACTTCTTCCCGTCTTCGTTCCACTACTGTAATCCCCTCGTACGGTTCTCTGCATTGTTGTTTGCATAACTTCTGTCGTCTCCTGTCTAAATTGTTGGTAGGGGAGGGTGAGATTCGAGAGAATCTCAGTAGGAAACAGATACCATAATGCATGCATGATTGATGCTATGTGTATGACATGTTAGCTTTATCTAGATGTATGCCCCATAATGACATTTCTGCATGCTCAATGTTTCATACAACAAGACTATGGCCACAGCGAAAACAGAAACAGAGCTTCATTTATTCAAATATGCTATACACAATCAAGTAAAGCAATCACATACGTCACCACACAAGCAGAGATATCAAATACATGCAAATAAGGCAAGTCCCCTACCTCCAATCTTTCTCCTCGATTTGCGTGCCAACAGCTCGGGACTCCATATTCGATCCTACAATGTCAAATGTACTATTTAGACACTTCCATAGTGTTTCTGGGGGTTATATGAGTCTATCTTGAAAAATTACTAAAATACCCCCGGGGACCCGGCCCCATCATATCCGGTCCGGCTGTACTTTTCTCGAAATTCTAACCTGGGCTATCCTGACATATTTTCGCCCAAGGAATTCATTTCCGGAATCGGAATTATCAAATTCAATGTCAAATTACGAAATTGCCCTTGGCAGCCCTACTTTTAGGGTTTTAGGGGCGTTTCCGTAATTATGCTTTCTTGGCCTTTTCCGAAAAAGTGTCCAACTGTAACCCCACCTATTTTCGCCCACTGAATCCAATGGAATCATCAAATCATTGAAAATCCAACTCTAAGACCCATTTACAATGCTGACCGAAATATATAGGTTTTAAGGGGAAAATTGGGGTTTTTCGGTTTCGGCTCCGTAAACACGTTCCTTTCTACTCCTAACCACTTTATTGACTATTCCATTAGGTTACAACTACCATTTAGTATCAATTTGGGCAGCATAACCCCTAGGGAAACCCATTTTCCATTTTTACAACCAATGGCAATCCGGCGAAATTTCACCGATTAAATTGCCCACAACAGCCAGAATAGTCAATATACAAGAGTTTGGAAGTTACCTCAAGCTCCTTCTGACTTTTCCCAAATATGGCTGAAAACCCTAGGTTTTGAAAAACCAAAGATGAGCTTTCAAACCTTGAATCACATAGAAGAATAGCTTAGGAGCGGAGTTATACGTATTAGGAACTAGATCGTCGGAGAAATCGGCTTACCTTGTGAGTTCTCTTCTCCTTTTCTCCCAAAACCCTCTCAACCCTTTTTCTTCATTTTCGTTGCAGAATGGCCTCGGAATGCTGTAGGAGGAAGATGATATTTCTTTAATAATCTCATGCCCATGTCATTGCTTATGTCATCAACAATTTTCCATTTTCGGATTTTTCAGAAATTTTGGCAGATTTCTGCCCAAACTTTGAAAAATCATAACTAATTCTAGAAAAATCGAAATGAGGTGATTCCAAAGCCAATAGAACCCTTATTGAGTCTAGTTTCAAGGAAAAATATAGACTTTTGCTTTATAGAATCACAAAATTCCCAGAATTTTAATCTTTGCATATTGTTCCAGAAAATTTCCAGTATTT
This sequence comes from Inga laurina, assembly GCA_963855925.1. NCBI lineage: Eukaryota > Viridiplantae > Streptophyta > Magnoliopsida > Fabales > Fabaceae > Inga > Inga laurina. The sequence continues at coordinate 22,446,094 of OY979708.1, read as the reverse complement.
CTGGGCTAACTTCAAAAATTCATATCTTTTTGTGTATAGCTCTAATTGAGTCATATGACCTATCAAATTAAAGCTTAGGATGTCTAATTTCATCCTGTAAAATTTCATAATTTTTCCTCATCATCTGATCATTTAAATGAATATGACAAGCTTACTATCTCATAGGCGATTTCACCAAAAACATAATTACTTTCTCCAAAATTCATCATTTTACTTTCTTAATACCCCAAAGATATTAGAATCATTAGGGGATAAATTTGGGACACTTGTTAAATTAGGGCTTAGCAGTCTACTTAATTTAGGCTTATTCCCAAGCCTCCACTCCCAAAATTCGGGATATTACATTGAGGATGGAAAGAAAAATGAATCACTATTTCAAAATCCAATTATTATTATTAGGATATAATTTTGAAAAAAAATGGAATCACTATTTTTATGGGGATGTAATACCACTAATGGAAACATAATTTTTGCAACATATATTCCCTTCAGAGAAAATTATGAAACAAAGGAAATTAGGGAATTTAACAATTATCAAATCATTTTTAAATATGATTGATGATGCAATCAAATATAAACACATATGAGGAATAATTATTAAAACCCAGGTTTAGGAACCAGGACTGGACTGGCCTGTCCGGCCCGAAAACCGGCGAACCGGTCCGGTCCGGGTTCCAATATTTAAAAAAAATTTATATTTTTCCTTTAGAATTTCATTCTATAAGCCTAAAATTTTTAATTTCTCACTAGTTTGGTCTTGATTTAGCTCAGGTTTGACCCCGGTCTGACCCACTGACCCTTAACTCAGTACTTCGACCTATTCAATACCCGGTCCAAATTTTAATACCTTGATTAAAACTGCGTATTTTAATGATTAACGGTCCCAACTAATCCATTTCTCAAGAAACCGGGTATTATAAGTTTTTTAGAATAAAGTTGAATGATACCAATTCAAATTTACTTTATTACCTTATCTTCAAAATAGGGTAACCCTATTTTTATTTTTCTTTTGTGGATTAATGTTGCTCCCATTTGATGCATTTCAGAGTCTAAGTGTAAAATTCTAGAATATGTTTTTCCTTGAAGATTAAATTAATAATATGAAATTAAATGTTAAAAAAAAAGAAATTAAATATTAAGCCCGCATTTACTCACATTAATATAAGTATTGATATAATTATTGCATTAATTACCTAATAAACTCATATTGTCCATTATTCAGTGTATGATCAGAACTCGCTCATTTTTAGTCATTTGTAGTTTGAAGTTTTATTTCCGATGGATCACAAGGAAATAAAAACAATGTACCAAAAAAAGAAAAGAAATAAAACTGGACAAAAAAGAGAATAAAAACAAAACTCGTATGATCCAAAGGATAAGAACAGTATAAAATCAATTACATAATTAGATTCTTTTTGGTCGATTGAGTAATTGTTTAAATCATTTTAAATCATCATTATTTTCTATCAATAATCATCAATCAATCAAGATTCATTTCAATCAATAATATCAATTAACAAATATCTTCATCAATATATGTAATTGTGTGTGTATATCAGGAAGTAAAGTGATTGGTCCACTCAAATAATTAATGCTCTATTTATATTTTAACAATTTTTAAGAATAAAGTTGATTGATATCAATTTGAATTTACTTTATTACCTAATTTGCTCCCACTTGTGGATTAAAAAGGAAATCAATATGAACGGCGTTAATTATGTAAACCCCAAATTTTATTCACCAAGAGTATATTATGATTATTTTATATATTCAATGAAATGGTGAATATTAAAGCCAAAGGAATTAAATATTGAAAATTGAAAGTTGAATAGTATTTTCAGTGAAATCGCCTGCGAGGCAGTGAGTTTGTCATGTGGTTTTGGAAAACCAAATGATGAAAAAAAATTATGAAATTTTACAGGGTGAAAGTAGACATCCTAAGCTTTAATTTGATATGTCATATAAATCAATTAAAGCTATGTACAAAAAGATATGAATTTTTAAAATTAGTCCATAAAATCTGGAAAGTCTCTAGAGCAGCGATCAAAGAAATGAAATTTGGGGATGATATGTTTCTAGCTGGCTAAATTTCATATTTTTTTTTCGTGAAAGTAGACTCAATAAGGATTCCATAGCCTTTGGAATCACCTCAAAATGATGTTTACAAAATTAGTTATGATTTTTCAAAGTTAGGGCAAAAAATTTGCTAGAATTGGCATTATTCCGAAAATTAAAAATAAAATGTGTTAGCAATTGTGTAAATTGTGGAATTAAATATGCCAAGTGTCCTTATCATATGAAGAGAGGATTAGATTATGATTTATGAAGATGAGCACATATCCAATTACATTAAAATAATGCTACATGAACATGGTAATTATGAGTAAGGATGGTAAGGGTACCTTGCTTGAATGAAAGGTTGGACTAACTTGAGTACATGGTTGAATGCATGGTTGGTTTAATTGAACTAGTTAGAAGAAGTAATTTGGTTAGTGGAGCATGAGAAGGGAGATGGTTTTCTGTGCTAACCAAGAGGGAGGAAGTTAGTTCAAAACCAATTGGAGCCTAATGGAGTAAGTATGACATAATATGAAGGATGTATGGGTTGTGACAAGTGTCACCATCATATGCCTTGATAAAATCAAATGGTGTAAGGTGAATGGAGATGTTTATGAAGCATTTTTTCCTTCCTCTTCCCTTCCTCATTTTCGTCCAACACAAGGAGAAAAGAGAGAGAGAGAGAGAGAGAGAGAGAGAGAGAGAGAGAGCTTGAAGAAGGCTTGAAGACTTAGAGAGAAGGAGGACTTTAAGGAGGCTAGAATCAAAGGCAAGGCTTAAGATTTCATATGTTTAGGTCTTCCAAATTGTGTAGTAACTCTTCTAACCTCTTGATCTTCATGGAAATCATGTGTAGTAAGCAAATATTCAAGGTTGAAGAGTGATTGAACAGTAACTTCTAGAGAGAGAAAGTTCAAGAATCAAAATAACCTCAAGAACATCAAATCTTTTGGTTTATTATTGTTGCTATTGTTGTTCTTGGTTTGATTTGGTAATTTTGTCAAGTTTGTAAATTTGAAAAAGTCCTAACCCTTAGGGGTTATGCTACCCAAATTTCTTTGAATCATGGTTAAGATGTGTTTAAATGAGTTAATAAAGGGTTAGAAGTGAAAAAGTACAAGTTTTGGAAGCTAAAACACAAAAAAGCATTTTTCCATTTTCTTTCAAAAGTTTCGGCCAGCACTGTTCTGGGGGAAGGAGTTGGATTTTCATAAAATATATGGTTCCATTGGATTTAGTAGGTAAAAATAGGTGGAGTCACAGTTGGTCACTTTTTCGGAAAAGGCCAAAAAAGCGTAATTACGAAAATGTCCCTAAAATCCCTAAACCGGGGCTGTCAAGGGTATTTTCATAATCAAACACTGAATTTGGTGATTTCGAGCCCAGAAATGGATTCCTTGGGCGAAAATACGTCAAGATAGCCCTAGTCAAAATTTTGGAAAAACGTACCATCATGTTGGATACAGCGGGCCCGGGGGTCCCGAGGACATTTTGATAAATTTTCATCATAGAATAATATAACCACAAGAAACACTATGAAAAATTCTAAAATGATACTTGGATAGGTTATGATATATTTCTTGTACATTTAATATTTTAGGATCGAGTCGGAAGCCAGAACGACACGTTTTATGAGGCAAATTAAAAAGGGATTAATAAAACTTTGAGGTAGGGACTACCATCCTTCATACACGATATGAATAATTGTATGTATTTGTTATTGTATTTCGTGATATGATTGCGTGCTAGAGGTATAGTATCTAGTTGTGGTTCGGTGCCCAATAACGGTATATCAAAAATCCTAGCTGTGGTCGATGACTCGGCTGAGGTAATTATATATGAATCAAATTGAACTTTCATTTTTACCTAATATGGTGTATTGCATATTTAATTTTCACATTTTATATGTCGATCGTATTTCTCTACAGGGATTCTTCGGAATCTTACCCTATTTTTAAAATAAACATCTCAGTAGGTGTCAGTGGGACTAAAGGCAAAGGCATAGACGCCGAGAAGTGATTAGCACGTGTCTCGAGGCAAGGTCAAGGCTGGTGGTTATAATTAGTTTATGTTTAAGATGTTTTGGGGAATCCTGTAAACGTTAGCATTTTCACTGTATTTTCTGTATTTTGTTGACGAACAGCGTTGAGATTGTAAACGAATACTTTTATCAGTATAATTGTACTTTTCTGTATGCCTACGAAATCTTGTCTTTATTACTCTTCGATTATCGAAATGGAAACGGATGTTGACAAATTACGTGAATGAGTGGTAATGTGATTACGTAGAGATTAATTATATGATGTCATTACGGGACCTGTTTTGATGTTAAATGGGTTATTAAGTAGGTCATTACGGGACCTGTTTTGATTAGGGGTGTTCGGGATCGGGAAATGCCATTCCTGATCCTGATCCCGATCCCGAATTTCTTTTTTTTTTTTTTTTAAATTCCTATATTAATTTTTTTGTTTTATTTTCTTTAGTCTAGTATAAATATATAATTTATCTAATATTATATTGTACCAAATTAGTCCAATACAAATATATCATTAGTCCAATATATACTTAAAGTTATCGATTTAGCTACAAAAAGCACAAAGACAAGAACAAAAAATTAGAATTATTTAATAAATAGTAAATAAAATTAACTAAAATAATAGATATTACCTTGAGGATGTTAGAAATTTTCACATTTATATTTTGCATTTGGTGCATTTGGTCTTGCTTTCTTAAATATTTTAAAAAATTATACATAATATATATATATATATATATATATATTTTCGGGACGGGAAAATCCCGTCCCGATTTGCTCGGGATCGGGACGGGAAGACCGGGATGGGAAAAACTTGCACACCCCTAGTTTTGATGTTGATATAATTTCATTATATACATGGAAAGAAAACATCAGTTGTCACACCCTCATCTTATTTTCAGCTATTTCAGAGTATTTGCGGAAAACGATATACAGTTCAGTGGGCAACATAAGAATGGCATAAACATACTGATATTATTTGCACGATTACGGAAATTCCCCATAAGGGTTTGTACTTGATAATTACAAATAACGTAGCCTCACAGCGCTACATGGGTGTCTAAGTTTATCCTAGTGAAACGGAGAAATCTTCCAATCTTCGTTCCACCACTGCAATCCCCTCGTACGATTCTCTTCTTTGTTCTCGGCATACGTTTTGTCTTCTCCTGTCTAAATTGTTGATAGGGAAGGGTGAGATTCTAGGGAATCTCAGTAGGAAAGCAATACCAATATGCATGCAAGATAAGTGCCTAATGCATGACGTGCTTGCATTACGTAACTCATGCTCACACAATGACATATCTGCGTGCTCAATGTTTCAATCAACATACGTATGGCCATAGCATAAACAGAAACAGAGCTTCAATTATTCATATATGTTTCACATAATCAAGCAAAGCAATAACATGCATCAATACACCAACACAAATATCAAATACATGCATGAGAGGTAAGTTCCCTACCTTAATCGCCCTTCCCTGATCTTCGAATAATATGCCTCGATTTTCGTGCCAATACCTCGGGTTCTCTACTCGGTCCTAGAACGTCAAATGCACAGTTTAGACACTTCCATAGTGTTTCTGGTGGTTATATTAGTCTATGGTAAAATTTTACCAAAATGCCCCCAGGACCCCGGCCCCACCGTACCCGACCCGATGGCACGTTTTCCCAAAATTTTAACTAAGACTATTCTGACTTATTTTTGCCCAAGGAATCCATTTCTGGGCTCAAAATCACCAAATTCAGTGTTAAATTACGACAATACCCTTGACAGCCCCAATTTAGGGATTTCAGTGGCGTTTTCGTAATTATGCTTTTTCGGCCTCTATCGAAAAAGTGCCCAACTGTAACCCCACCTATTTTTGCCCATTGAGTCCAATGGAACCATTTATTTCATGAAAGTCCAAATCCTACTACCAGATCTAGTCTGGTCGACATATTGAGAGAAAAATAGAAAAAAAATGGAGTTTTGTGTTTTAGCTTCTAAAACTTGTACTTTTCCACTTCTAATCCTTTATTAACTTAAACATTTCTTATTCATGATTAAAAGAAATTTGGGCAGCATAACCCCTTAGGATTATAGTTTTCCAAATTTACAAACTTGACAAAAATCATTAAAACCAAACACAAACCTCAACAACAACACCATACTAGTTTAGATATAAGGTTTGTGAGGTTACCTCTTGAGATCTTGAATCCTCTCTCTCTAGACATCTCCTCTCTCTCTTCTTGAGCTAAGATGGTGTCTTCAAGATCATGGATGCATGAAGAATCACGATTTAGAGAAGGATCTAAGACAAAATCACAAGAAAAGCCTAAGAAATCACTCTTACCTTAAACTTCTTCTTCTTCCTTCTCTCTAGAACTTGAGAGCTCTCTCTCTCTCTCTCTCTCTTCTCTTCTCTTCTCTTCTCTTCTTGTGTTGGATGAAAATGAGGAAGGAGAAAATGTGTGTATGAAGGGGAAGGGAAGATGTTTTATTAACTTAGTCATCTTTCTTCCTAGCCATAGATCTAATCAAGGGTTGACATTTCAACACCTAGCATGCACACCATCCCTCCAACCATACCTTCTTATTTTATGCCATATCCCTTCATCATGCCTTCTACTTTATGCCATACTCCTTCATCATTTAGTTTCAATTGGATTGGGACTAGATTCCCTTCTACAAACCATCCCCCTTCTCTTTACTCTAACCGAACCCATTTCTTCTTTCTAATTTCACAATTCTTGATTTATTCCATCAAGAATAATCCACTTATGCATTTTCCTTGATTAATTGAGATTAACTCCAATTAATTGGGAAAATAAATAATCCTGGGCTAAATTGGCAAAATTATGATTTTGCTATCACCTTTATAATTTAATTCCTTTCTTGAATTAATTTGCCCATTTCCTTATGAATATGAATATTTCAAAATTCATAAGTTCCAAAATTTATGAATATTCACCGTTTTATTGAATTTCTCAATTAATTATAATATATTTTTTTAGGGAATAAAATTTGAGGTGTTACATCAGCCCCAATTTAACTTAGAAACAAGTTATCACATGTACAACTTCAGTTCACTTAAATACCAAAGGATCATAAAATTACATGGCACTAGCTCTTTGTTCAATTTTTTATAAGTGTATATACGTATTTTAACAACTAATAATAAAAATATTTACAAGGTACATATAAAAATTTACCTCTTTCAATTTACATAATGACGGCTTATACAAATATTTAAAGTATTCATTGATGATTACAAGTACACACAAGCATTTAAAAAACTACTAAAAGAAAATTTTATAACGGTACCTACTAATTTTACAGCTCCTATATTCTATGCTTTATTTTCATTATAAGATATGCAAGGGGTGTCGTGGTGTTGTTGGTTATGATGTTAATCTAACACACTGAATGTCTCTAGATCAAGTTTGGGCGATGCCACTTAAATGTTTTACTTTTTTTTTTTTTTTTTATTACATGGCTAACATGGGTCAAATCTGGGTGGGGGCGGGGGAAGAAGTGCCTAAAGGCACTTCGATGACCATTGTGTCTAGAGGCGTTGGTCTTAAATATTTTACTTAAATCTTTTTATACAAGTTATATATATAGTATATAAACATGTGGGAAAAATAATTTCAGAGAATTTCACTGAACCACACATAAATACCAAAGGATTATGAAATTACACAGAACTAGTTATTTGTTCTTCTTCTTCTTTTTTATAAGTGTATATATGCATTTGAACAACTAATAATAACAATATTTACAATTGTACATATAAAAATTTACAGCTTTCAATTTACATAATAACAGCTTATACAAGTATTTAAATTATTCATTGGTGGATTTACAAATACACACAAGCATTTAAAAAACGACTGAGAGAAAATTTTACAAGTGTACGTATGAGTTTTACGAGTTCTAAGTTACAACCATAGATGCAGAAATTTACAAGTGTTTGTATGTAATTTTATAAATGCATATAAGCATTTTAATAAGTAACAATATAATAAAATCACAAGTGTTCACATAAAATAATAACATTTTGGTCATTTGTTTTTAAAACATAATTTCATTATTTTTGTAATATTTCAAAATCTTCTAGATGGTGTTAAGTTAAATTCTCCCAAAATCTTTTCCCTGGAACCAACCAGTTTGGTTCCCTTTTCACTAGGAGAGTTGTTTTTAGCCAGAAAGCCAAGAAAGGTAAGGCAGTGGTCTCCGAATTACATGATTTTGTTTTTCAAGTAAACAAAGAGAGAGAATGAATATTATTGATATTGATGCAATTTTTTTTTTTTAATTCATAATATGGTCAAACTAGCTTGGAGAGTACATACACCAAAACATACTAAACATCAAAAAGCATGTAATGAGTCCTCCCTCATGATGGGAATACACCCAGGGTGAGGAACTGTAAAACAACTAAGCACTGGACTAAATTATGGGCATCCCTCACCAGATAATCAGCACACTGGATTGTATCTCTCGGTGTATAGCGGAGCTCAATGTCCTATTCAGAATAAAGTAATTCCCTAACTGCGTTAATTTCCAATCTAAGTGGGTGATGTAAACCACTATCCTGCATAAGCAAGTGGTATGCTTCAAGTGAATCTGTGTAAGCCACCACTCTCTGGAACCCATATTGTCTACACAGTTGAAGGCCTTGGTGTAAAGCCATAAGCTCAGCAGTAGTCAGCGGGAGAAAGCCAAGTCGACGTTGAAAGCCAAGGACCCAATGTCCTCTATGATCCCGAATAAGTCCCCCACAAGCTGCATTACGATGAATATCCACTGAACCGTCAGTATCTAGGCAAATATATCCCTCCTGTGGTAGCTTCCAGGTATGATCATCCCCAACACTGTAGGAAAAGATTTGGTGCTTCAGGTTGTCTGCCACGCTGAATTCCATGAGTTGATACAGGCCACCATAAATAAGTTCGTTCGGTTGAGCTCGGACTCCCTCCATGACACCCTTACATCGGTTGAGCTCCACTAACTGATAGACCTCTCATAGCTCGAAGTGAGTTAGTAGGTAGTCTCTTATGAATAGTCTGCCAGAAGAACATCTTCACTTTCTCCGGAACAGGTAATTTCCACACCTTCTTCCACCAAGCCGAGCCATTCCCCTCCCGCTGAGTAGAAAGAAAAGAGTACGCAGCACGGACACTAAAGTTGCCGTCTGAAGCACTTCTCCAGCAGAAAGGATCATCTCCCGTTTGACATGGCAGGGGAAACTGTCTTATAAAATTAACCACCCAATCAGGTAGGAATTCCCTCCATCGTGAAATGTTCCATGATGCAAAATTTTTTAATACTACTTCTGGTTATTAATATAAGAGTTAGTTTATTTTTTTGGAGGGATTAATGAGACTAAATAAGTTATATCAAAATATTTATTTGTATTGATTTTCTCCAAACTACTTTATACGACTTATAAACTGATATATAATATAATGATAGTATGATACACAACATTTCTTATATGAAAGACCTGATGTGGTATTAAATTAGTTTAGGAAAAATCCCATTAAAAGCATTTTGAAATACATAAATTCTGAATTAGATCTCTAAATTTAACAAATTCTAAATCAAAACAACTAGCTCAATTCATAATTTTATAATTCAGTGATTTTACATATATACCACCTTCCTCCTTTGTTCCTTGTCTTCTATCTCTTGTCCCATTCTTCTCCATCCGTCCGCCTCTCCTCTCTTTAAAGTTCCATCACAAGTTTCAGTTAAGTGTGTGTTTGGATTCAATTAAAAAAAAAACTATTTTGAAAAAAAAAAAACCTTGGTTTTAAGAAAAATCATCCAAATGCCTAAATTTTTGCTAAACCATGGTTTTGATCTCAAACCATGGTTTTGCAAAAATCATCCAAACACCCTAAATTTTGTCAAACCAAGGTTTTGAGCTCAAACCATGATTTGGATTTCAAAACCATGGTTTTGAGAAAATCTAATTTTTTTTGCTTTTTTCCATATGTGGACCCCACCATCTCACTCTAATTGGTCCTTTTTATTAATGTGGGCCCCACACCACACTCTCTCTCTCCCCTTCTTCTTCTTCTTTTTGAATTTCACCGATTTTTCTTTAATCCCTTTTTTTAAGAATTTTAATACTCCCTTTTATCTTATAAGACCTATTTATCTAATTTGATTATATTAGAAAAATTAGTTAAATTAATTAACATTACATATAGAAAAATTTATTTCATTTTTGGTATTAATTATGAAATTTAATGTTAAATAATGGATCTTTGCACATGTATAGGGAAAATTTTTACACACAGGGAAGATCATCTACACACCAGGGAAGATATTCTGCACACGTGGAAGATAATCTGCACACGAAGGTCCCATTTGGTAAATAAGTTGACAATGAAGGATTTTTTCACAATTTTCCCAAATCATTATTCTACTCATAATCTATTCTCCAGAAGTTATTTTGCTCAAAATCTATTCTTCAAAAGCTATTCTCTACTTTTTCTCCAGAATCTATTCTCCTCATAATCTATTCTCAAAAAGTTAATCCAAACACACTCTAAGTTTTCCTTCTTGCTTTGGTGATGAGTTGTGATTTCCGATGGTAGATATTTTGCTTGATTCCTTAATTTTGTTTACATACTTTCGACAACTAATGAGAACAGTGAATAGTGATTGTACTTTCTCCAATCCTAATTATAAGATAGCATTTGAGAGTTGATCTTGGTCCTAATTATAAGACAAAATTCTAATTTTTATCAATTTCTTCCCAAAATACCCCCTATTGATACTTTTTCAATAATAATTAAATGCAATAATAACTTAATAAGAGTAAATCGAAAGTTGTTAAGGGAGATTGACGACGCCAGATTGTGTGAGAGCTAGGAGAAGTCGTGTGTGAGGTAGGAGATGTATAAGAAAAAACAGAGAATCAACGTAATTGGATGCCATTTTAAATTTTAAATATGGTATTTTAGGAAAATAAATATGATTAACTAATTTAACCACTATCCTTAATTTCTCCAAAGTTAGGTAAATATGTCCTATAATTAGGACCGGAGGGAGTAGTTTTCTAGAAAAAATGTATTTTAGTCGATTCAATTTATAGTATGTGAATTTAGGTGTTGTTTGTAATTATGACACACATCGCAAATTCAGATTGATTGAGATCTAAAAACGGAAAGAAACTGCACGAATTTAGTATTTTTCTCGATAGTTCACTGAAGCGATGGTTTAAAACGATTTGGAGAAGCCAGTGTTGAGTGGACCATTATTTTGCAAGCATAGTGTAGAGTGGAAATCAAATAACAGATTAAAAAATTACACATACTTACTTAGATCTTTCAATGTCTCAATTATTTTCTTAAGCATTTTGGCTCGTTGTTTCCAATACATACACACATATATCTCGTGTTCTGTTAACAATACAAACCTATTCAAATGAGACGAAAACTGTCAACCCCCGTTTCCATTTCGATAATCAAAGAGTAATAAAGACGGAATTCAATGGGCATACAGAAAAGTACAATTATACTGATAAAAATACTTGTTTACAATCCCAACGTCATTCGTCAATAGAAAATACAGCGGAAACGTAATATTTACAAATTATCCAAAATATTAAGGCATAGACTAAAGCATAACCACGTTCATATCCTCGCCTCGAGACACGTGCCACTCACTTTTCGGCGTCAACGTCTTTGCCCTTTGGCCCACTGGTACCCGCTGAGGTGTTTATTTAAAAATAGGGTGAGATTCCGAAGAATCCCCGTAGAGACATAATATCGTTCATAGAAAATGCGAAAAGTAAATATGACATGCGCCAAGGTATGCACAAATTAATGAACAATATAAACACATCATCTTCATGTATACATGAGTAGGGCCCAGCCCCACAATCTACACCGGTTGGACTTCTGCCAACTCCCAGTGTAAGTGCACTTCTGGCACTAACAGCCTCTCTCTAGGCAAATCATGTTATTAATAAAGTGCATTTACAAAACATTGGCATCCACACAATCACATAACTTATGGCATAGTGTATGAAGGATAATGTCCCTACCTCAAAGCTGTGATATTCCCTATTTAATAGTGTCTCGAAAAGCGTGCTGTCCCGGCGTCCGACTCGGTCCTAAAATATTATTAAATGTACCAGAAATAGGTCATAACCTATCCAAGTATCATTTTAGACTATTATTGTGGTTATATTAGTCTATGGTGAAAATTTACAAAAATACACCCGGGAACCCGGTCCGGCCCCGCCGTACCCGGCCCGATGGCACGTTTTCCCAAAATTTTGACTAAGGCTATTCTGACTTATTTTCGCCCAAGGAATCCATTTCCGCCCTCGAAATTGCCAAATTTACGGTCAAATTACGAAAATACCCTTGACAGCCCCTATTTAGTGATTTCAGTGGCGTTTTCGTAATTATGCTTTTTCGGCCATTACCGAAAAAGTGCCCAACTGTAACCCCACCTATTTTTGCCCACTGAGTCCAATGGAACCATTTATTTCATGAAAATCCAACTCCTTGTACCAGTTCTAGTCTGGCCGAAATATTGGTCAAAAATTAGAAAAAATGGAGTTTTGTGTTTTAGCTCCCAAAACTTGTACTTTTCCATTTCTAATCCTTGATTAACCCATTTAAAAACTTCATAATCATGATTTAAAGGATTTTGGGCAGCATAACCCCTTAGGATTATGGCTTTTCCAATTTTACAACTTAACTAAAAATCACATAAATCAAACAACAATCACCAACAACAACTTCAATACACAAAGAAGTTGAGATTTTGGAGATTACCTCTTGATCCTTGGTGTTTCTCTCTCTAGAACGTCCTCTTTCTCCCCTCAACCTTGAGATTAGCTTGCTAACATGGTGATCCCTAGAGAAAAAGAGATTAGAGAAGCTATTATGCAAGAGAGGAAGCTTTGAACACAAGAACAACAATACCTACCTTAGACTTCTTCCTCCTTGAGCTCTCCTCTTCTCTCTATTTCTCAAGCTTTCTCTCTCTCCCTCTTTCCCTTGTGCCTTGAACGAAATGTGAGTATGAAGGGGAAGGGAAGATATTTTATTAACCTTGTCATCTTTCTTCCTAGCCCTTGATTTCATCAATGGTTGAGATTGCAACACCTTTCATGTACACCATCATTCCATTTTTGTGTACACTCAACCTTGCCATGCTTCCCTTTTGTGTACACTCAACCTAAATTATCATTTCCTTCTCTCTTTGTTGGCCAAAAACGTGCTCCCTCTTATGCTCCCACTAAATCAAGTGTTCCTTCCATTTACTCAAGTCAATTGGTGCAAAAGTTGGCCACCTAACCTTATGACATAAGTAAGGACTTATGACACAACAATTATCTCCATCATCTTTCATGTGGTGTTGACACTTGGCCTCATTGGATTTTGACACTTGTCTTCTCCTCCTTCATCCCTAAATTTCTAAAATAATTAAGAGAAAAAAGGAAGATTACTTTATTTCTCAAATTTTCGGAATAATGCCAATTCTGGCAGATTTTCTATCTTAACTTTGAAAAATCATAACTAATTTTGTAGACGTCGTTTCGAGTCGATTCCAAAGCCTATGGAACCCTCATTGAGTCTAGTTTCAAGGAAAAATATGGAAGTTTACTGGAAATGATCATATTATTCCCAGATTTTCAATCTTTGATCTCTGCTCCAGAAACTTTCCAGATTTTCTGGATCAACTTCAAAAATTCATATCTTTTTTTCTATAGCTTCAATTGAGTCATATGACCTATCAAATTAAAGCTTAGGATGTCTACTTTCACCCTATAAAGTTTCATAATTTTTGGTCATCATTTGGTCTTCCAAAACTATATGAAAATCTCACTGCCTCGCAGGCGATTTCACTGAAAACACTATTCAACCTTCAATTTTCAATATTTAATTCTTTTGGCCTTAAATATTCACCATTTCATTGAATATATATAATAATTAAAATATATTCTTGGTGAATAAAATTTGGGATGTTACAAAAACAAAGAGAGAGGGAGGAGAGAGGAATGGAGGAGGGAATGAGGTCAAAGGGTGTTGCAGAAAAGAACAATGAATTGGAATTGAACAACTCTGATCAGCCCAAAAAAAATGATTCAAAAGAGAGGCTACATAGGTAAAATTGCTCAATTCTAAAATTCTAAATTGAGTTACTTGTCTTGATTTAGAATTTCTTAAATTTAAAGACCTAATTTGAAATTTAGGTATGTTAAAAGGCTTTTAATGGGAATCTCCCATTAGTTTATTGTTTATTCCATTAAGAAGATTCTAATTATTTTCCAAACATCAAGAGAGGGGAGGAAAACAAGATGGGTTATCAACGTGTGTGAACCTATGGACGCATCTACTGAGCATTTATTTTACAATATTACCTTTTTATAATTTATTTAACTGGAGAGGGTCCTATTCATTCAAACGTCATATGCTCTCATTGTAAAGTTAAGATAATTTTTAAAATCACAAATCCTTAATTTTGCTTAAAAAGAATTACATTTATTTTTATCAATTTAATCATATATAAACGCATGGGAATACTTTTGTCTTTATATAAAACATTGTCCTTATTATAAGGCACTAACTACCAATTCTTATAAACTAATAAAAATAATTAAATGATTAAAGTTGTTTTAAAACTCAAATGATTTTCAATATTACTCTTATCAATTATACTAAACTCAAATATCATATTAATTATTATTGTCTCCTAATACTCTTATTAAATATGAGTAGGCATAAAAAATTAAATTAAATACTTCTTCATAATTTGTAAGTGTCTTATAAAAAAAATTTATTAGTTCATGTCTTGTAATAAAAATAAAAAGGAGTATTCTTCCTACTATACTTCTATATTCTTCACAAGCCTCCTGCTTCTCGCTAGTCGTGACTTACTTTTGCTAGCAAACATGCATTTTTTTTAGTCTTTTTTTTCCTTGAGAAACGAAGTCATTATTTTTTTTATTTTGATCCATTTCAATAATATGCTTTGTCATTTAAAAAAAATAACAATTAACATCTGACATGTAACTTCAAGTATTTATCCTTCTTTAATACTACCTTCAGTCCTAAATAATAAGATAAAGTTGATTTTTTTTAGTGATTAAGAAAGTTAAATAAGTTACTTAATCATATCATATGTTATGTTTCCTTAGATTATATATTAATTTATTAATCAAATTAATTAGTTTGGAGAAAAAATTAAAAATATAAATATTCTAAAATAATTTTATTAGCTTCTTTAATTTTTTCTAAAAAAATTAATTTTATTTTATAATTAGGACCTGAGGAAGTATGTCATTTCAAATACTGTTCTTTTGACTCGATAAACTTTTTTAATGGGGACTTTTCTCTAATTTTCCTTTTTAATATTGATGTGTGTGGCTTAAATAATTATTTATTTCAGCAAATATATCATATAGCTCTAGTAGCCGCAAGAATTGATCTCTCTGTCCCTATCTATTATTATAAAATAAATAAATGAAAGATATCTCATGGTCAGTATTCTTAGCAAACGAAATCTTGGTACAAAAAGTCATGAAGAGACTTGGAATATTATTTTGAGTGAAGAATATGACCCTTTATGAAAAAGAAAATGGAAAATTAGGAAGCATTGTGTCAATACCCGTTTCCATTTCGATATACACAGAATAATAAAGACCAAGTTCTACAGGCATACAGAAGAGTACATATATACTGATAAAAGTATTTGTTTACAGTCCAAAGTCAACCATACAGAATGCGACAATATACACCACTATTACAAAATATCCAAAAGTATTTTAGACATAGACTATCTATAACCACGAACTTTGTATTTGCCTCGAGGCACATGCCAGTCACTTTCCTTGGTCTACATTCTTGCCTTTTGATCCACTGGCGCCCGCTGAGATGTTTGGTTTAGAAAAAAGGGGTGAGATTCTGAAGAATCCCAATAGAAACATGCTATCGTTTATAGAAAATGCGAAAAGTAAATATGATATATGCCATGTATGCACCAATTAATGCATAGGTGGCTGCTGTTTACTAAATCTACTCAGCTAAGCTTGGATATCCACCTCAGGCTCTGGTGGTAGATTTGCCAGCGGAGGTTCTTCATGGATTTCTTCGTAATTCCCCCACATGAACTCATCCATGTGATTCTCCAGGTGATCCTGCCTCTGCTGTACCCCCTGGAGATAAACTCTTATCTCATTCATGGTTTGTTATTGTTGTTCCAATAAATCCAGGATTCGCTACTGGATAGGGTCAGGTCTTGGTTCTCCCTCGTTGGTACTATGTCTACCATGCCCTCGGCCTCTACCTCGGCCTCTACCGCCTTCTCCTGGTTGTATCATCTCCATAACTCATTATTTCCCTGTCGTCATGCAAACAAAAACATATCAGTATACTATTCTGATAATGCCAGAACCGCTTATTAAGCTCTGCCAGAACCGCTTATGGGCTCTGATACCAAAAATGTCAACACCCGTTTCCATTTCGATATACACAGAGTAATAAAGACCAAGTTCTACAGGAATACAGAAGAGTACATATATACTGATAAAAGTATTTGTTTACAGTCCAAAGTCAACCATACAGAATGCGACAATATACACCACTATTACAAAATATCTAAAAGTACTTTAGACATAAACTATCTATAACCACGAACTTTGTATTTTCCTCGAGGCACATGCCAATCACTTCCCTTAGTCTACATTCTTGCCTTTTGATCCACTGACGCCCGCTGAGATGTTTGGTTTAGAAAAAAGGGGTGAGATTCTGAAGAATCCTAGTAGAAACATGCTATCGTTCATAGAAAATGCGAAAAATAAATATGATATATGTCATGTATGCACCAATTAATGAACAATATAAACATATCATCTGCATGTATACATGAGTAGGGCCCAGCCCTACTAATCTGCACCGGTTGGTCTTCCGCCAACTCCAGTGTAAGTGCCTCTAGCACTATTAGCCCTTCTCTGGGCAAAACATGTTGATTAATAAAGCGCATTTACAAATAATGACATCCACACAATCATAAAACTATGGCATGATGTATGAAGGATAATGTCCCTACCTTGAAGTTCTATCAACCCCTTTTTGTGTGCCTTGTGAAACGTGTTGACTTTCGGCTCCCGATTCGATCCTAAAATATTAAATGTACAAGAAATAGGTCATAACCTATCCAAGTATCATTTTAGACTCTTCCATAGTGTTTCTTGTGGTTATATTAGCCTATGGTGAAAATTTACCAAAATGCCCCCGGGACCCTGGCCCCGCCCGGCCGTACCCGGCCTGATGGCACGTTTTCCCAAATTTTTGACTAGGGTTATTATGACGTATTTTTGTCCAAGGAATCCATTTCCGGACTCAAAATTATCAAATTCAATGTCAAATTACGAAATTGCCCTTGGCAGCCCTATTTTTAGGGTTTTAGGGGTGTTTCCGTAATTATGCTTTCTCAGCCTTTTCTGAAAAAGTGCCCAACTATAACCCCACCTATTTTTTGCCACTGAATCCAATGAAATCATAAAATCATTAAAAATCCAACTCCCACCCCTAGATCTGGCCCTGACCGAAATTATGGAGTCCTCCGGGCAAAATCGATGTTTTGTGATTTCGGCTCCGTAAACGCGTTCCTTTCTACTCCTAATCACTTTATTAACCATTTAATTGAGTTATAACAACCATTTGAACTAAAATTGGGCAGCATAACCCTTAGGCACACACTTTTCCAAAATTTAAAACCAATTGCAATCCGGTGAAATTTCACTGATTAAATTGCCCACAGCAGCCAGAATAGACAATATACGAAGGTTTGGAAGTTACCTCAAGCTCCCACAAGTTTTTCCCAAATATTGCTGAAAACCCTAAGTGCTCAACAACAGATTTTGAGCTTCCAAACCTTAAAGAACAAAGAGGAGTAGCTTAGGATTGGAGTTACACGCGTTAGGAGCTAAATCGTTGGAGAAATCAGCTTACCTTGTGATTTTTCTTCTCCTTTCTCTCTCTACAACTCCAAACGTTCTCACTCTTCATTCAGCTGCTGTGTGCGACGGAAATGGGCTGAGGATGAAGATGCACATGTGTTTTATAATATATATAATATTATACTTTAATTGTTTAACAATTTCCAAAACTTTCAAAAATCCATTTTATGTAAATAAACCCTATGTACGTGTAACCAAGCTCATTAAGCCTAACCAATACTTCCTTCCTCTTGCAATGTGTAGGAGACACCTAGGGGTCCCTCCCTATGGTCTCAATTAGCTTTACAACTTGTTCCGGTTACGTATACACATAAAGTCTCAATTTTGGTCAAAATTGCACTTTTTGCTCAAATTTTTCATAAATTCATATTAAATTGACCAAAATATTATAAATATATTTTTAAACTTTATTTTCATTAATTAATTGAAATTAACTTCAATTAATTGAAAAATAATTTATTTTGTGCTATTTTGGCAAAATTACGATTTTGCCATTTTCTTTCTAATCCAATTTCTTCTCTTATTTTTCTTTGGCCAATTTCCATCTATTTTTGGACCAAATATTTTCTCTAATATTCCTTCATTTTTGGACCTTAATATTGGGCTTTTTAAATTACCCAAATTAATTCCATAATTATTTTTGCCCAAATTCCATGAAATTGAACATTTATGAAATTCATAAATTCCAAATTCATGAATATTCACCATTTTATTGAATTTTCCAAATAATTATAATATATTTGGTGAATATAAAATTTGGGGTGTTACACATTATTCAAAAGCAATGACTTAGGTAAATCCCAACAAACAAATTAGCCTTCAAACTTCTCTGTCCCTATCTATTATTATAAAATAAATAAATGAAAGATATCTCATGGTCAGTATTCTTAGCAAACGAAATCTTGGTACAAAAAGTCATGAAGAGACTTGGAATATTATTTTGAGTGAAGAATATGACCCTTTATGAAAAAGAAAATGGAAAATTAGGAAGCATTGTTCAAAAGCAATGACTTAGGTAAATCCCAACAAACAAATTAGCCTTCAAACTTCAAAGTCAACACTTTCCAGTTATAATTACAAGTTACGTATTGGTTAATCGATTTGATCTTTGCTTGCTTTGTTCACTAACACCATCTCTACCTGGCTCTTTGTATACGCAGCGTACTTCAACCAAACTTTTTTTTTTTTTTTTATAAAATGACAATTTAATGAAAAGTAAAATGATAACTCTACAAACCACAAAATCAGTAAATTAAATTACATAACAGAAGTAAATAGAGGATAAGAATTTAAGAAATTAAAAAAAGAAGCTAGTAAACGAAGGGTAAAACCCTTATATTATCATAGTGATAAATAGAATATCATCTAATGAGAAATCAGTCAATTAATTTTTAGGTATTAAAATCTCAATTTCTTTTAAGTCAAATGAATCTAGTTATGAGAAAATTCAAAGAAAATTAATTAATAAAAACTATCAATATCAAACATAACCTAGAGTCACTAATCCCTCACTAGCGCCCCAAATCTTAAATCAATTTAATTAGTTAATCTAAAATGTCAATTTTGTTAATCTCGAGTATAAATAGTTATAAGTGCATGTCGTTTCACTCACAACCCTCTCTTAAATATAATTGTTATGTCCAACCTAATTACTTAAGAAGCAATATAACTCAAACACACTTTTCAACAATTATATGGGGTTATTAGGTATATGTCTATCCTAATCGCAAATTAAATCATAATCTAATCCCATATTACTTAATCTCATAGCTTAATTAAAATTCCCTTCGTCAAGATAAATCCTAATGTTCAAATTCACATATAATGGTGGTCAATCATCAAACGGACATAATAAAGCAAGATTAAGTAACCAAAATTAATATAAATCATAACTAATAAATCATGGAAATAAAATATAGTTCACTAGTGAGTTCATAGTTTCTCTAGGTCAAAAAAGAAAATTAGTCATTCATGGCTAAAATAAAATCCATAATGAAATAAAGAAATTCAGATTTAAAGAATGAAGAGAAAGAAGAAGAAAAATCAAATATGTTGAATTTCACTGCTGTCTCCTTTAATTCTCTATTCCTCTTTTCACTCGATCTCCGCTGCTGACTTTCTTGTTTTGCTCTGATGTGTCCTCCATTTGTTATTCTCTCTCCCTTTTTATAGATCCTTGGATGGGCAGGTAGCCATTGTTTTATCTAAATCCTATATATTTTTATTTTTATTTTATTTCAACAGATATATTATATCCCTTTGCCACTCCGTGTGCCAATCTTGAGACCAATTGATTTTGTTGTTTTTTTTTTTTCTTCATTTCCTTGCGTGGACCCCGCATCTAATCTAAACAAAACGACAACTTTACGTTTTCTGAGATCTCACGCCATGCGATATATTACATTTCAATCTTGCCTCTCCTTCAGTTGCCGTGGGACCCATGCATTGTTGTCAAGGTATTAAAATTCGGACCGGGTATTGAACCGGTCGGGGTACTGGGTTAAAGGTCAGTGGATTAGACCGGAGCCAAACCGGAGCTCAACCCGGGTCAAACCGGTGAGAAATTGAAAATTTTAGACTTATTAGTATGAAATTCTAAAGGAAAAATTAAAAAAATTGATTTTTTTTTTAAAAAAAATTAAAAACCCAGACCGGACCGGGTCACCGGACCGGACCGGTCTGATGCCCGGTTCGGCGGTTCCCGGGCTGGACCGACCGGTCCGGTCCGGTTCTGGGAACTATGATTGTTGTAGTTTGTGCTCCTATTTTTTATTTAGTTTGATTTTTTTATCTCTTTTCTTCATATAATATCTCTTGCATATAAAATAGGATATAAATAAATTTTATATTAAAATTTATTTTTATTCTAAACTTAATTGAAATATAGAAATAAATGAAATATAATTAAATAGATACAAAATATCAATAAATTTAATCAATTATATCCTAAAATATGTACTTATTTAATTATAAAATATATAGTTATCACATTAATTATTAAAGATGAATTTTTTGAAAAAATCAGTTTAGAACACAAAACTACACCCTCTGATCCAAAATGTAAATAATTCCCAACTACCTCAACAGAATCAATGAAAGTGTGGTTAGTTCAATTAGTATGTTTTAAATTGAATTTTTTTCAAGTTTTTCTCCACTATATAAGGTTTTGAAAGAGAGAAAAAAATATGATGAGAAAAATTTAATCATTAATTTTATAAATA
Source organism: Inga laurina (assembly GCA_963855925.1). Lineage (NCBI taxonomy): Eukaryota > Viridiplantae > Streptophyta > Magnoliopsida > Fabales > Fabaceae > Inga > Inga laurina. The sequence goes on along the minus strand of OY979708.1, from coordinate 22,424,801 downwards.
AAATTGATAAATAAATATTAATTATTTTTTAAATGACTTACATTACAGACCGCATAATTCTTCTAAAAGGAAAATCATATTCTAAACCAAATAAAGTAATTTTAACCAACTTTCTTATTACACGTGAAATTAAAGGAAGTTGCTAGGGGTCATGTCATGCATTAACGTTATTAATTCAGATGTGAATTTAATTAGTCTGGTTAAGTAAATATCCTCTAACCTATTTTCTTATTCATAATATTTGAACTCCCAATTTTGCTCAAGAAATATCAAAAGTCTTCCTTTTAACCCATACTATTTGTAACACCCTAAAATTTATATTCACAAAAAATATTGTAAATATTTAGGAAATTCAATAAAATGGTGAATATTCATAAATTTAGAATTTATGAATTTTATAAATGTTCATTTTCATGAGGAAATTGGAAGAATAATTATGGAATTAATTTGGATAATTTAAAAAGCTCAATATTAAGGTCCAAAAATGAAGGAATATTAGAGAAAATATTTGGTCCAAAAATATATGAAAATTGGCCAAAGAAAAATAAGAGAAGAAATTGGATTAGAAAGACAATAGCAAAATCGTAATTTTGCCAAATTATCACAAAATTAATTATTTTCCGATTAATTGAAGTTAATTTCAATTAATTAAGGAAAATAAATGTGAAAAATATATTTATAATATTTTGGTCAATTAAATATGAATTTATGAAAAATTTGAGCAAAAAATGCAAATTTGATCAAAAATTGGAACTTTACGTGTATACGTAACCAGAACAAATTGTGAAGCCAATTAAAACCATAGGAAGGGACCCCTAGGTGTCTCTTACATGTTGCAAGAGGAAGGAAATATTGGTTGGGCTTAATGAGCTTAGTTACATGTACATAGGATTTATGTACATAAAATTGATTTTGGAATTTTTTGAAATTCCATAAATCATTAAAAAAATCATATAATATAATAAAAACATTTTTCCATCATCTTCCTCAGCTCATTTTCGTTCCCTAATAGATCTAAACTAGCGAGAGAGAGTGTGAAATTCTAGAGAGAGAAAGAGAAGAAAAACTTGCAAAAGTAAGTGATTTTTTCGGTAAATCGGTTCCTAACACGTATAATTCCGTTCCTAAGCTATTTTTCTTTGTTCTTTAAGGTTTTGAGGCTCAAAAATATTTTCTCTAAAGGTTAGAGTTTCAGCCATATTTGGGAAAATCTTGTGACAGCTTGAGGTAACTTCCAAACCTTTGTATATTGATTATTTTAGTTGCTGTAGATAATTTAATCAGTGAAATTTCGTCGGATTGTCTTTGTTTGTAAATTTTGGAAATGTGACATTAGAAAGGTTATGTTGCCTAATTTTAGTTCAAATGGTAGTTATAACTCAATTATATAGTTACCTCAAGCTCTCACTAGCTTTTTCTCAAGGTGGCTGAAACCCTAGCTTCCCTAACACCAAATTGAGGTTCACAACCTTAAATCACATGAATAGGAAGCTTAGGAACGGAGTTATACGTATTAGGAACCGATTTACCGAATAAATCACTTACCTTTACAAGCTTTTTCCTCTCATTCTCTCTCTAAAAATCTCAACTCTTCTCTCACTCTAAAATTGAACTTCACATCAGTTTTAAAGGAAGGAAGGAGATGATTAGGAAAAGAGGCGGGTTCGGGCCGCCGAAATGGCGGCCCGTTTACATTTGGGCTAAATGGGCTCAGCTCGTTTAGCCCGCGGGTTGGTGCGGGCTGGCGGGCCAGCCCGCCAACCTGCGAAATTTTTTTTATTTTTTGATTTTTTTTCTCCTCAAACGCCCTCTTAGTATCCCGTATCTTCTTTCCTTTGATAATGTGTTTAATTAATTCCCCATATTTTTTATTTGACACTTATTTTCATATTATATTTATTTATTCTACTATTATTAAATTTAAAAAAATATGTGTTTATATAGTTTTGTGATGTGAATAGATGAAAAAAAAAAGAAAAGTAAGAATGAAATTGACTTTATAATATAAATGTATAAAAAAAAGAAGTGTGATATGAGCGGGTGAAAAAGAAAGAGGGTAGATTTTTTTTAAAAAAATAGTGAAATTTAAAAAAAAATATTGGCCGGCTGGCGGGCTAGCCCGTCAGCCGGCCTAAACGTTGCCAGCCCGCAAAGGGGGCTGGCTACTTCAGCCCGCCCCGTTTTAGTCCCCAGCCCGCATTCCCACTTCTAGAGATGATGACCTTTTATTTTAATATCTAATATCATATTTCATTTATTTGATAATTTCCCAAATTTCGGATTTTTACAAAATTCTGATAGATTTTTGTCCAAACTTTGAAAAATCATAACTAATTCTAGAAAAATCGAATTGGAGTAATTCCAAAGCCTATAGAACCCTTATTGAGTCTAGTTTCATGAAAAAATATAGAATTTTGCTAGATAGAATCACAAAACTCCCAGAATTTTAATCTTTTCCTGCTATTCCAGAAACTTCATAGTTTTTCTGTGCTGACTTCAAAAATTCATATCTTTTTGTATATAGCTCTAATTGAGTCATATGATCTATCAAATTAAAGCTTAGGATGTCTACTTTAATCCTGTAAGATTTCATAATTTTTGCTCATCATTTGGTCATTAAAAATCACATGACAAGATCACTACCTTATAGGCGATTTCACCGTAAGTATAATTACTTTCTTCAAATATAACCATTTTATTTTATTTAATGCCTCAAAGATATAAGAAACATTAGAGAATATATTTGGGACACCTGCTAAACCGGGCTTAGCAGTCCGTTTAATTTAGGCTTATTCTCAAGCCTCCAATCTCAAAATTCGGGGTATTACAATTGTCGCATTGACCATTGTAATGTTATGTTTGATTGTTAGTTGACTAAATATTCGACAACATGAATGACATTGAAGAAGAGCCTATGACAGAGAAAGAGTTCACGTTCGCTAAAGAGTAATAGAGAAAAAAAATTCAATGACCAAATTCAAGACACACCAAACAAGATTATTGAGAATAAGGCCATAGGCAACCCTCCATCATTGGACCCTAAAAATGTCAAGATAAGCTAGTTCCTTTTCATTTTTTCCTTCATTGCACAAGAAGATTTAACCTCTTTTGATTTTCTCCAATTAGATAGGGTGCAATTTTTTTTTAAAAAAATTCCTTATTTATAAATCTAACTTGGAAAAAATGAGGTGGATGATACATGAACTTGCTAGATAAACATATTTAACCAACTAATGGGTAAATTTAACTTGGATAACTGTCGAGATGAAATTATTATAATTTGAAAACTTCTGAAGCAACTTTGCACCTAAACAAAAAACAAAAATGACGTGAATGTCATGTGTATTGCCAATTCAGTATATTTGGTCAATTAAATGTCAAACTTAATTTAAATAATGATTGAGACGAAATTGCTTCGATTTAAAAACTTCGGGACGATATTGCCCCAAGAAAAACTTCTGTACAGAATTGAGATTTTTTAACAAAAATGAACCGTAATCCTTTTTTATTTTCACCAAATTCAATAATGTGTTTTAAATATTTCATGAAGACCTCATCACCCGAATCCAATCAACTGGCTTTTTGCTGGCAAAAAAAAAAAAAAAAAATCAACTGGCTTTTAAGATTCGCACGTAGGCTTTAAATTATATTGATGGCTAAGCCTACATCTATCTCTTTCTTATTTTTTCTTTCTTTAATAAATATGTGATGAGCATGCCAGAAGTAATATATTAAGGCAAAATATTGCCAGCTCGTGCAATGCGAGAAAGAAACTATAACTCTCGCCTAGCACGCGTTTATATTTCATAATTAAGTCTTTTTATTTTACCTGACATGTTTTAGCCAAAAAATACGGAGTACGTATATATGATTTAAAATACTCATTAATCCTATTTATGGGTAGAGAGTTTTTCTTTTTAATTTTTAATATAAATCGTCTCATTATATTTATTATATGAAATTATGAATGTGCTACAATTTAGTCTTAATTTATTGTTCTTGCACTCATTGGTTCTCGCTCATTCATTCACATTAAATTGGGTAAAGTTGTAAAGTTATTAAATTTTAAAATATAATAATAATGTTTAATGTTTCTTTTAATTCTAATAGTTAAATATGTTAAAAGTACTGTCTTATAAATAAGACTACCAGATGAATGCATCTATTGATATGTCGCACACCGGTGCAATATTAGAAATTAAAAACCTGGAAAAATGTAAAATAATATTAATAACTTACAAATTACTCTCTTTAGTCAGGAAATTAAAATAGGAGTTCCTTTGCCTTTCAATTTATTTTAGTTTGAAATATAATATTCTAATCCACTATATTTCCCATAGGTTAAAAAAAAAAAAAAAGAACAATCCACTATGAATTTCAAATTTATAATTTTTGCTCTAAAAGTGTCTATTAATCGTATATATTAAGGGAATTCCCATAAAAGAATAGTTCTCATGCATATAATTAAAATTGTTCAAAACCATTCGTATAATTAAAGATAGTATTTTAGTGAAAACAACACTCATTTATTATAAATAAATAACAAATCAAAGTCTATTTTTGCTTTGGAAGTTGTTACAAAATCTCAATTTTTTTTTGGAATTGTTTTTAGAGCAATGTCACCCTACAAGTTTTTAAATCATAGAAATTTTGTCACGACCGTTATCCAAATTAAGTTTAACTATTAGTTAACTAAATATGCTGAGCTGACAGGTCCACATGTTATCCATATCATTTTTGTTAAGATACAAGTTTCCCTTAAAAGTTTTCACTTAAGAGTAATGTTGCTCTGAATTTTTTTTTTTTTTTTTGTTCAGTATTGAATTGAAAGTTTTCAAATTATAGTAAAATTGTCTTGACCATTATAAAAATTAATAAGATGTTTGGATGATTTTTACAAAACCATGATTTAAGATCAAAACTATGATTTAGCAAAAAATTAGATATTTAAATGATTTTTCTTAAAACCAAGATTTTCTCCTAAATTAGTTTTTTTTTTAATTGAATCCAAAAACACTTTATCACTGTACCTAGCAGCGTTAATGACATTGAAAAAGAAATCGACGATAGGGCCATTAATAATCCTTCATCGCTGTACCTAGCCACGTCAAAATAAACAGGCATCTCTTCAACTTTTTCTTTATCGAATAAGATGTTCTCATCTTTTTGATTTTTACCCATTATTCAGATGATATGCTCTTCAACTTTTTCTTTATCGAATAAGATGTTCTCATCTTTTTTATTTTTACCCATTATTCAGATGAGATGCATTTTTTTTTAAAAAAAAATCTCCTTAGTTATAAATCTAATATGAAAAAAAATGAGGTGGATGATACTGTACATATAAATAAATTTGGTCAACTAATAGATAAACTTAATTTAGATAATAACTGAGATAAAATTGCTATGATTTGAGAATTTCATGAGCAACATTGCTCATAGGTGAAAATTTCTGAGGTAACTTTGCACCTAAACCCAAAATAAAAAAGGCGTGGATGATATGTGAATTTGTCAACTCAGTGTATTTGGTCAACTAATGATCAAACTTAATCTAAATAATGGATAGGGAGAAATTACTATAATTTAGAAACTTCTGATATGACATTGCTTCGAAAAAAAACTTCTTGAGCAAAAATAAGATTTTGTGAAAACTTTTAAATAGAAAATGGACCTTAATCCATAAATAATTTGATTAATTATTTTTAATATCCATAAAGTAGTTATTTAATTTTTATATTAAGGATTTATTAGGTATTATTTTGATAAGAGGATTTATTAGATATTGATTCAATTTTATATACACTTAGATCTTAAACGTAGAAGACGAACACCCTCCGTCAGCGGTTGACGGCTTGACGCATGCCAAAGACGCTTCTGGTTCCACTATGTAATAAAAAATGTGTTTTCTGAGGCACCCACTTGTGGCACTGTCCAATTTTTTAATATAAAATTTAGTTAATTTTTTTATATTAAACTAATTCATTTGACTATAGAAGATATATTTTTTGATTGATCAATTTATTTAGTTTTTTTAATATTTTTTAAAAAAATAATTGAATCTTATATTAAAAATCAGAAGGAGTATATAATTGTCATACATGGAAGTCATTTTATTGTTATTTACTCCTCTAGTGTTATATATGATCTAATTTGTAGCGCATATGTACCGTGTTTGTATATATTTATGGGTTATGGTATAAATTTACCAACGAAGTTTTGTCCGAGGAACGTCTGACACAAATATATTTTAGAAGGAGCAAAAATACCAATGAATAATTAAAAAGGGGCATCCACCAAAAAAACCGTTAATTCGTACTAACGATGTTTATTTATAAAAGAAGAAAACATCTAACGGCGTTAGTACGGATTTAACTGTTTTTGTGGTGGATGCCTCTTTTTAATTATTCATTGGTATTTTTGCCCCTTCTAAAAGATATTTGTGCCAAACACTCATCAGATAAAACTTCATTGGTAAATTTACACCTTAACCCTATATTTATTTTTACTATGACGTAATTTTTGTATTTAATAAAGTAAATATCCAATTTCTTACCTTATATTCTTGTGGTGATAAAAAGTTTAAATTCTTTGCCTGGTCAATATAATAGTCTCACTCAGGAGTCAATTATTCTTGAATGAAAAATTGAATATTCTTAGAGAACACATACAAAATAACCCACACACAATTTACATTCGTTCCCTCTCATAAAATGGACGTTATTGTAAAATCAAATAATACTAAACAATGAAATGTAAATTATGTATATACTTCTAGTATATAGTCCCTCTCTTATTTATAGTACTCACAAAATATCAAACATAGTAAATATTATTATATCATTAGAATATATATCAATTCTTAACTCAAACAAATTAGTTTAAAAAATGATAAAGGTGAGAGTTAAAACGGAAAAAACATTATATTTAAAACCAAAATTTATTTGTAAATTCGCATTTTTATTAGGACTAGGAGTAATGATACTGAAAAAACAAAAGACTAAAACGGGAAGTGCAATAGTATTTTAGTTTGTTTGGAATAGTTTATTTTTTATTTATAAGTGTTTTTAAATCGTGACTTATAACTTATGAGATAAATATATGAGAGGAATTTTACCTCGACATATATGAAAAATAATTATATTCTAAAAATAAATTATGCTAAACCTGCAAAATTCGGTGTCGGATGAGTTTACTATAGCACGAGAAAATGCAAAAGAAAACGAAAATCTATTGTCGCCGCTAGCCGCTCGGTTCGTAGATCTCGAGTGTCTTAATTATAAAGAAAAAAGACAATTTCACAAGAAAAAGGAAAAAAACAGAAAAAAAGCGAGTATTTGGAAAATTTGATGCGAATTGAATTTCCAAAATGGGTCAATGTATGAGCTATCACCAAAAAAATGAAAAATGGCCAACAACAGAATGTGGAGCTGGAAGCCATTGTTCAGTATAGTTTTTATTTGAAATAGCTTATTTTTTAGTAATAAGTGTTTATAAATCGTGATTTACGGTATACGAGGTAAGTATGTAAGAAAAATTTTATCTCAGTTTGTATAATAAGGATTTATTTTCCAAAAATAAATATTTCCAAATACGGCTATAAATTGAAGCAGCCCCACGTTGGATCGCAAAAAGGAAGAGCTACACGCCAAGGGTCGTTAGTCGCAAACAACCGCAGACGTAGAGCTTTCCCAAAGGAGGAGGAGAGGAGGATCCCGCCTCTTTCTCTCTTCATATCCTCTTTGTTCGCCGTTTTTTCACAAACTCCATCTGCAGCAATCTCTGTAGATGGAGAATCAGTTCGTTTTGGGAGGGGCTCTTGCTTCTTGTTTGCTCCTTGTGTTTGTGCTTTGCAGATTTGCAGAGAAGAAGAAGAAATTCTCTGGCTCAAGAGGGGCTAACAGTAGTCGGTTTGCTGAGGTTTCAGAAAATGGAAAATGCGAATCAGATGATGTAGAAGATGCGGAAATAATCATTGTTGGTGCTGGTGTTGCTGGGGCGGCTCTTGCTTACACACTTGGGAAGGTAGGAATGTTACTTGTTTTGTCCTTACAAGATCCTTATGCCCTCTATGTGTATGATGATTTTCCTGGCTCGTAAATCTGATCTGTTCATGTTTTGTTAGTTCCTATACAAAGAGAAAAATATATATGGAGAGATTGTGCATAGTTTGTTTTCGCTAGCAGGGAAAGCTTCAAGGTTTTGAAAGGAAAGATGTAATACTTTTCACCGGTATTTTTTAATGAAATTCAAGCGGGCAAACCAGGAAAGCCATAAACAAAACAGAAAATACTGTTCATGCATAATCTTTTTTTAAAATTTTTGTCAATTATGAATGTCGTTGTCTTTCTTTTTCGTTCTCATTTTATTTTCAATAATCCAACGAGAGCAACAAATTTTTTGAAACTCATGCATTTTTTTTTCCGCTTCTAAAATCTGTTTGCCCACCGGAATCGGGGCATCACAAAAAGCACGAAATTTTCTCAGACTCTCTTCGAAACTTTTTCTTTGGCATTTTACCATCAATCAGACGAAGAGCAAAAGAAACTTGTGAAATGCCTTGTATTTCGGGGTTTCCAAAGCCTCTACGCCCACCGGATTTCCCTAGACTTCTGCCACGAAAGAATCTGTAAAATCAGGCGAACAGAGCATCAAAATCTGTTGATAGTATTGTATTTCTCTCTTTCCAAAATTTGTTTAGGACCTCGAGAGTAGGGAAATCGCAAAAACCTTCCAACTTCTCATGCTTTTGTAACTTCTCTTCTGTTTTAATTCACCATCAATCAATCAAAGAAAGCATCAAAGTCAGTGAGCCGTTTTGTATTTCATTCTTTCAAACTCTGTCTGAGCTTTTGTTGCATGAACGCGTGGAGCTGTAATAGCTGCTAATGATCTTGCTCTATGCTGTTTATTGCAGGATGGACGAAAAGTACATGTTATTGAAAGGGACTTGAGTGAGCCTGATAGAATCGTAGGTGAACTGCTGCAGCCTGGAGGGTATTTGAAGTTAATTGAATTGGGTCTTGAGGGTAAGCAAGAATCTGGAAGATCTTGATAATTTAGGTGTCTTAACAGATGAATAAGGTTAGTAAGTTGTTGCAGATTGTGTGGATAAAATTGATGCTCAGAGGGTCTATGGCTATGCTCTTTATAAGGATGGGAGAAATACAAAACTATCATATCCTTTGGAGAAATTTGACTCTGACGTTTCTGGTAGGAGCTTTCGTAATGGGCGTTTCATACAGAGAATGCGAGAAAAGGCTTCATTTTTCCCAAAGTACTTCTTTCTTTTCACATCAGACTTCTGTTTTGATTTAATTGTTTCTGTTCCTAAAACTTTCAATGACTATGGAGTTCATAAATATATTTTGAATTTGTTTTGAAATCCTTCATGTACATAATGTAATCTCCAATATTTCTGCAGTGTGAAACTCGAACAAGGAACAGTCACATCTCTAATTGAAGAAAATGGAATCGTCAAGGGGGTGCATTACAAGACCAAGGATGGGCAAGAGCTCACAGCAAGGGCCCCCCTCACCATAGTTTGTGATGGTTGCTTTTCCAACTTGAGGCGCTCTCTTTGCGAGGCGAAGGTAAATATGCTTGGTTTCTTTCCCAGTTAGACAGTGATGTTTATCTTTCAAGCACAGATGCTAAATCCAAATATGGACAGGACTCTATAATATATGAAATGTATTTATGAAATTTTGAAGAGTTAATATGAATGTCAGATATGTGCTGAGACACGCAACCTAATTTTTTTTAAATAGATTTTCACTCTACTTTCACTGCAATATTTATTGCCCTTTGTTGCTTAATAGACATAACTATCTCTCCAGGTTGATGTACCATCTCATTTTGTTGGTCTTGTTCTGGAGAATTGTGATCTTCCATATGCAAACCATGGACACGTTATCTTGGGTGATCCTTCACCGATTTTATTTTATCCCATCAGCAGCACTGAGATTCGCTGTTTGGTCGATGTACCTGGCCAAAAAGTACCTTCTACTGCCAATGGTGAAATGGCTAGATACCTGAAATCTGTGGTAGCTCCTCAGGTGCCAATATCATAGCTCATTCTTCTTTTTTGTCAATTGTTTTAGATAATGAACGTTTATATTCAAACTAGCTAGATAACCTTTATGCAATAAGGGATGTTGTATGGTTTCAGGTTCCACCAGAGCTGTATGATTCTTTCATAGCAGCTGTTGATAAGGGTAAGATAAGAACCATGCCGAACAGAAGCATGCCTGCCTCTCCTTACCCCACACCCGGTGCCCTTCTGATGGGAGATGCCTTTAATATGCGTCATCCTTTGACGGGAGGAGGAATGACTGTAGCCCTGTCTGACATTGCTGTGCTAAGGAATCTCCTTAGGCCACTTCGTAATTTGCGTGATGCTTCTGCTCTTTGCAATTATCTCGAATCATTTTACACACTGCGCAAGGTAAATGTGATATAAAAAAGGATCCGTTTTAGGCTTCCACTCACAAGACACTACGACACTGAAAAACACTGCACTGCAAAGTAAATGTGATATGGAGCTACTGGATGACTGTTTCTTTCATATTAGTGCTGATGGTAAATCATATTTATGACTTCCTTTGTGTTATTTGTGACTTTTTCTAATGCATATAAGCATGACATATTTGAGATATGATGAAACGCCCATGTAGAAAAATAGTTAAATAAAACCATTCTCAGCCTTTTTCACTCTCCAAATACTACATGGAAACTGACAATTATGCAATGTAAATTTGATATTAAGCTGCTAGATAACTATTTCCATGACGGCAAACCATCTCTACATCATGTTCCATTGCTAGGAAACATGGACATAGGCACAGAGCACAGGATATGACATACATTTGACAGGGACACTACAAAATACGAATTTTGTATAATTGGCCGAGCCATGTAATACAAGTGCTGGATATGGATACCGCCTATTTTTATTTAGAGTCAGTGTTTTGTAGTTTTAATGAAGCTTGATTGGTAGTGGCTGAATTTGTTTGCAGCCAATCGCATCTACAATAAACACATTGGCAGGTGCACTGTACAAGGTATTTTGTGCTTCCCCTGATCCCGCAAGGAAGGAAATGCGGCAAGCATGTTTCGACTATCTAAGCCTTGGAGGCATTTTCTCAAATGGACCAATATCTTTACTATCTGGTTTAAACCCTCGTCCACTGAGCTTGGTTCTCCATTTCTTCGCGGTGGCTATCTATGGTGTTGGCCGTTTGCTAATCCCATTTCCTTCTCCAAAGCGCATGTGGATTGGAGCTAGATTGATTTCAGTGAGTATTTTTGGTTGAAGAATTTAACTATGTTAAATTCAAGTATGAATAAGTCATAGAAGTAAGAACATTATAGGTGAATCTCAGTGAAAAGCGAGTTTGAGATGTCAATTCATGTTTGCTTTGTTCTATGGGTTTCTACTAATTTGTCCTTTTGAGATTTTCATTTGGATAACTAGAATCTACCTTTCAGATATCACTGCTTAATCCACCGCAGATTATGATACATGTATTTTTTGTGTTATATTTTCAGGGTGCATCAGCAATCATTTTCCCTATTATTAAGTCCGAAGGAGTAAGGCAGATGTTCTTCCCAGCCACCGTGCCGGCATATTTCAGAACTCCTCCTGTTCATTTACATGACTCAGACTGAGACCGCACATAGAATGGAGAGATTCAAGTTGGTTCCTACATATAGTATCCGCTGTTGCTTGCTTTCTTTCTTTGGAGAAAAGAAAAAAAAGAAACTTGTTATATAGTTCATATTTTCTTTCCCCAGGCTTGATTTTTATTTTGTTCTGAATTGGAGCAAAAGAAAATTCCAGGAGCCCATCTTCCAATTGTAAGATATGCTAGGAATAATAATGATATGTTTCATCCTTCATGGCTAGATCATGTTTTAGGCTGCTATTATGGCTTATCTATTTTCAGAAAGCGAAGAAAATTGTGTGGAGGATAATTGATGCAATGATGGAAGGTCATGAAACGGAAGATAGTCCATGAAAGATTGAGCTTGGAAAGATCTCTACGTTAGGCAGGTAAGATAAGAACGATTTTACTTGTAACTTGGGAAGACTGATTTTTCTTAACATTATCTGGAGGATAAAGGATAAGATTTTGGCTTTGGAGGAAAAATTAATTCTGGATCAAAATCACTAAAATTCAAAGTTTTCTATTTTGGTATGAGGAATGGGTTTTTGACTTTTTAGAAACGCTTGACCTTATGCGAAGATCTTCTCCAGTGACAGGAGAGAAAACTTGTGAGAGATTAAAATAAGGATGAAATTTAATAACAATCAAATGATTTTCTGCAACGAAAGACTTGGTCTTTTAAGTTACATGAGCGCTCTATATCAGCATGTTAATTATAAGAAGTCTGTGGCATCGGAAATTTAGAAAATATGGAGTCGTCATCAAAATTTTAAAAATGGATAATTTTAAAAATCTTTTTTAAAAATGAAACTAATCTACAAAAATCATTTAGAGTTCGAGAGTTGATTGTGTATGGGAAAGGTGTTAAGCATCTCACAACATCCATTCATAAGAATAGTTACCCTTAGTTAATTATTTAAAAATGAATATGGCCTTTAATTTAATTATAATTACCCAAAAAGAGATAAAAAAAATAATATTTACAAAAAAAAGTAAAGTGAAACTAATGAAAAAGATCTGTTTATTTATAAAAGAAATATAAGGAAGAAATATGTTTATTTACAAAGTCAGACTTAACCTAGGATAAAAACCTAGGGCCTACGTATATAAAAGCCCACGTAATTCGGGGATAAAAATGCGTGTCACTTTGTTGGTATGTTTTTTAAGGGAAAAGTTCCTTTAATTTATTAGAGAAAATGATTTTTTTATTTGGTTTATGTTTTTTATTTATGAAATCAATTTTTTTATTTTTTATGAAAGAGAGTTTTTTTATTTTATTTTTATTTATAAAAATGTGTTAAAATATTTTTTTCCCGTTTTTTTGAAAGAGAACATAAGAAAGGGATAAAGAAAAAAGAAGAGCAAAGGTGAGAATAGGAAAAAGACATATCCAAAATCAATTTATCATGAAATTATATTGAATGAAACACAATAAAAAAGAAGACCCATACCTGATGTTCCAACATGCTTGACTACAAAAGATAAATGGGTAAGTTCTAAACCAACAGATAAATTTACACATGAATAACTCTCTTACGCAATATTGCGTATTTTCTTAACACTTCCATTTTTAATTAATTTCTCGGAGGTCATATAAGATATGGGATAATCATCAAGAAATGTAGAAAGACCATTGTCAACAACGACCACGTTGAGATGTTGGCACAAAAAACAAAAAAGATTACGTGGAGATGAACCTAGCATTCCAAGGGATGAAGTGACATGAGAAGCAAAGTGGATAATGGGCTTAGATGAGGCCAAACAAAGTCAAACATTCATTTCTCCGTTCAATAAGTAATAGAAGAGTAACGAAGTAAACTAGGTAAAAGAGACAAAATAGCACCAAAACAAAATAAAGCCGAAACAGTCATGCAATGTAATAAGAGAGAAGATAAAATTATCTCTTTATTTTACCTCTTTGTTCTTCTAAAATTCTTGTACCTTTGCTCTCCTTATTTTTTTTGTGTCTTGCTTCAACCTTTGCACCCCTATTAAATTTTCCCTAATCACAATCAATGAGAGATTTTTTTTTTAATTTTCGTTTTTAATTTTTTTTATTTTTCTTACAAGTAATTTCCTAATTTAAACTTATCAACATAAATGAGAGATTTTTTATTTTTTATTTTCGTTTTTTGTTTATTTTCTTATATTTTCCCTGCAAGCAACTTTCTAATTTAAACCTATGAATGAGAGATACTTTTTTTTATATATTTTTTATTTTTCTTTAATGAATGACAATGTAAATTTGGATACTAATTATCATCAATAAGAGGATTTTTTTTATTTTTAATTTTAATTTTTTTCCTTTTAATGATGATTGCCAATTCGGACACCGATCATCATCAGTGAGAGGATTTTTTTATTTTCGTTTTTTATTTATTTTTTAATTTTCCCTTTAATGTTGATTATCAATTTAGACACCAATAATCATCAGTGAGAGGAATTTCATTTATTTTTTTATTAGTTTTTTAATTTTTGAGTGAGGCTCGGAAAAAATAGGGTGTTCACAAAGTCCGCTTATTTTTGTTTTGTTATTTTTTTTTTAAAATTTGAAAAGAATGATATAATACTCGCAGCTTGTTAACTAGCACCTCCTGTCCTCGTAGTTTTTTATGTTAAGTATTATCTCTTGTTATTTTATTTTTGTTTTGATTTGATCAAAGGTCCCAGTAGTTTATAGTTTTTTGTCAAGTACCATCTCTTATTTTTTTTTACATCTTACAGGGTGGGTGAAGCTGCTCACCATTTCAATTGTTGGTTCAACATTTACAATTTCAACCTGAGTTTTTTTTTTTAAATAAAACAAATAGCACCTCACCACGATAAGAAAGTGCACTTACCCTTGGAAGAGGTTAAAACTCCTCATGCTATGCCTATAAATCTCGAGAAAGATTATACTGTTGATAAAAAAACATATTATTATATGACTGAAAAGATATTTTATAAAATTAAGACCGCCGGTGTAAAGTTAAAAAACCAAAACTGCACTTTTGCTTATTTTATGTATAAAAAAATTTAATGCATATTTTAATAAATTATACTTAAATTATAATTAAATTAAATGTAATTATATACATTTTTGGCCAACAAAAATACTCCCTCCGATATATGATTAATTCATTAAATATGTAATAAATTGATTTTTTTTCACTTTTATTCTTATTAAAAATTGTGTTAGAAAATTTAACAAATGTGCAAATTGAAAATGAATATTAACTATAGAGATACAAATAAAAAATAAATATTAATTATTTTACAAGTATATTGCCAGCAACATATTTTATGCCAAACTATTTTCATAAAAGCGCTGCATGGAGGAGTATAGATTGAAAAGTCTGAGTCAAGAGGCATATACTAAAAATAACAACACAGCAGTATTCTGTATTCGGCGTTTCAAGAATGAAGATTGCCTGTCACCCTTTTATATGTGAAGTGACGAAAACACCCACAAGTGACCCAAACAAACCCTAACCTTTCCCAATAATACCAAGAATGTTCATTCCTCTCTGTCTCTATCCTCTGATATGGGCATATGGCATCGAAGTTAGTGTTCGGATCCGCCTCTTTTGTTCTATGAGAAGACTCCTCTGTTGATACTCAGGTCATTATTATATTTGTTTATGCGACAAATCTTTTGCGATTGGGGTGTTGTCTCAACAAACCAGCTCCTGATTTTGGTTGCTTTCTCCCACTTCCGATGTTTGTTTCTTTGAATTTATTCTGTGTAATACGAATTTGTGTTGAACGATTTTATCATGGTTGTTTTGAATCTTTAGTTGAATTGAATTGTCCCCTTTGTTTGGGTTTATGTTCTTTGTCATTTCACCGTTTGCATGATTGTTAATGTTACATATCATTCCTTCAGTCATATGCTACTGCAGACGTTTTCCATGAATACATGCCTTTCTAGTTTCAATCCAGTTGTTTTCTTCAGCTCTAAATCTTGTAACATGATAGTAGTTAGAAGTTACAGTAATCAGGTGATTCAGCCATACAAGTTTAATTTCCTTTGGCATCATTTTGGCAATGGGAACTGACAAACAAACAAGCGTACTTCAAAAAGGACGATTTTTCTTGTCATCTGAAAGTCCAATCAGCATTTCTCTTTTTTGTTTTTTATTTTTAATTACGAGTATCATGTAGCTGTGCCATGCTCTACTTGCACTAACAGTACAAATTATTCTCATGCGCTACTTTATATCCTTACTATTCTTTCCGGTTAGACAACTCATTTACAAAAATTAATAAAATGGGATAAAATGGTTATTTGCAAAAAATGGGTATTGATTTCTATACTCTATCGTTTTTTAATCACACGTATTGGAAACTACCCATTGATAAAAATTCTCTTTCATACATGCAATCAGTAGGGATATAGTTTGGGAAAAAATGATAAATTTGGGAGACGGTGTGAATTGAGAAGCAAAACAAACCCCCAATTAGCTCCTACACTTAGAATCAGAGGGAGTATTTTTTTTAATGCTGTGTTAGAGATGCAGGACATCTTTGACATTTATGTACTGGTAAAAGTTCCGATCAACATATTACACACATTACTGAAGTAGATTGTTAAACTGTCGCTGAAACCCTTGCATTGAGTGGGCCTGTATTGTTGAGTTTACAACCTTGTCATCTGCCATACACCTGTTTGCTTTATATGAACTTTTCAGATTATACTCAATGGATTAGGAGCAAAATGCAATCTAAGCTCTTGATTTTTCATTTTAATATTCTTATTCTGTTGTGAGTTTGCACTTTGCTCTCGCCTTCGTTATCTTTTCTGGTTCACAACGCAGCACGAGCAGTGAACTGACATTAGACACTGAAAGCAAATAGCATACTCATTTTTTCTGCTCTTCTGGTTGTCATTTGGTGATCAACTGTTAATATGAAAGGTTTCTTCCCATTTTAGGTGTGTGGAGCTCTCTGATAGCTCCCTATGGTATTCTTTAGGATCTGCATAGGCTGAGAACCATTTATGTGGCTGTCAAGTTATGAATTGCTAACCTATTATGTAGACCGCTGATCCCACTTTAACCTGTCATTTAAGCTTAAACCTTTGCTTCTCTTTTGTTTTGCTTCTCTTAAATTTTTGCTTAAATCTTTGTTGTTCCTGTGGTTGTGTTGGTATCTGAAATTGTTTTTATTTTCATGTTTGTGATGTACTAATTTTCTTAAGAAGTTATTATTTATTACCCTTTGCCGTAGAATCTTGTTCATTCAATGAAATTTTAGATTTTTTTTCCTTGGAACTAGCTCTGATGTATTCTGATAATGTTATACGGTAAATTGTTGCAGGTTGTTCACATGAGAAAGCTTATTTTTACGTTGCTGGTCACATTTGCCAACATAGTGGAGAAAATGGCCTTCTTATTTTTTCCTCCCATCTGAGGGAAAAGGTTGTAGTGGTTGATGAGTACATCATAGGAGCTTACACCCAAAACTTCACTTCATGGAAGATCACACATTCGCTATTGGTCAAGAATTCCCTGATGTAAAAGCATTCCGCAATGCAATTAAAGAAGCGGCTATTGCACAGCATTTTGAGCTTCATATCATTAAAAGTGACCTGATTCGTTATTTTGCTAAGTGTGCATCTGATGGCTGTCCATGGCGCATTCGTGCCGTCAAGCTCCCTAATAGTCCCACATTTACAATTAGAAGTCTTGAGGGGACACATACTTGTGGGAGAAATGCACATAATGGGCACCACCAGGCTTCTGTTGACTGGATTGTGAGTTTTATTGAGGAAAGATTGCGAGATAATATCAATTACAAACCAAAAGATATTTTACATGACATCCAAAAGCAATATGGGATAACAATACCATACAAGCAAGCTTGGCGTGCAAAGGAACGTGGCCTGGCTGCAATATATGGCTCCTCTGAAGAAGGATATTGCCTACTTCCTTCATATTGTGAACAGATAAAGAAAACTAATCCTGGAAGTTTTGCAGAGGTGTTTACTGCAGGTGCAGATAACCGTTTTCAGAGGCTTTTTGTTTCTTTTTATGCATCAATATATGGCTTCCTTAACGGTTGTTTGCCCATTGTTGGAGTTGGTGCAATCCAACTGAAAAACAAATATCTTAGCACATTCCTTTCAGCAACTTCATTTGATGCTGATGGTGGGTTGTTCCCACTCGCATTCGGTGTTGTTGATGTTGAAAATGATGAAAGCTGGACTTGGTTTTTGTCCCAGTTGCACAAGACACTTGAGGTAAATGCTGAAACCATCCCGCCAATTATATTTTTGTCAGATGGACAAAAGGGCATTATGGATTCAGTAAGAAGGAAGTTCCCTAATTCTTCTCATGCATTCTGTATGCGTCGCTTAAGTGAAAGTATTGGCAGAGAGTTCAAGAATTCTAGGCTTGTCCAACTTCTGTGGAAGGCAGCATATGCCACCACAACCTCTGCTTTCAGAGAAAAAATAGCTGAAATGGAGGAGATTTCTCCTGAAGCCGCTAAATGGTTGCAGCAATTTCACCCTTCTGAATGGTCCCTGATGCATTTTGAAGGAACACGATATGGCCATTTGTCCTCTAATGTTGAGGAGTTCAATCGATGGATTTCCGAAGCGCGGGAGTTGCCGATCATTCAGGTGGTTGAGCAGATTCATAACAAGCTTAAGACTGAGTTTGACGACCGCCGTTTAAAGAGCAGTTCATGGTTCTCTGTACTCACCCCATCTGCTGACAAACGAATGATAGAAGCTATTAGCTGTTCATCCACATATCAAGTCCTTAGATCAGATGAAGTGGAATTTGAGGTTCTCTCAGCTGATCGCTCAGATATTGTAAATATTGGTAGCCGTACCTGTTCCTGCCGTGATTGGCAACTATATGGAATACCTTGTTCTCATGCTGTTGCAGCTTTGATCTCAAGTAGAAAGGATGTCTATGCTTTTGCTGAGAAGTGTTTTACTGCTGCTAGTTACAGGCAGACCTATGCAGAGGAAATACATCCAATCCCTGAAAAACTTGAATGGAGAAAAGCGGATGAGGCTTCCATTGATGAAACAGCCCTACTTGTACGGCCACCCAAATGTCGGAGACCGCCGGGACGCCCGGAGAAGAAAAGAATTTGTGTTGAGGACCTTAATCGTGAGAAGCATACGGTACATTGTAGCCGGTGCAATCAAACTGGACATTACAAGACAACGTGCAAAGCAGATATTAGTCATAGTATAGAACAGTTTTAGGTGTCAAATTTTGTACTTAGGTCACATGAACTAGTATGGTTAGCATCTAGGGACAAAATGTTAAGGATATACACATTATTTAGGCTATGTAAGAAATTTACTCCACTCTATTCAATCTGCATGTGTAAACTTAAGTTACTTTGTAAGATTGTCAGGATTGTAATCAAATGCCTTAATGGAGATGGAGTATGTCAATAATGAATTTAGCAGAAACAAAAGGGTTAAAATATCTCCCCAAGTGCCTTGCAAGTTTTCAAATTCATTTGTCTTGATCAACAAGTTCTAGCCGTGCCTTGGCATGTGTTATGAACTGAATGTTAAGATTTGGGATCTACTCCCATGTATTAAACATAAATATCTCAAAAACGTTTTCTGATTCATACAGACTCGCATTCAAAACCTTGTACTTAAGCGTTAAAGCCCTTTCCACCTAGGCCAATGTGCTAAGGCAAATGTGTGTTGGTTGCATTGTGCATATGTGCTTACGATGCACATGCACACACAAACAAAAATAAACAGCAAAACTGACTCTTAAAAACATTAAGTCAATTCTTCGGAAGAAACTCTACAGAAGATATGAAGGGCAGTTTATATACAGGACATCCTTTTGAATCACCATAAAGAAGACCCACATATTCATGGAAGACACTTAATTATCTGCAACCATCCCTCTGACCTTTACCTCTAATCTCCACAGCAAAACCACATAGATGGAAACAGGATAAAGCAATGAAGAGAAACAGAATGAGGATAAACTTCCTTTATATATAACGAGCAACTACTCCCCGCGCGTTGCGCGGGGAGCAAATTGTACAACACCACTCCATATATGACTACATTTTTCCAAAAAACCAACCTCAAACATTATATCCAATAAATAAACACATAAACATATTGATTACACAATGTTACTTGTACAAAGATGTCACGTGGACGACACACATTCCAAAAGATAAACCTGGACAATTGTCAATTCAAATTATGGAAGATCTCCTTGTAAACAACATTTTTTGTTGTTCTCTGAGCATCTTCTCCTTTGGAAGGAACATATAATTTTAACCCACCCATGCTTCGAACTCGAGATAGTGCTACATATAATTGTTCATGTGTGAATACGGGCTTTGATAGATATATCCCTACATGATGAAGAGATTGCCCTTGACTTTTGTTGATGGTCATTGCAAAGCTTAATTGGATTGGGAATTGTCTTCTTATCATATGAAATGGCCACCTACTTTCAGAAGGATTCATATCCATCAACACCTTCTTATTAGGACTTGAACCATTCAATGTTATAGCCTCAATAACATTCGTTCCGAGCTTTGATATACGCAATCTTGTCCCATTGCATAGCCCACCTGATTGATCTACATTTCTTAACAACATTACTGGGAATCCAACCTTCAACGTCAGTCTATGAGGTGGCAACCCTAAGCTAGTAATAGTGTTTAGGAATTCAGTTGTGTAAAGATGCTAAAAAAAGTCACTATCATCCGTGGACTTGCATACAGAGTCACAACTTAGGAAGTCATGTGATTCACCAGGCAACTTGGAGCACATGTATTCATTTATCTGACTAATCATTTCAATTGTTGGTGCTAGTATTGCTCTATCGTTGAAGTAATGATTGTTGTCTAGATTAGCTTCCAAATCGTTGTGAGTTTCTCCCACAATAGATTTAATTGGATTTCCATTGTCATGGACCAACAATTCAGCTGGAATCTCAATATCAGCAACACCATCATGTGGTTCACTTAATTTACCGTCACCAACATCTAGCAACCATTGACTAAACTATTGTATTTTTTGAATTTCCTCTGTTGATCTTCCTCAAGTTAGTCTCATGTTTTTTGTTAGGTGAAAGATGTTGCAGTGGTCCCAAATACGTGAGGAACTTATTGCCGTATTGACAATTGTTGCTCTTGAACCTTTAGGCACAACTGGAAGAATTTGACGGAAATCACCACCCATAAGTATGCATTTGCCCTCGAAAACCTTATTGGAATGCATGATGTCTTTGAGACTATGATCAAAAGCTTCAATATAGTATCGTTGAACCATTGGAGCTTCATCCCAAATTATTAACTTTGTGTTGATGATCAACTCTGCAAGTGTTGTATTTTGTCTTATGGCGCATACTGAATACTCATTTATTTGTATAGGAATTGTGAAGCGTGGATGAGCAGTTCTACCGGAAGGTAGTAAAGTAGCTGCAATGCCACTTGATGCTATAGTCAAGACAATATCTCCTTTATATCGTATAGATGATGTCAATGCATTCCACAAGAAAGTTTTGCCAGTGCCTCCATAACCATGAACAAAGAAGAATGCTGATGAATTTGAATTTAGTAAGGAAATAACCTTATCAAAGATCACCTTTTGCCCTATATTCAAGGACTTTATTAACTTTGTCGCTTCCTCACGGAGGGTTTCTCGATCATAGCTAATCTCTTGTAGTATGAGATTGTTTGTAACATTAAAAGTGGGTGTTGTAGGAAATGGTAACATCGGGTAATCATGTAAGGACTTACCATTTTGATTTAGTAAGTTGTCAATCTCTATCAAAGCAACATTCTCTTTATCACTGTCTGATATAGTAACACCTGCTTGGATAAGAATTACGACGAACTTAGCTATTGTATCAATATTGAAAAAACATAATTGAGTAATCAATGAGAAGTGGAAGACATGTACTTACATGAATATTGGGGATGATAGTGTAGTATATATAATCAATCCTCGGATAGGATCTTGCGACACTTGTTCCATAGCAAGTCTGGTCGTTGCAAGCAATTGGACAATAGCATGCAAACGAACAATTTACGCAATGAAACACCGGTTGCCCACATGGGTTCTTCCCTAACAGCACTAACAAATTCTTGATCATTATCTAATAATCCTAGAGCATCACAAGCAGCTCTAAATGATATGTACGTGGTTCCATGAGCTGTTCTTATGTCTTCAAATGATTTTGGACCTCTAACTTTGGTTAGCAATATACGCAAGTAGTATAATTCACCAGAGCTTGGTGAAGCATTTGCTATCCTGCCCACTGCAAATCCTTTCTGCCTCCTCTTCTATAAACGTTTATCCCTTTGATAAACATAATGATGTGGAAACTCAACATAGGTTAGCCCTGCAGCAAAATCGTCCTCTGCATTCATTTTCATCCATGCTAAGAATTGGGACTCACATACTCTTAAGTTTATCCAACAAGTCAGAAACATCATCAGTATTAGAATAGATCACATATTGTTGGTTGGGCAAGTGGAAGCTTAATCGTTCAACAGCAGGAGATCTATGATATACATCAAAGCCAAATATCCGCCATGAACCTTCACATGCAGATATATATTTGCAATTGTAGCAATGTTATATCTCGTCAAGCAGGCCCTAACCATCTCTATTCTTCTTAGTATCAAAAAGTCCAGCAACAACTCTGTCATTTCCTTTGCTAATATACTTAAATAAGTACTTAATAGTAGTGGATTGATTGCATTTCTTAACATTAATATGTGCCTGAAACATATGAAGCAGTGATGGATTGTATGGAACA
Source organism: Inga laurina (assembly GCA_963855925.1). Taxonomy (NCBI): domain Eukaryota; kingdom Viridiplantae; phylum Streptophyta; class Magnoliopsida; order Fabales; family Fabaceae; genus Inga; species Inga laurina. The sequence continues at coordinate 22,402,375 of OY979708.1, read as the reverse complement.
ACAAAACGATTGTCCAACGGTGTACCTTTAACTTCAATCGTTCTACCATCATCTCGCCTTCGATATGTAGGGTAGCCATCATCATCCATGGTTGTGAAGTCATTACATTTTTTTGGAAAGTGCTTGTTGCATTTTTTGTCTTTCATGCATTGTGCTTTGGGATTGTATGTGCCGCAAGGACCATGGACCATAAATTTCCTGACTAATTCATATAGCTCAGGTGAAGAACTCTTGTCTGGAATTTCTGCAGTTATGACTTGATCAATAGCTTCTGGAGTTGTTATCTTGTCATATGGTTGAAGGAATAAAAGTATATGAGCATGTGGAAGACCCCGCTTTTGGAATTCTATGGTATATACCTCTGCAATGGTAGGAGTTAATTTGTAAGTATGACGAATAAAGTATGCAACAACTGACAGCTAAAAATATATTCAAAATTATATATGCTAAGTACCTGCGCGTATAGTCCCAAAAATTTTCTTCTTTCTTAGTGTTCTCATTAAATATTGCAATTTGATTTTGAATATTCTGCATAGAATGTCTGGCCTGTCTGCAGGATTTAGAGAGTGCTTCTTGTAGTACCTTGATATTTCTGGCCATGCAGGATTACAAGTGAAAGTTAGGAAGATATCTGGATAGCCTGCCCATTGGCATATCGCCATTGCATCTTGATAATTCTGTAGCATATATCTAGCCCCTCCAGTAAAAGTTGCTGGTAGTATTATTCGCTTTCCAGTTAATGAAGCGTCGGTTTCACCTCTTATTAGTGCATCAGATAAGCCTTGGTACAAATCAACCCTTAGTTCCTTCTGGTGTGTTCGAATCCAATGAAGTCTTTGGGCTTCCATCATTGTATAACCATCAACAATAAACTGTTGTAGTAATCTGTTGGCATGAAGCAACATGGATATTTCATTGTCCCTTGTCATCAGTCTGTATGCAAAAAATTCCCTTATGCTAAGCTTCTTCCCTTTCTTTGTTGAAGAGAGTGTCTCTTGTCTATGTTGCATGTCATCTCTATAACCATCTTCACCAAAAGGGAATAAAATCAGATATTGTAGTGGTAAATAAGAAGCAAGCAATTCATTGATCCATTTAGGGGTGCCAGATTGTTGCTCAACAATGATGTCTCTCACATTGAAGGTCATATCTATGTCACCAACTACTAAAGTTGCAACTTCTGAAGCAGTTGGAAGATTATGTGTACGACCATCATGGTGTCTTGTGTTGATCAAGCATAATTTCATGCTATTTGAATATTGGTGCATTATCTGAGATGAGGCGAATCGGTATTGTTGGACAAAAGGGTTGATGTCATCAAGCAAGTGTTTAATTTCTTCAACTATTTTAGGGTCAATAGTAGACTCTTTTTTATGGTTACTGCGTAAAAATGAAAGTGGAGAAACATAATTAGATCAACATAGTGTTACTTGTCAACTATAAGGGAACTACTCAAAACAAGTACATGTCAATGACAAAATTACCTGACAGCTTCTATTATGTTCTTGACTTCATTTTCAGTATCGTAAACATATAATTGAGAGTAGACTGGTCTTGTACCTTGAGGTGGTAATAAACTACTAATGCTATGGTAGTTCATACCAGAAAGGATAAAGCAATATGGGCCTCCACCAATATTCTTTGAGTGATCAATGCTACCACCCATAGAAGTGAAAGAAAACATATTGTTGTATTGTCGTATGTTTGCATGGAAGTTCTTTGAAGCAAATGAATTCTTGTTAAAGAATAATGAGTGCATAAGTGATGGAAGTGTCTTCAGAAAAGGTAACTGGACCTTCCCTTTGAGGTAGCACATTGAGAATGTATTTGCATTTCGTTTCTTTGTGTCTTTTTGAGCTCTTTCATTGTACCATAATAGTGCACCGCAATGTTTACATTCATGTATTGGATCTCCCTCATCCAAATAATCTAATAGTTTGTAAAATATAATGGAATTAACTTATGCAGGTGATAATTAACACAATATTTATGCAGTTTAATTTCAAATTTGCATACACAAATAATACCTTCAACTACTGTGTCATTATGTCGGGGGAATTCAACAACGCTTTGTTCTGTAATCTTAATGGAAATTGCAGCAGGTGTGAACTCATTTGAAATGGATGTCATGATAGTCTTCAAATGTAGTAGGAGGAATACTTTTAAAGCTAATGAGCAATTGGAGTAAGAATTTAATTACCGTCGTCCTCTTCTGAGCTTGATGACAAACCATCATTATAATTACCATCGTGGTTGTCCAGGTTAAAATGGATGTCTTTGTAGTTAATTCCATCAACTGTCATCAGATTTAAAAATAAACTTAACATGCTAAGCATGCTAATAATAGTGAAATGCTGACATTAAAACAGGTTGACATTTAAAGAAGTCTGAAAAGCATGTGTACAAAATTCCATGTTGATGTCAGGCCACTATTTATTTTAAAGGATGTGCAATCCAAGGTTATTCATCCTTTCAACTAATCAAGGGAGATGTATTTTGAAAAGTATAATATGGTACATGTCAGGATATGCAAAGTGATCCAAACGAACTTTTTGACTGGGCAAATATGAAGATACATAAAATGGGTAAAGTCTCATTTCAATGTTTTAAAATAATCTTAACATGGTAAGCATGATAATAATAGTGAAAACCAATTGTAACAAACGGTGATAATTCCTTCATTTTTGGGGATACCATGGCAATAGACTTTAGCCAATGATTACTTGAACAATTCTTTGAATGAATATCATACGGACGCTGTAAAAAAAAGCTGCTTATGTTGTTAGTGATTTGTACAAACGCTACGGCAATGGTCTTTATTTATCAATATGATGACAATATGATTGTGACAAAAACTTCATTGTCATAGTAATGTAAGTACACCTTAAGGCAAGTAAAATTCAAAGAAAAGTTTCCCTAACAAAATTTGTATATAGTCATTATCTAATTCCACATGTGAGGTATATTGGGAAAAACTCAAGTAGTTTTGAAGATAAGAAAGAAAATGGTAGTAATAGTATGGTAGGCAAAATTCATAATGGGATGTAAAAAAAATACCTGATCTTGTTGGATCTGAAGTAGACCAAATGTTAGGCTGTTGACCACCTGAAGTTGGTGTTTCTGCAGATGTATGTAAAGTTGAATGACTGAATTCGTTTGTTTTAAAGGCTCGATTGTTTCTTTCTACAAAAGGTGATTGAGCATGAGCTGAAATAAACAAAGGCAGAAGATGTTAACATCAATAAATATGGTTTTACGGCTAACAATGTTGAAGATTAGATATTAATTGTAGTAATATTAAGGTGGGCAAAATGCATGGTCACATGTTAAAATAAGTACCTGACTTCGTTGGATCTGAAGTAGACCATATTTTATTGTGTTGCCAACATGCAGTTGTTTTTCCTTGAGAGGCATATACATCTGATTTTCTGAACTTCTTGGTGGGAAGGCATGGATTGTTTGTAGTGTTAAGTTGTGCATGACTGTTTCTATCCACAAAAGGGGGTTGAGTGGGAGCTAAAATAAATCAAGGGAGAAGATGTTACAATCAATACATATGGGTTTTAAGATTACAAACAGTTTTCTTCATATAAAATGGCTAAACCTGTGAAAGTGTAGTTTTCTTTAAACCCATGAATATTCAAGTTACTATGTTGTGTGTGGGTGACATCCATGCCATGCTAACATTTGATGAGTTATTAAGGATGGCCTTCAACCTAGCACTCTTTCTTTTGAAGACTTCCTTAATGGGACGAAGGTCATTCTTTAAACCAGGTACTATAGTCACACCTATATTAAAATGATAGTAAGAAGGTTAAGATATACATACTTGCAGAAAGCAATATTGGCAAAGTGTATGCAAGATTACCTGAAGAAGGATCATGTCCAAAGCGGTTTGACAAGTCTGAAGCAACATTTGTTAAGTCCTGCAAAATTCTTCTTTTACTTGGATATTTCCTTTTCATGTTTATCTTAGCAGGGGTAACAACTTCAAAAGGTTGGGTGAAGGCATCCTGGGGTATTTCAGTCGCAGAGTGAACAAAAGGACTGTTAGCATTTGATAAGTTTGTTGTAGGTGAGAAAGAAGCCATGTTCAGAGCTTCGTTCTGACCACAACTGAACAATGATGCATGCTGGTTTGTGCCTACAAATGAGAGATCTTTATAATATGAAAGGTAAAAAAACTAATAATGATTGTCAGTTGTTAAGAGTGAACATTGTGGGTAACAATATGCCTATGAGACACACCTGATAGAAGATTCTGTTCATGGTTCATGGACGTGGAGGAGGAACATATTTTTTGTTTTTTAAGATCGAAACTCCACTGTTGTTGTTGATGTTCTCTTCCATCAGAAAGTAATGAAATAATGAATTATTCGAACTTCTTCGATGAAGGAGCTTTATACGTTTTATGAGGAAGCCTTTTATAAAGAAAGATGACCAGGTTGCTACGGTATTTTAAGTTGGGTTGTCTAAGGGGGGAGGTATCTTTGTGCCAGCTAATATGATAGAAAATAAAATAATAAATGAGATAGTTATGTTTTTTATAGGATTCCCTCTGCCATAACCGTTTACCAGCAAGGAAAAATGCAGATATAAACATGGTTATGAGAAAAGCCAAACCCTATGATGATGTCGCATATCCCGACACATAAGGCTCTTATTTTTTATAGAATATTTGTAGAAGTTTGCTTACCAATTGCATTTTAGCATAAGACAAAAATTGGAATTAATTAAAGGCTTATGTTTACAGTATATTTGTTTGGATGCTGACTTACCATTTACAGCTTGAGTTCACATGTTCTGCGTGATGGTAATTATGCATGTTCCAATATCATTTAATTTCAGAGGTTTATTCATTCATTAGGTACGTTGGACTGTATCTATTGTTAAGTCAAGCTGTATTATACTCATGCCTTAAGTATGTTATATGATGCTGTTTGAGCAAGCCATAAATCATCATAGTGATTAAGGTAGTGGATGCAGGTGTGAAAAGGCAGCAAATGAAATAAGTAGTTTGACAAATATGGAGAAGAAATTGCCTTCACAATTTCTAGGCATATGCTACCTTTCAAAACTTGACACCAAATATTGAAAAAGAAGAAGCATTTATGGGAGTGAACTACCAAAACATGCACTAATTTTAGCTTTGTCAATATGTCACGAAGAAGGAATCTTACTAATGTCTTGAGATGGCAAAAGGGGAAAAATGCATCCATTTTAGCTAAAGATATAGGTATGTCGGAAGCCTGATTTTATAGATCATTTTGTGAACAAGATAAAAGATCTGTAGGAAAGAAACGTCGCTCATTCAATTGAGAAGTTAATACTGAAGTAAATACACCATTGAAAAGACAAAGAAACCTAAAACTTGGAAGGCACAACTGGAATTAAAAAGGAACTGAAAATAACTGGTGGATGTGAAGAAGGTGTTCACAACACAGAAGTTAAACACTAAAGCAATAGGTCAAACAGTGACCAATTCCAAAAAACATGACAGAAAAGTAATCTAATTCTTTTCTTGCTTCACAGCCTTCAGCAAGCGATCATTGGGAGGTGGCACAGGTGCATTGTTGGATTCAATAGTTCGATCATGATCAACATTAGTTCTCTTCACGTAAGCCTTCCTTTTCCCTTTGGATGGAACAACAGTTGTAGGCTGAGGAGGTAGGGATTTGAATACATGATTAGAGGCAACATTGGGTTCACTCAGAGGCTTTTCAGAAGAGTTTCCCTGACTAACTTGAACAACGCTTGGAGTTGGTTCAACTTCAACAAAAGGCTGCATATGAAGATATAAAGATTGAGTAGATGGCATTAACAGTTATTAACCAAATTTAGCAGGAACTGATCTTTGAAGCTAACCTCATACATGATAGAAGTGGAGGCTAAGTTCGAGGTATCAGTTTGAAAAATTAGTGAAGGAGTGAGTATAGGAACACAGGGAAAAAAGATATTTGATAATAATAGTATGAGAACAGAGTAGTAACCTCATTAGAAGAAGCTGTATTGAATTGCTCAGCTAAGTCCTCACAAAGGGTGAACTGTTGGACACTAATGCTAGAGCCGGTGTGCTTGGCATTAAACTCATTACGCTTGAGCTTAAGAAGCATCCTTTTGCCAACAATTAAATCATATTCGTCAGGAAAATCATATTCACGTTCCGTCTGGCAAAGAATGCATTAAGTAAAGTAAGTAGTGTGAGGGACAATGGGAATTCTATGGTTAAAGTATTGCAATAACAATATTAGATATTGTACAGTTATGAGGATCTGTTTTAGCGCCGCAGCAGATTTTTTAAGTATTTAGGAAGCAAGCTTGTCCCAAAAAACAATAGAGGCAGTCCCAGTGTCATCACCAACTATATAGTGTACCTTAAGCCTGGAGGAAGATAAAACATTGTTAGACGTTAACTTATGCAAAATGACTATGGTAAGATAGGATTCTTGGTAAATAGAACTAAGTAAAAATAAAAATTGTAACATGTACAACCATACTCTGGTTTAATAATTTTGGGCTTCTTCTTACAAATAGGACAGACCAATGTGTTACCCTCATCCCTAGGCTTTGTGGCACACTTAGCACATCCATCGTATGTCCAGCCATGTCGAGTCTCAAGTTTTTACACCAGACAGTTAACAACGAAATTTACTCCCTGCCATCGAATGTGACAGTAAATATGCATGGAGGAAGAGAAGAATGCGTAAGAGAACAAATGGTTAGAGGGTTTACAATTTTCTGTTGGGGGATCTTTGAAATAAGAATCCTATAATTATGAAGCAAGATGAGGGATGAAGATTGTTGGGTTGATTGTGATGGCATGATTTGGCTTAAACCTGTTGTGAGAGGGGTAGATCGATCTTTTGTCCTGCCACAGTATTTTTTGAACATTAGGAGGATTAGGTAACTGGATGAGTAAAAGAAAGTCAACTTGCTTGGAGTGAGTAAACAAAATTATTATTTATACAACCTTTCAACTAATTCCTTCACTTCTGGAGTAGGGGGATTGAAAAGAACCCGTGTTGCACTAAATGAACTACAGACTTGTGGTCAACCTATAATTGACAATCAGTAATTTATGTCAAAGTGCAGACACAAAACAGATTCGGTGCATAAAAGACATAATCAAACCATCATTAGCAAATGCAATTCTGGCAAGGTTTAACACAACAACAACCAATGTGTCCATGTTCTCCAACTGAGCCATGTAAGCATTGGTGGAACATTCGTCGAACAGTACACATTCAATGTCATTGTCACTGTGGAAATGTAAAAGATGACAGGAAAAAAATGATGACAATATTTACAAAGTGTTAGAACGAAAACTATATGGAATCTGAATTCCATATAAGAAAGAAAGACGGTACTCCAAGTCAGTAAGTATCATGCGAAGCTTGTTTTTGGTCTCATTTTCTTTGCGATATTCCTTGAGAGTGCCCATAGTTTTGACAAAAGCAACAACATCTGGGATATCATAGACAATGTTAAATTAGGCATGATAGACTAAGATAACATCGAATGAACTAAAGTATAGCAATTCATTGGGTTGTCACCAATCAAGTAGTCAGTGAAGTTTCGTTCTTGAGATTTGATAATATCTGGAATAGGCATGAAAGTATATGCACCTAGTGGAATATTAGCAGCTTCCTCACGTGAAAAAGTCTGTTGAGTCAAAATGATTTTGAACTGATGCATGGTGGCCCTATACTGATTTGAGTTATGGGAGACAACAAAGTTAGCAAGAAAGTAAACTTTACCTTCACTCAAATTTTGGCGGAATATATCATGAGGTTTGCTAGGAATGACAGTGGCTTGGATCTTGGTGCTCTGTAACAAATTGAATGAAGGACAGAAAAAACATAAGTTGAAAGACATAAGCATTTCAAGATGATATTGTCATAATGTGGTTATTATTGAAGTAGGAACAGCAATGGAATGAAGAAAAACCTCCTCATCAACTAATATCATGGTAGTACAGAATAATTCAGTAGGGGCTGATTTTTGGTACATATTCTACTTCCTCCAAACACAAACAACGATCGACCACCGATCAATACCATCATGGACTTCTCTTAGGAGGAAACGACGAGACATTGTTGTGGTAGAAATGGAAGGAAAACTAGATAAAAATGTAGAAGTTGAAGAGATTTGGGTGGAGTTGGAGGACGGATATGGATATCTTATAGGAGGAATGTAATTTTGAATGTGGAAATAGGCGGTTGCATACTACATATGTTAGTAAATAAGTTCCCTCCAAGGAATTTCTAATTTCCTTCCTGCCATAAGAATTAATGAAAACAATTAACATATTTAACATAAGTGTTCCTATTATTATTATTAGTCAAATAATAGAAGTCAAAAGGCATCTGTGAACAAAAGAATAAAAGAGGACAATGTGAAATGCTTATACAGAGATGTAGAAGTTGTAGGCACAAGAGATAGAGGGCAAAATAGTGTCAGGCTAATGGGCAGACAAGTTTCAGGGAAATGACAAGAGGGTAAAAGTTGTGGTCAACAATTGTCATAACGCATACTCTAATGTTTGCATGCCTAAGGCTGAACAAACCTTAAATGGGCAAAGTTAGATTTTCTTTTCTGCAGCAGGTGAAAATGAAACACGAAAGAAGAAAAAGATTGTAAGAAAAGCAAACTTGAAAGATCAAATCAATATATCCCAGGGCCAGGTTTGACTATTTTTAATGGACAACATGTAAAAGATAATGGGCATAGATATCACAAATAGATATGACAAACAAATTTGAATGGATCAAGTAAATGACTTTTAAATGCCAGCATAGACATATGTATGACGTGATGATCAATGTGACATCGTATTGTTTTTTTGAGATATCTTAACAATCAAATAAGGCAATATAAAGGAAGTAATGTATTACCTATAAAATATGAGATATTGACGGATAGGAAAAATGGATTCCTTCGTTCAGTGTAGTAGAACCTGTGATGGCTGAGATTTAATTCCCATCATTTAAAATTTGGAATGGCTAAACAAAAGGCTATGACAATCTGGTGTGAATTTGGGTCTGGTAATGCAGCAAAGCAGAAGTCTCGAGGTCCAATGCTTAAACTAAAATAGGTTGACAAATAAAGAAATCGGTAAAGTATGTGAACAAAAAACCATATTGATGTAAGGTCACTATTCATTTTAAAAGGAAGTGAAATCCAATGTTATTCCTTTTTATATGTTTTAAAATCAATGGAGGTGTATTTTGGAAAGTATAATACGGCACACAATGGCAGGAATTGCATTCTGATGGCAAAGTCAGATTTGTTTTTTTGTAGCAGGTGAAATTTCAACACAAAAGAAGGTAAAAATTGTAGGGAAAGGCAACTTGAAAGATCAAATCAATATATACCAGGCCCAGTCATTATAGTATTAGGTATGCCATTAGAGTGAGCTAAATTCAGATATGTTAATGCAGTTGATAAAAAATCTCGACATCCTATGCTTACATTAAAATAGGTTGACATTTAAAGAAATCTGGAAAGTATGTGTACAAAATACCATATTGCTGCCAAGTCACTACTTATTTTAAAAGGATGTGCATTTTGAAAAGTATAATATGGTACATGTCAGGATATGCAAAGTGACGTAGACTAACTTTTTGACTGGGCAAATTTAAAGATACATAAAATGGGTAAAATCTCTTTTCGATGTTTTTTAACAGGTGACAGTCAAACACCAAAGAAGAAAAGCATTGTAGGAAAATGCACCTTGAAAGATCAAATCAATATAACCAAAACCAATGACACCTTGTGTGCAATCGTAGCTATTGATTAGTCTAAATCCATGAGTCTAACGCATTCATGAAAAGATGTATACAATTAAAGAAACTTAAAAAGTGTGTGAATCACATTCCTTGTTGATATAACTTTTGCATAACTGGTATGTAACTTTTGAATTGGATAAAAAACTCATATACCCATGAGCAAAAAACAGCGCCATTGTAACCACCAAGCATTATATATACCAACTAATCTACTCTTCAGGGGCTTAAGACATGATAACCACCAAACTTGGTGTAAAGTTAAGAGACATGAGTGACTTCGTTGAATTCTCAAACACCACATTATATAGGACTCTCCGTCGTTGGAGGGAGAGTGAGGTTACTTATATCTGAATAACATGTGGTCCCCTGGAGGTGTTTAAAGAAATCACCAATGAAGAAGACGAAGTTAATTTAGTGACAGTAGAAAGAGGTGTGGTAAGGGCAGGAACTTATCGTTTTTATGACTCAAAGTACTTACTTTTCCGATGCTTGTATGGTATTATCAGGAATCACGGACTTGCTAATCGTGAGTGGGAATCAGCGGATGACCACTATTTCAACTTTAACAAGGAATATCGAAGAATAATTGAATCCTACGATCCATACATGAGGGTTTAGATTGAAGAGGGGGACACCGAACGCATTATATTTCTGAACTTATGGTGCGATGCTTACATGAGGATAACTCTGATCCAGCTAAGACGTCGTCGTCGTCGCGTTGTCACCATATATCAACGGCGTGAAGTAATTGAAGTCCCAAGGATCGAATATGGCCTGAACTTGCCTACGAGTGCTTCTATAAGGTTAGAACTTGGCTTTGTTAGTGGCGATAACGATGACACGAATTGATATGCGTGTCACTTTATTGTGAGTGTGTTTTTGTGAGTCATTAATCTGTCATGGCTTTATTATTATTGAAGTTTTCATCTCATATATTTAGTAGGACCCATATGGTTGATTTTGCTTTTCTTTTTTTAGGTACCATTGTTGTGGTTCTCTTTATATTTGTGCTCCTGGAAAAACACCTCCCCTGAGGTGTTAATCACATATCTGAAATGTGATTAATGACTTAAAAGTATCAACCCAAGTATCCCATATCAACAAATGTAAAAGGACAATAAAAATGACATTGTTACATGAATTTAGCTGACGTGAAGACTTCATCAAAAAAGAAAATATGAACTTCACAATTAAACATGACATATTAAAACAACAATGATAACAACCCTTGGATAAACTGAGTAAAAAAGCATTGACCCACTGAAACAATAGCAAATAAGTAGGGTAGCAGTTGTTGTAGTGGAGTGTTTGGTGGTTGTTTCTTTTGCCTTTATTCATTGCTCTTCTTGCTTTATTATCATGATGTTTTATTCTTTGTTTGCTTCCATCATTATGTTTTGGATGACAAATAGTATAAATAGGTGTGTTAAGAACGTTGTAAGCATTCAGAGTTGATTAAGAAAACAGAGTGTATGGTTTCTGAACCATTTGGTATCAGAGCCTTGTTCCAGAGGGAGAGAAAACGAGAAAGTGAGGAATAGGTTGAGAGAATAAAATGTTGGAGAGACAAGGTGTGTGAACTCCATCTTGCCGATTTTTTTTCATCAATCTGAGCCCGCCATCGTCTTTGAAAGGTCCCAAAACCCAGGACAAGCTTGACCACCATCGTGAACCTCCGTCACGCGCCCTCACGCGCTGCCTCTGTGTCACACACGCCGTCAATGGAGTACACGCTCCGGCCACACGCTGTTCTGAGGTTGAAGACGACCCACGTCAACCGCCAAGTTAGCAAGTCCGTCCAGTCACCGACAGCTGGTCCACTCGTTGATTGCCACGTGTCACCAACGCCACGTAATCATCGCCGTCAGCCGTGTCATCAGTCCAATCAACATCCACGTCATCAGTCAACGTCAGTTCATCCAATGCCTGACTGACACGTGTCACTCTAGCCACGTCAGCATAATGGTCAGCCATAATTTTGTTTAAATTATGTTTTGTGCCCTAAATTCTGCCAAAATAAAATTTAGGCCCCTAAACTTTCAAAAATTAGATTTTGACCTCGATATTCTGACAAAATTACATTTTGACCCCTAAACTTTCTGAAATCACATTTTGACCCCCAGATTCTGTCAAAATTACATTTCATACCCCTGAAATTTCTGAAATTATATTTTGACCCCATATTCTGCCAAAATTACATTTCAGACCCATAAACTTTCTGAAATTGAATTTTGACCCCCAGATTCTGCCAAAATTACATTTCAGACCCCTAAACTTTCTGAAATTACATTTTGACCCCAGATTCTGCCAAAATTACATTATTGCCCCTAATTGCCCAAATTTCCTATTTTACCCATGACTTTTTCATAGACACAAATCCTTCCCCTACCCTTCTACCTTGTACCTAATAACTGTGTACTTAAGTCATAACCTGTCAAACAAACTACAAAATACCTCCAAGACGCATAAATAGACACAAGATTGAGATGAAGGAGATGAGACGCCGGATTCAAGAACTAGAGGCCACTATAGCAGAACAGCAAGCCTTGCTCGAAACTCGTAGGGACCACTCAGAAGATGATTTGAATAGCCACAGTTCGTCATCCCCTGACTACCATCATCATCCTCGACAACAACCATTCCACCTTAATGACATTAAGGTAGACATTCCTGAATTCGAGGGAAGACTCCAACCGGACGAATTCATTGACTGGCTACAAACAGTTGAACGAGTCTTTGAGTACAAAGAGATTCCAGATGAGCAGAAAGTTAAAATTGTCGCCATCAAACTGAAGAAACATGCCTCCATATGGTAGGAGAATCTCAAAAAAAGGAGTGAAAGAGAAGGAAAGAGCAAGATACGAATGCGGGACAAGATGCGACGCGAGCTCTCAAGTAAGTTACTTCTAAAAAATTATTATCAAGATAATTTCCTTCAATTACATAATCTTCGCCAAAAGGCTATGTCTGTAGAGGAATATACCAAGGAATTTGAGAAACTTATGATGAAATGTGATATACAAGAAAGGGAGGAGAAAACAATAGCTCGTTATCTTGAAGGGTTAACTACGAATATCGCTCATCCAGTACAACTCCAGCAATACTGGACTCTGGAAGACGTCATTTGTTTAGCCATCCGTATCAAGAAGCAGCTGCCCAGAAGGCCTCCGTACCAACCGTCTTCCTCAACCAGAATTCCTTTTGATGGGCGTAAGCCACAAATGCATCATCCTAGCTCTTCAAGCACGCCTCCACCTAAGGCTACTAGGGAATTCAGCTCCAAAGCACCTAAATGTTTCAAATGTCAAGGGTTCGGTCATATCGCTTCTAACTGCCCTAACCACAGAATTGTCACCATTATTGAAGGAGAAGCTTCTACAGTATTTGAAGAAGGGAGCCTATGCCTGAAACAGAACCAATATTTGATGAGGAGCCAGTATTTGATGAGGAAGTTACTCTTGCTGATCACGGTGAATCACTTGTGATTATGAGAAGTCTGCATACAAATACCGTGAAAGAAGAGCCTTGGCTACGTCACAACATTTTTCATACTCGTTGCACTACTCAAGGTAAAGTTTGTGACGTCATTATTGACAACGGAAGCTGTGAAAATGTAGTTTCCAACTATATGGTAGAAAAGTTACATCTACAGACTCACAACCATCTGTGCCCTTACAAGCTCCAATGGCTTAATCAGGATAGCGAGGTAAGAGTTTCAAAACGATGCCTTATTACCTTTTCTATTGGTAAAAGGTATCATGATAAAGTTTGGTGTGATGTTGTTCCCATGGACGCCTGTTATCTTCTTCTGGGGAGACCTTGGCAATATGATCGACATGTTTTGTATGACGGTCATGCAAACACATATTCCTTCCAGAAGGATGGCGTGAAGATCCAGCTCGCTCCTTTGCCACCTGATAAACACAATAAAGGCAAAAATGAATCCAAACCATTAGTGTCTTTAGTCGAGAAGGTGACCAAAACAGAAAGCCAAGTAATGGGTTTTCTTCTCTTGCTCGAGGCAAATAACGGAACTGACATTCCACCTGAAGTGCAGCCATTATTAGATGAGTTTCTTGATGTAATTCCAAATGAAATGCCGCCAGGATTACCACCCATGCGAGACATTCAACATGCTATGGATTTCATTCCAGGAGCAGTAATTCCTAACCGGCCAGCTTACAGAATGAGTCCTCAAGAAAATGCTGAAGTTTAAAGCCAAATTGAAGAATTGCTAAAAAAGGGATTAATCCGAGAAAGTGTCAGCCCTTGTGCCGTACCTGTACTCCTAATCCCCAAGAAAGATGGAAGTTGGAGAATGTGCATAGATGGCCGTGCAGTTAACAAGATCACAATTAAGTATCGGTTTTTGATACCCAGACTTGATGATATGCTCGACCAATTATATGGCTCTACTACTTTCTATAAGATTGACCTTCGTAGCAGATACCATCAAATCCGAATTCACCCCAGAGATGAATGGAAGACAGCTTTCAAAACTAGAGACGGGTTGTACGAATGGAATGTGATGCTATTTGGGTTGACAAATGCTCCTAGTACATTTATGCGCTTGATGAATCAGGTCCTTTTCCCTTTCATTGGCAAGTTTGTTGTTGTTTACTTTGACGACATTCTTATCTACAGTAAAAGTCTAACAGACCATTTGGAGCATTTACGACAAGTGTTGCAAGTTCTTCGAGAGCAGAAACTTTACGCTAATTTGAAGAAGTGTACTTTCTTGACAAATGAAGTCATTTTTCTGGGCTATATTATCACTGTAGGGGCGTACGGGTTAATCCAAGCAAAATTGAAGCTATTAACAGTTGGACAACACTGCAATCTATCCAAGAAGTCAGAAGTTTCCACGGATTAGCTTCCTTCTATAGGCGATTCATTCGAAACTTCATTTCCATTGCCGCACCCCTCACGGATTGCATCAAGGGAGACAAGTTCCAATAGACAGAGAAAGCTCAGAAAAGTTTTGAAGAACTGAAGAAACGCTTGACAGAAACTCCTGTGCTAGCCCTACTTAATTTTGACCAAGTGTTTGAGGTCAGTTGTGATGCCTCTAACACTGGAATTGGTGTCGTCCTGAGTCAAGAAGGCCATCCAATTGTTTTCTTCAGTGAGAAGCTTAATGATGCTAAGCTCAAATATTCTACCTATGATAAGGAATTTTATGCCATTGTTCGTGCTCTACAACATTGGAGTCATTACCTCCTAAATAAAGAGTTCATACTCTTTTCTGATCATGAAGCCCTCAAGTATCTAAACTCTCAGCAAAAGATCAGTCGTAAGCATGCGCGTTGGAGTGAAATCTTACAGTCTTATCCATTTCTGATAAAACATAAGGCTGGAATTTTAAACTTAGTAGTTGATGCTCTTAGCCGCCGTCATGCATTAATATCAACAATTCAAGCCAAAGTTGTTAGGTTTGAATGCGTCAAGGAGTTGTACCAAGATGACCCAAATTTTCGTGGAATGTGGGAGGCAACTTCAGGTCAACCTTTCCACCAATATTACAGACACGATGAGTTTTTATTTTGAGGTAAAACCCTGTGCATCCCTCAGTGTTCTTTGCGAGAGGCAATAATTTGGGAAGCTCACGATGGAGGTTTAGCTGGTCATTTCGGTAGAGATAAAACAGTTGCTCTAGTCAAAGAGAATTTCTACTGGCCAAGACTTGAACGAGATATCAACAGGCACATACAGAGATGCAGAATGTCATTTGGCCAAAACCAAGGGTCAAAATACAGGATTATACATGCCTTTACCAGTCCCAGAAGCACCATGGGAAGATGTAAGCATAGATTTTGTGCTGGGATTACCACGAACTTAGAGGCAGAAAGTTTCGTCATGGTGGTTGTGGATCGATTTTCAAAGATGACCCATTTTATTCCTTGTCAGAAGACTAATGATGCTGTGCAAGTTGCTGAACTGTACTTTAAAGACATTGTTTGTCTCCATGACATTCCCAAGACTATTACGTCTGATCATGATGTTAAGTTTCTTAGCCATTTTTGGAGAACTCTATGGAAAAAGATGGGTACTAAACTTCAGTTTAGCAGTGCTAGTCACCCTCAGACGGACGGACAAACAAAAGCTATAAACAAGATTCTTTGCAATCTTCTACGAAGCTTTATTGGAAAGAATTTGAAGCAGTGAGATCTTATCCTTGCTCAAATTGAATTTGCTTATAACAATTCAATCAACCAAGCCATTGGAAAGTGCCCTTTTGAAGTTGTTTATGGCACTCGACCTCTCAATCCATTCGACCTGATTCCTTCAGCTAGCAAACAGTATTACAGTGCAGATACAAACCAAAGGGCTCAAGAAATCAAGAAACTACATAAGCAGGTACGAGATAGGATCCAGAAGCAAAATTTGAAAATTAAAGCACAAAGGGACAAGCATTGAAGGCAACAAATTTTTAATGTGGGAGATCTGGTTTGGATACATTTGAGGAAAGAACGTTTTCCTAAACAGCCAAACGCCAAGTTGTTTCCTCGAGCTGATGGTCTATTCAAGATTGTGCAGAAAATCAACAACAACGCCTATAAAGTGGAATTGCCAGGTGCCTACGTGTTTCAGCCACTTTCAATATTGCGGATCTATCTCCATATGTTGATGACGTTGACAATTCCAACTCGAGGACGAGTTCTATCCAACCCAGGGAGGATGAAACAGTAGCAAACAAGTAGGGTAGCGGTTGTTGTAGTGGAGTGTTTGGTGGTTGTTTCTTTTGCCTTTATTCATTGCTCCTCTTGCTTTATTATCATGATGTTTTATTCTTTGTTTGCTTTCATCATTATGTTCTGGATGACAAGTAGTATAAATAGGTGTGTTAAGAACGTTGTAAGCATTCAGAGTTGATTAAGAAAACAGAGTGTATGGTTTCTGAACTACCCACTACATAGACCTAAATTCTTGAAGGCAAAAATCTAAACAAAATAAACTAAACATCAACAGGAACTCCTTATACAAGGGGGAGTGAAGCAGAGTTAGGATTTGGGAAAAGACGATGCAACATGGATATCCTTTGCTCTTGCACCTCTGGGTATGTGGGATTAAAGAACACCCTTGTGGCATTGTGAAATGAGGTTAATGTTAGTCCACCATGTGGTGTCCCTTCGACCATAGCGTATTGAATTACCACAAACACATTTTCATTGTTTGAAAGTGATTCATAAGCTCTGACTGTTGTATCTGCACATTCTCCAATAAGACTACAACATAATATCTTGTCTGACCTGCAAGAGAGAATATGTTTTTAAATAGTACAATGAAACTTGATTTCATTGTGTATCTGTTAAGCGTTCTTACCCAACAGCTAACACACCATTGTCTTCCATAATTACTACCACTTCCTTGTTGTATATACCATTGGATTGCCCCAGTCCTGGCTCGACGAACGCCTTCAGAATTCCACATACATCTACACATGAAATATATAAGACACCAATAAGGTTTTAGGCCATAGTGAGATATTTTAAAGGACTGATATATATGTACACATCATACCAAGTAATCCCCAAGGACTGCTAACACCACTCAGAATGTAAGACACGGTTCGTAGGACAAAACAATGTGTTGGCAAGTCAATCGAAGTGAATTCAACATGGGTAGTGGGAAGCAACTTCATATAGAGCTTAACTCGACAACCCTCACCACTCCAACGGACCATGAAATTGGATATTCGGTAGCATTTGCCTTCGCCAAAGATTGGACCGATTCGCTCAATAACAACATCTTCGTCCATCACAGCTATATTGCGTGACATCTAAAAAGCTGAGTTAAGTTAGGAGAAGTCGCAAACATAATAAATCACAACTACAACATAAATGAGAAGATATGTTCAGTCCGTCGTCCTCACCGACTAGTCGAAGATGATAAGTTGTACAGCGATCAACTCCCTCATTGGGCGAGGACGTCCGAGGGGATAGCGGACGATCTTTTTGTTAATAATCCTATCGACCTTAACGACAACAGCACCATCACAGATTCCCTCATGCAAGTCTGCAAGAGGAATAACATTATCGGGTTTTGCCATGACAAATAGACCCTGTTTGCAGAAGGAAAAAACAAAGTATGAGTTGCGTTACAAGGAAGTCCCATTCGAAGGGGGGGATGAAGTGTGATATATATATGATGATGGTACTGCTGTTTATCATTTATGGCGACACCAACCTAAGGTCTGAAATTAATAAGAAAGAGAGAGACATTTATGTCACCTATGAAACGAAGCTAACAGGATGTTGTTAGGTACAGGAAACTAAAATGAAGTAAAAACATTTCTCACACCAATAATGAAATGACATGGAGTCAAAACAGCAATGGCTAGCACACGTCTTGGAGGTTTTGCATCGTCGAATCGCTCATCGTACCATGTAAGCAGGAGCCTAAGCTCTGAATGAAGAATCAGGAGAGTGAGCAAGCGGAATCACAGAGAATTAAGGAATTTGGTTAGGCTATGAATCACATAGAATAGGTTGGATATATAGTACCCGGGAAAACAGGTTCAAAAGTTTGAAATTTAAATGCAAAATTTAGAGTGCATAGCCTAACATGCAGGGTCGATCATCCTAATGTATGAAGAATTAGGAGAGTGAGCAAGCGGAGTCACAGAGAACGAAGGAATTTGGTTAGGCTATGAATCGCAGAGAATAGATTGGATATATAGTACCCAGGAAAACAGGTTCAAAAGTTTGAAATTTGAACGCAAAATTCAGAGTGCGGGAATTAACATGCAGAGCTGATAGCGACTCGTGCGTGAAGCAGAAAACAATCTGGATTGTTGAATTCGTTGTGAACAGTAAATTGTGAGCAAAAGGCAATCTAGACCGTTGATTCCTTGTGAACAGTAAATGGTGGAATAGTATTTATATATATATTGATCATATATAACACATGAGAATATACAGTATTATTTCAAGAGATAATTTGAGTTCAGTCTTCCTCAGACCAAGAGGGTACAGTTTGAAACCAATGAGATAATCTAAGTTCAACTGTATAGCTCCTTGAATCTTCTGCAGGACTCCAAAATATTTTCCCGGCGACCAAATGCACTAACGCGAATAAAACCTTCACCACCAGGTCCGAAACCACTGCCAGGGGTTGTAACCACATGGGTCTTCTCAAGTATCTCGTTGAAAACATCCCATGAGCTTTGTCCAGGGAAATGGACCCACACGTATGGTGCATTTTTCCCTCCATATACTTTAAAACCAAGAGATTCAAATGTCTCCATTATTATCTTGGTATTCTCTTTATAAAATCCGATGACTTCCTTCATAGCCTGCATTCAGATTTAGCGAGTCTATTGCTTTCAAAAAAGTGTCACCTCAGAACCCACAAAATTTTCAAGCAATTTCTGTTTCTTCCTCAATAAGGCAAGCTATAACAATTTATCATTAGCTACAAAGGTTCATGCTATATGGCACAGCAAACCTGATCTTTTATCTTTTTTTCCTTTTTATTGGGTGAGAATGCTACTTTCTCCGGTCCTTAATATATGACCTATTTACCTATTTTGATTATATTAAGGATGTTAGTTAATATGACATGTATTTTCTAAAACATTTTAGTTATCTTTCTTAATTCCTTCCTTCCCTTTCCTCCTTGATTATTGTTGAGGGGGTATCAATAGAAGTAAATTAAGAAAAGATTGACAAATATGAAAAATGTCTTATATTTAGAACTAACATCAACTCCCCAAATATGTTCTATATTAAAGATGAGAGAGAGAGCAACTTTTTTCCTATAAGATAAGAAGAACTTTGAAGAAAATCTAATGTTTTCAGTAAAACTAACATACTGGCTAAATCATGTAGCATTCTTTCTTCAGAAACTGGTACAGAAA
Organism: Inga laurina; assembly: GCA_963855925.1. Taxonomy (NCBI): domain Eukaryota; kingdom Viridiplantae; phylum Streptophyta; class Magnoliopsida; order Fabales; family Fabaceae; genus Inga; species Inga laurina. The sequence goes on along the minus strand of OY979708.1, from coordinate 22,382,728 downwards.
CAATAACTGACCTTAAGACCTTCTGGTGAAAGGCAAGCCAGACCACCTGCCTGGGAAATATTGGATGCACCATTGAAGCAAGTACTTATAACTCGGCTGAAATCCTTGGCGACAGGAAAACCATCAGAAAACAGTAACTGCTTTGGAATAACAGTCCACCCAAGTCTAACTCCAGTGAATCCGGCATACTTGCTAAATGATGCAGTCTCAATCGCAACCTGCAATCTCAACAAGGTTTCTTACACAATATTATGACAGAGAAATCTACCATGTACGTGTGGTTAGAAACAGCTTCCTAGCTTTCTTACTACATGTGAGCCTACAACAAAAGCTTAAGCCTTCTTCTACAAACTATTTGGCCAATAGTTTCTTTGATGGAGATCTTGCTTGATGCCATCGTCCCAATAATGGTGATTACTAACCAAGCTACCTAAGTAATATGGTGGATACAGCCTTCAGATATGGCCTAATGTATTGTGATGTAGTCTTATCAGTTAAATCAATATATCAACGTATCTAATAAAATCTCCTGAACTCATTATTCACAAAGGTAGGAACAGTATGACTCATTTTTCATACTCTGTCCAATGCATGGGAACATGTCTAGTTGAACACCAATAACTCATGCCAGTTTGACAACAAATCCTAGTGGTATATGAAAATGAGAAGATCTCACAATATCTTAATCCAGAAGGCAAGGCGATCGTTGAATAATAAATTGAAAGAAAAATGGCTTTTGCACAAGATAAAATTTCAAGGTCTAGATTGTGGCAGGAGAAAAATATTTTTAAATTTTAGATAATGCAGCAACAAGTGGCACAACTCAACTGGAAAATGACAAGTAAGAGAAGAGTCCATCCAATGCATTCTATGTCATGTTGATAAATGACAATGCTCAAAATTATAATCAAGACTGACCTCTTTGGCTCCTGGAATTTCAAAGATCGAACGTGGGCTACCATCTGATATATACAATGCATATGCAGAATCATATACTATAATTGACCCATTATTCTTAGCAAACTGAACTAGTTGGCTTAGTTGCTCCCTTGTTGCTACAGCACCAGTAGGATTGTTTGGCGAACAGAAAAATATTATATCTGCTTTCGAAACAGACGATAAATCAGGGAAGAAACCATTTTCAGGACTACACCGCATGTATTCAATTTTTCCATACTTCTGAGCACCCTTTAGGTATTGTCCGGTCTGACCCATAATAACACTTGAGTCTACATAGGCCTGCATCAAGAGGTTCAAACATAAGCAAAAATCAGCTACAAATAATGTGAAAAAACTGCCTATTTCTGAATTCTTTCAAGACCGTAATGAGGGGAATGATAAGTACATTGACAAAGGAAATTATAAAAGTTATTGAATTCGAGACACTAATAATTCCCACACGTCTACACCTTTTGTATTTTCAAATCAAGAGCAGTCTTCTTTATGAAAGGGCCTTCTATAATCAAATGCGAAAATAAAACAAACATTCTTAGGATTTGAGAGAACAGCAGATTTTCAAGCTGTCTTCCAGATTTTTTTTAAATAAAAAAGTAGAAACCAGCTAATCAAACTATTTTCCATTGCATCATCAAAGAGCGTGACAGATCAAATGAATGAACTGAAGTCGGCCGGCACAAGTGTAGAACAATAATGGGACATACCAATAAAAATTCAAGCCATGTTAAACGCAGAAATGGCATGCATAATCAACTGTCAATGAGATCATATTAATGCAAAGTAAAGCATAAATTACTGGGTATGATGGGTCTTGCACTGCCATCGTCACATTCGAGCCAAAGACAAGCTGTAAAAACAATGATGAAAGACCAAGTTAGAATTTGAAAGATCTCACTCACTGTTGAAAGCTCCCCATTAACATCAATCATGTTAAGAAAGGAAATTATTGACAAATAAAAGTAAATTTTCAATCAAACCTGGAGACGAGATATGTCACATTTTGCTCCATCTGAGACAAATACATCATCTTCCTCTATGCCAAGATCACCATAAAATGTTGAAGCAATTGCCCTTCTTAATGGCTGCATAGAAACACCTGTCACTCTTTAAATATCATAAATTTCACCAATATAAATTTCAACTTAAATGTAGATCTAGATGGGTAACTAGATGACTCCTGAAATAACCAATAATAAGACTTGCCCTAAGGGCTAGGGTTGTAAAAGTGTTCAACCACCGTACAAAGATAATGTTCTATAGCTATTTAGAGCTTTTTTGTGATCAGAGAAAACAAATGATATTAAAAACTTAATAAAGAATTCCAGATAATTTGCTAATTTTTTCTTGGTTTGAGTAAGAATTTATGTCGGAATACACAATTTCCAAGCACACATTAGGACACAAGTTCAATAGCCATCCACAAACTTGAGTTTTTTCTTAGGTAATCAAAATTCGAGTTTAATTTCACTTGGGGCTTATCTGATTTCTTTCTGAAAGTCCTTGTGGATAAGAAGCATTCTTATTTTATAAAACTCTCATTTTTCACTTGGCTTTTTGAAAAGTAATGTAACAGTTAACACCAGATAATAATGCACGGGATGTGTTCAGCTGAAAATAAGAGAAATATTAGCCTTCCCAAACTATCAGCATGAGTAGAAATCTCCGCATGGCCACAATTCGCATTTGATATGTAAGAAAAAGCACTGATAATGCCTCTTGGTCAAGCCAACGCAACATACCTTTTCACCTTCATAGTCTCCATAACCACGACAACCCTCAATGGTCGCTAACGAATTTGCTCCCTGAGGAAATGTATTTTGATGCTCAATTAGCTACAGGCAAAGCTCTGGTTTTATTTATGAGTAACAATAACATCACTTATCAATTATCATGAGTGTTTTTTAATCAAATAGGAACATTGTATAAAGCATACCTACATCACTTGTAATTTCTATACTTAATTACAATCTATAAAAAAACTTGAACTTACTTAACTCGATTCATTTCTGTGATAAACGCATGATCAATGAACAGGCTCCAACTTAAATAAATAAATAAATAAAAAAGCAGTCGCTTATAAAAAGAAAACAGAGTTCAATGATGCATTAACTTCATTTAAGCATAAGCTGTACCATTGCCATTGCAGAAGTTATGACTTCAGGAATGGGTTCAGTAGTATCACCGATTCCCAGGCTTATCACTTTTGAGTCAGGGTACTTTAGCAAGAGTGCAGATTTTCTTCTTGCAACCTATTCATCACGATAAAATTGATGATGAGTGCGATATTACATTCCATATTAGAGTCAAATGAAAGAATTAAATAAGATAAATAAAGTTTTAAAATTATATCCAGTGGCATTACAGACCTCTGGAAACAGATAGCCAGCTTGAAGTTTAGCCATGTTTGCATTGCGAGAGACATTAGTCCTGTAGCCTTCAACGTGAAAAGGAGAAAAATCATCTTAAGTTCTAGATGTTCTCTAAGAATTTATTGTAACTAAATTGTTGATAATTTCGATAGAGAAGGCTGAAAAAGAGAAAAGAAAAGATTGGGAACAATTATATAGAAGTACTATTGATCAAGTACTCGAAAGTCAGTAACAAAGTAAAGAAACGAAGAATCATCTGCTTTGAATTATTTCATAATCACAATGATGAATGATCAAAGAGAAACCGAGAAAGCTACCACTTAGAGAAGGTTTCTGGGTATCAGTCTGCAAATTTTGGGGTGCCTCAACAACGCATTTGCAAACGCCCGGGCTTTTCGCTGGCAAAGAGACATTCTGATTCCTGAAATAGCCAAAGAAGACAAAAAGAGAACAAAAATCTTTTAAGTTTACACAGAAGAAAGTATCGGAAATTTTGATCAATATTCAAATTCAATGCAGGTTTTTCTGGGTAGTTCGAGATACATGAAATGAGAAATAGAAGCGAAATACCGTGCATTGAAGTTCGAATGATTCAAGAAAGATGAGTAAGACGAAGAATAGATTGGAATAGTCGTGGAGTTATGGGTCACAGCCATTTTCGAATGAGGCATTATGGGATGGAAGTGCAGTGATCTCCTTGTTTATAAAGACTTGGCAATTTTAGTCGACGACGTCTCTGAATAGTGATATTCCCTGTTTATCGTGTCTTGTAATTTTAGTCGATGACGGCTCTGATTTTTTTTTTTTTCTAATTTGATCAAGCCTCCAAGTCACTTTACACGTAAAGACTTGGCACTTTTGGTTTTGAAGGCTTGTAACGTAAAGGATTGGGTTGGTTCAAGACATGTGAAGGAATATAATTCAATGTATCTTGGCAAAAAAACAAAAATATGTAATTGAATATAATGTAACAATGATTATATAAATTTATTTGGTTCGTTATTTAAAAAAATGATGTATAAGTATAATAACTTTTGATTGGATTGAGGATAAAAATATGACAAGAGATAAAGCTATCCCTATCTACACATATGTAATTATGTATAATGTAGTTCATGATAATTTTATTAATTTGTGTAGTATATACGTTTGATTCATAATAATTTTTTAATATTTAATTGTAAAAATATTATGTAGGATACATGATGGGTTAATGATAATTTTTTAATATTTAATGGTGAAAATATTATTTAATGGGATATTTTAATATTTTTAGTAGTGGGATATAATTTTTTAATTGTTTTTGTGGGGGAATATTTTTAAAAAATTTCATATGATTAGTTAATTTTTTGAAATTTAATGGTGGTAATTATTTAATATTTAAAAATATTTATGAGTGGGCACTATTGTCAAATTAAAAAATTATGATGGTAATAGTGTTTTTTTCACTTGATTATACGATGCCTGCATCCTCATTCATCAGTCGTGGCAGTGTAATCTTCTTTACATTATATAAACCCAATCAAATACTATAATCAGTCTGTTGCATCAAAATTACATGTAATCCTCTCCTATAGAATTGAACCAAATGCGCTAAAAGGGTTTTTGTCACTTCTAATAACATTACTTCTCGAAATTTGAATTTGTATTCAAACATCAGACCCTTACAAATGAGGCCGCTTGTCTAAAGTCAATCGCGTTGTAAGTTAGCTACTTAGCTGTAGGTGAGTGAGAGGTTGCTGGTAAGGCATATTAGGAAATTTTTTTTTGGGAAAAAAATTCTTACATACCACTCAAATTTCAAAATATCAAATCATTGATTTCTTAAAAACCTGAGTTATCAATTAGTATATTTTTTTTATCAATCACATTACTCTTATTGTCAACAAAACTAATTTAAGATTTTAAAGTTTAAATAGTGTTTAAGTGTCTTTTTCCCCTTTTTTTTTTTCATTTTCTCTTTCCTGTGTTAACAAATAAAAGGGGAAATGGGGGTGCCTCGTTACATATTTTATTGCTGAAAAGGACTTAAGAAATACAAATTTTACAGGGCAAATTTTTTTGAAAAATTTTTAGGTCCTTCTCTATAATAAAATTTTTAGTGTGGGGCTTTTCCCAATATTTTTCAAATTATATAAATTATGTTGCTTTGAAGAAAGGAATTCCTCTAGAACTCGTGGAGCTTCTTCTACGGTCTTTTTGTGTTGGTGAATAGTGGTTCATAAAAAAATTTCGTTCCCCAATATCGTTGTCCATCTATATGGACATTTGGTATGGAGAATGAAATAAAATTATAAATTTAAAAATATAATATTTTACCTTTTATTAGGAGGATAATGAAGCCCATTAGTTCCACACAAAAATAAATAAATAAATAAATAAACACAACAAGCAGCACGTTTCCAATTTTTTTTGGAAAAACAAAATGATATATTATAAGGTAATCAAAGTTTTACAAGGTAGAAAAGCAAAAAGGACAAAAGGAAGAAACAATACACTTAGGGCCCGTTTGGTTAGATTGCATTACACACATGCGATGGTAATCTTGATTGCATTACCATTGGTGGCCTGTTTGGTTGGGCTTATTAATGGTAATGTAGATTACAATTGTAAAATAGATTGCATATTTTATGGTAATCTCCATTCATAGGGGGACCTCTATGAAAACTCATTGCATGCTTGTAATCATTGATGAAATCTCAATTTTGACCCTACTAATATAATAAAAAGACAATATATACCCTCAATAAACAAAACATCAAAATTTATATTCATTTTTTTTGCCTTTCAAAAGCAAAAGCCCTAACGTGAGCGCAGAACATCGAAAAATGCCAGATTCTGTCTTCAGAAAAAAAAATCCCAGTAAAAAATGCCATATTCTGTCTTCAGAAAAAAATCCCAATCAATCGATTCTTGGATCTGCCTTCAGGACAGTACGAAAAAATGCCAGATTCTGTCCGGGCCCAGAAAGGACGGCTTCCACATAATTAGAATGTAAGCAATCACACCTTGTCTAACTGGGTGCCATTGTTAAAATTTTGAAAGATACTTCACATTATCATTCTAGTACATTTGCTGAGGCTGATATAGCCTTGTTGCTGAAATTGCTTAGGTCGTGGCCCATTGCTATGATATTTCCTGTTATTGATATTATAAGGATGATCGTTCTTCACCCAGATGGGGCTAAAATATTTCTGAAGCATCTGGAAGCTGAAAATGCTATATTATTGGAATTAATTAACAAAGTTACAACAAATCCAACAATTCCTGCAAATCTGTTGAGTTATGAACTGATGCTGTGATTTGGGGTGAGGAAGGAGATGATTGGTGATGGAGGTTTTTTTTTATGTTTAAGGGGTATTTTGGACCTTTTATAATTCAATTTAAATATAAAAAAAAATTCTCCACATCTTATTATTAAGCAACCAAACATGATGATGGTAATCATTATTGCATTGCACCCCATTGCATTGCAGTCCATTGCATTATCAGAGGGGTCTGCAATTGAACCAAACGGGCCCTTAGAGTTCGTTTGGTTCAACTCAATTGCATACTTGCAATAGTAATTATGCTTGCATTACCAAGATAAGAATGTTTGGTTGTACTTTAGCATAGTAATAGGGTTTACCATGGTAATGATGATTAACAAAAAAATTGGTAATTCTCATTCATACCTCCCATCCTATGAATCCTCATTGCCGTCTTATTGCATGATTAAAAAATTTCAATTTATCCTTTAGTTTCCCATATCATTTTTTCATTTATCTCATTTCACTTACTATATCACGTCCCAACTGTCACCGCTACTACCTCCTCCTCCTCCTCCACCCCCATCACCTCCGCCCGCTGCAGCCAACACTACCTCCTCCTCCACCTCCTGCCGCCGCCATTACCACCTCCTTCTCCATTGCTGCAGCTGCCACTCGTATTGTTACCATCGCCACCATTATCTCCTCCTACACCCCCGCCACCGCCCACCTTCACCACTACTGCCTCCATCGTCCCCGCCCTCGCCACCCGCCACCCGCCACCCGCCACCTCCTCCTCCTCTGTCGCAGCTGCCGCCACGTGCCCGCCGCTGCCACACCACGTCCTCCTCTGCCACCTCCACCACCACCAACACCTCCTCCGCTGTCGCCACCCTCCCACCTCCGCCGCCACTACCTCCTCCTCCTCTATCCTCGTTGCCGCCGACTCTTGACTATTTTTTATATAAAGATTATATTAAGGGTAAAATAGACTTTGTTTCATATATTAATTTTAAATAATTATTAAAATATTAACTCATTGCACCTTACTTAAAAATTAAATCAAACGCTACCCCTGTAATTAATATTGTATTGTATTACCATTGCATCGCATTGTACTACACCGTAGGGTGTAATGGGATCGAACCAAACGGGTCCTTAGGGTTTGTTTGGTTCGACGGAGAGAAGGGGAGAGATTTTAATGGAGGGGAGGGAAAGGGAGGGGAAATGAGAGATTTTATTATTACCTTGTTTGAGTTGATTAAAAAGGAGGGGAGAAAAGGGATTTTAATGTTACCTTGTTTGGTTCAGGAAAGGAGGGGAGGGAAATTATTTTCACATGAACAATTTTACCTTTATGTTATAAATGATTTTTATAAACAATAATCTCTCTTGTTCAGTTGTTTGTGTTTTCTATAACAGAGTAAAGTTGGGTTTTTATAAACAATACACAGTTTGCAAAAAAAGGAAAACGGATGTAGGAAAATTGCATGCTTTTAAACAAAAACTATTACTACTCTATGTGCTGTCAAAGCTAATACCAAACAAGGCAACCAGCTGGTTATTTCTTCACTGTATATGTGCTGTCAAAATGAAGGAAGTAAGAACCACCGCTGAGAACTGACAGAATCTGGAGACTAGAGGAGGCTGGCGAGACCTGTGTAGGAGTAATATAGGAAGGCGAGAGCGAGGCTTCAGAAATCAGATTGCGTGAGCGAGGGACGGGAGAGACCTACCGAACGTTAGGCATATGGGCATTGTTGTCCAACCAGTATTTTTTTTCATGGTTCCCTCCAAATCCCCCAGATTTTGGAGGGGGGGGGGGGTTGTGGTGGTTTTGAGGAGAGAGAGGGAAGAATTTTAAAAAAATTTCCCTCCCCTCCTAAATTTCTAGTATTTCCAATCAATGGGAGGGGAGCCCAATTCCTTCCCTCCCCTTCCCTCAAACCAAACATATCCTTAGTATAAACAGAGAAGATTTGACTATCCAGGAGGAGATATTGAAGAAGACGTGCCCCAAGGAGGTATTGTTAAATGTTAATACAGCGCAGAATGTTTGTTTTGGATCATTTTTGGATGCCCCAAAAGTGTTTATTCATGTAAATTAAGACAAATCTCTTCTCACATACTTATCTCGTATACTATAAATCATGATTGAAAAACTGTTTTTGAATATTTTAATCACTATTTCAAACAAGCACTATTCCAAACAAACACGTTGTAGGAGGAAAGATCAATTAACAGCTTTCATACTTTTTGCTGCCAAAGGAAAAATTGAAAAGTAGAACCTTAAATGCCGAGGAGAGAAATGCATACCGGGTGGGACAGCAGTATAATGCCTCTGAGTGTGTGTGAGAGAGCAATAATGAGAGAGGTAGTCGGAAAACTCTACACTCAAGTGAAGAGCAAGAGAGACAAGCAATAGCAATAATGAGAGAGTGAGGTAGTCGGAAAACTCTACACTCAAGTGAAGAGCAAGTGAGACAAGCAATCTCAGGATCATAATTAATTTCCTTTTTTACTCTAGTAAAATAGTCTGGTCTATAATGAATAAGTGTGTGTTTGGATTAGCTTTTTTTAATAGTTTTTACGACTTACGAAGTAAGTATGTGAGAGGAGTTTTGTCTCGAGTTGCGCAAACCATGGTTTGGAGGTTTGCCAAAAACACACACTAAGTGTATGTTTGAGAACACTTTTTTTTTTTTATATAAGTGCTTATTACACAAGTCGAGATAAAACTCATCTCACATATTTACCTCGTATATCATGAATCACGATTTATCTTGAATAAACCCGAATCTTTAGTCCAACAAAAAGAATAGACCAACCTTCATTACCAATGTGGCCCACATTTTAATGGTCGCGTCTAGGAACCAAGCACTCCCTGGAATTGGAAGAGGGGGCCAAACTTTATGTTGTGCGAACATTTAAGACTGATAATATTTCTAATCTTTAATATAATATCTCATTAATAAAATTTTATGATTGTATGACCGTACACTCATCACTCAATCACACTTTCACGGCCGTTCCTTATCCAATCATAAAATTTTATGATTGTATGGCCTTACACTTATCAATCATATGTAATTACCTTTTTTGATCGTATGGCCTTACACTCATCAATTATAGCCGTGTAGAGGTGGGATATGAAAGTAAGAAATTCTAGCGATTAAAATCAATTATAACTAAAATATCACATCTGAAATGTGTTTTTATACTGTTTTTTACTCAAAGACGTTAGACGTAGACGTGCCCTTATATTTATAGGAGAAATATTTCCAGATTTCAACAGCTATTATAGTATTTCTCCTATATGCAATTAGCTGTGATTATATTTGGGGAGAATTTTGAATAAATACCTTTTGGGCAAATTAATTGTCATATGCTACATTGGAAGATCTGTTGCACTTGAACGGAAGATATTTTGCACACAACGGAATATTGTTTGCACGTTCATATGGAAGATTTTTGCACACACAGAAGATTGTTTGCATGTTCATACGGAAAGTTTTTGCACACACAGAAGATGGTTTGCACGTTCATATGGAAAAATTTTTCACACACAGAAGATTGTTTGCATGTTAATATGGAAAATTTTTGCACATATGGAAGATTGTTTGCACACAACTAAAGATCATTTGCATACACAGAAGATCGCTTGCACGCCTGGTAGTATTCAGTAATTAATTTATCCCAAAGGTATTTTTGGGCGATTTTCCCTTATATTTAAGATATTTATAGTTTAATATTGTAAGAAGTTACTGATACTTTATAGAGCTTTCTCACGGGGTGTATATTCATATAAAAGAAAATTTTTAAATATATCATTCCTTTTCATGCTTAATAAAAAATAAATGTTATCTTATATTTATATATTATATAAATATAAACAAGGAAAACCCATACAATACTGCTTCTACGATAAGCACTCGCATATCGCAGAGGTTTTGTGCTAGTCTCGCATAAATCAAAGATATAGTGCATGTTTTTCCATAAAATCTATGGAGTGTTACATTTTTTTCTCTTAATAATATCCTTGATCTGGATATTGTTGTTAATTATGATAAAAACAAGAATTGATTAGTGTATTTTTAATAATTAAATAGGTGTATATTTTGTACATATTATATCATGTCTATAAATGTTTTGTATTTATTTTATATATCTTCTCAAAATCTAATTATTGGTTTGAAAAGTACTTTTTATAAAAATGTACTCATATTTTTTATATTTTGTAGGAAATAAAATAGACTCTTTGTGAAATATGGAATAAAGGAAAAAGGGAAGAACTTTTAGATGGATGGTGGTGGGGTCAATAGCTGTAATATTCCATATCAAGATAGAAAGTGAAAATCACACCTAGGTTTTTTTAATAATACGAAGGGTTTCCTTTTTAGGCTACAATGTAGAGGGTTTTTATCTCTCCCAATTAATGCTCTTTTCAAGATTTAAGCTTGTGTTCTCTTCTTTATGGGGTGAGGTTACTCATCCACTCAACCAACAAAAAAGTAAAATGAATAAGAAAGAGTACATTTTTATTCACTTGGTAATAAAATGGGAAAAAAATACATAAATACCATTTGAACTTGCAAAACCTCAGAAAATCTCTTAATATATTAAAATGACAAAAAGGTGATGAGGCGAGAATTTGAAATTTTAAAATTTGTGTGTTTTTTCCAAAATGCCCTAATATTTTAATTAAAAAGAAAAGAAAAGAGGCACCCTCGCCAGCCAGCCCCTAGAGCTCTTGCTAACAAAAGTTGTTAAAACTTAATGAATTATAATGAATTCCTTAGCAAAACATATAAATGACTTGATTGTGTGAATATTTTACCAGGTAAACAAATGTTGTTAATAAAATCTAATGAAATGTTGTGAATTTCTTAAAACTGGTGAATGACCTGATAGTGTAAAATTTTTTAATGGGTGAATGAAAGTTGTTAAAACCTAATGAAATATTGTGAATTCTTTAACAAAACTTATAAATTAGCTGATAGTTTGAACATTTTTACTGGGTAAACGAAAATTGTTAAAACCTAATGAAATATTGTGAATTCCTTAAGGGCCCGTTTGGATCAAAGAAAAGGTTCGAAAGGAATGGAAAGTATTTTGCCATTGAGGTGTTTGTGTCAACATCTGTTTTCATTTCGATATTCAAAGAGTAATAGAGACGGAATTCAATAGGCATACAGAAAAGTACAATTATATTGACAAAAATATTCGTTTACAATCCCGACGTCGTTCGTCAACGAAAAAAAGAAAATACAGCGGAAACTTAATATATACAGAATTTTCCAAAATATCTAAGCATAAACGAATTATAATCACGATCTTGTCCTCGCCTCGAGACATGATCCAATTACTTCTCGGCGTCTACTCATTTGCCTTTCGATCCACTGGCACTTGCTGAGATGTTTATTAAAAAATAGGGTGAGATTCCAAAGAATCCCAGTAAAAACATGACATCGTCCATAGAAAATACGAAATTATATGTCATGTATGCACCAATTAATGAACAATATAAACATATCATCTGCATGTATACATGAGTAGGGCCTAGCCCCACTAATCTGCATCGGTTGGGTTCTCACCAACTTTAGTGTAAGTGCCTCTAGCACTACTGGCCCCTTTCTGGGCAAATCATGTTGATTAATAAAGTACATTTACAGTCATGGCATCCATACTATCATATAAATATGGTATGATGTATGAAAGATAATGTCCCTACCTCAAAGCTTTATAATCCCTTTTTTCGGTGTGTCTTGTAAGGCGTGTCGTTCTGGCTTTTGAATCGGTCCTAAAATATTAAATGTATCAGAAATAGGTCATAACCTATCCAAGTATCATTTTAGACTCTTCCATAGTATTTCTTGTGGTTATATTAGTCTATGGTAAAAATTTACCAAAATGGGGATCCCGGCCCGGCCCCACCGTAACCGGCCTGATAGCACATTTTCCCAAAATTTTGACTAAGGTTATTCTGAATTTTTTTCACCCAAGAAATCCATTTCCACCCTCAAAATTACCAAATTCATTGTAAAATTATGAAAATACCCTTGACAGCCCCTATTTAGGGATTTCAGTGGCCTTTTTGTAATTATGTTTTTTCGGCCTCTACCAAAAAAGTGCCCAACTGTAATCCCACCTATTTTTACCCACTGAGTTCAATGGAATCATTTATTTTATGAAAATCCAACTCCTACTACCAGTTCTGGTCCTAACCAAAATATTGAAGGGAAACTAGAAAAAAAAAATAGTTGTATTCTATCTTCCAAAACTTATACTCTTCCACTTCTAATCCTTGGTTAACTCACTTAAACATTTCTTAATCAAGATTTAAAGGATTTTGGGCAGCATAACCCTTAGGGTTATAGCTTTCCCAATTTTACAACTCAACCAAGAAACTTGAAAAATCAAGAAACCACAACAACAACACCACAAGAAGGTAAGTTTATGAAGTTACCTTCTTTGGCTTCTTGGTTTCCTCTTACTCTAAACTCCTCCTCCTTCTCTTCTTGATCTCAAAGTGTGACTTCACCACCATAGATTCATGAGAACAAGAGTTTAGAGAAGGATTTCATGGCAAGACACAAGAAAACCATAAGAAATTAACCTTTTTACCTTAGATTTCCTCTTCCTTCTCTCTAAACTTCAAGAGCTCTCTAAGTTCACTCTCTCCCTCTCTTTTCTCTTTGTCTTGGCCGAATTGTGTCTTGAAAGAGGAGGGAGAAAATGTTTATTAATTTGGTCTTCTCCCTTCCTAACCCTTGATCTCATCAAGGGTCAATATTACACCACCTTGTATGACCCATTCTTCCAACCATACCTCACACCATACCTTCTTACTTTATGTCATCCTTTCTTAACTTTATGTCATGCCTTCACATCATTTGGGTCCAATTGAATTGGGACTAGATTCCTTCTAGTTACACAAACCATACACCCTTCTCTTTACTCTAACTAAACCCATTTCTTCTCTCTTATTTTCATGGTTGGACGAATTTTAGGGTGGAGAAGAGAAGAAAATGTTTTTCATAAATCTCGTAATTCATATAGTTGCATTATGTATCATTCTTCCTAATTTCACAATTCTTGATTTATTCCATCAAGAATAATCCAATTATGCATTTTCCTTGATTAATTGAGATTAACTTCAATTAATTAGAAAATAATTAATCTTGAGCTAAATTGACGAAATTATGATTTTGCTATCGCCTTTGTAATTTAATTAAATTCTTGGATTTATTTGCCTATTTTCTTATGAATATGAATATTTCAAAATTCACAAGATCCAAATTCATGAATATTCACCATTTTATTGAATTACTCAAATAATTACAATATATTTTTGGTGAATATAAAATTTGGAGTGTTACAGTTTGGTTGGCACTAGAAAAGAAAATTGGTTGATAGGAAAATTTTTATTTGGTTTAAAGAAATTGAGATAGGAAAATGAATTAAAAGACCATTTTGCCCCTATATTAAACCATTATTTTAAAGGCCATGAGACCCACGCATCTACTACACTATTGCTCCCTACTATATAACGCTCGAAACAGGGGCCATTGGTGGGAGGGAAGACGGTCAACTACCATTAGAAAGTGAACACCAGCAAGGAGATCGCGGAGGATGGAGCTACGGACAGTTGGTTCGGAGGAGGACGTGGTAGAAGACGCGTGGAATGGATTCCAGCCTCATTTGGAAGCTACAAATTTGGTTGTGATTGTTCAGTATGTGTTGGTGAAGAGAGAATGAGGTCCTTATTTCTTCGGTAACTATGTTTCTGCAACCCGAGTTTTTTGAGATATTACCAGGTTTAAGGAAGTTAAGGACCTGATGAGTTTGTCTTTATGGAGGTTAAGGAAATGGATTCCTGTGTAGGATTAGGTGTTGTATATGAATCCAATTTTATCTTTGCTTGTATAGGATTAACCATATGCACTCCATGGACAACCTATGATCATAAATCACTTCAATAATTCCAGCATAACCATGGTTCCCATTTTTTCAATTGTGGGCAATATCTACTACTTCTAATGTTAATATAAGACATAATATAAAAGTGAGTTTTGATCTAAATATAATATATTTTTTCATTTTATATCAATTTCTCTTGTATTTATTTTTTCTCTAAATTATCCCGTTTGGCTTATAAATGAATATAGGGAATAAGACACATAAATAAAGTTTATTTTAGTCAATCACATGACTCAACTAGTCATAGCTCAAAACTCTTAGACAATTCTTTCACACATTTTATCAATATTTATTGATTTTTTCAAAATCATTACAAATTTTGTTAAAATCATTAATGTTTAGTCAATAACATAACTCAACTTGTCATAGCTTAAAACTCTTGGACAATTCTTTCACATATTTTATCAATATTTATTGATTTTGTCAAAAACATTACTGTTTTAGTCAATTTCATTACTCAATTGATCTTTAAGGGTATATTTGGTTTAAGGGTAATGAAATTGACTAAAACAGTAATGTTTTTGACAAAAATCGTATTGGTTTTGATAAAATCAATAAGCACTAACAAAATGTGTGAAAGGATTGGCCAAGAGTTTTGGGCTATGACTAATCGCGTAATGAGATTTACTAAAACATTAATGATTTTGACAAAAATTGTAATGGTTTTGACAAAATCATTAGGTATTGATAAAATGAGTAAATGCGTCGACTAATTTTGTAAATGATATTGACAAGTTTAGTAACGGTAATAACAAGTGTAGTGATGGCGTTGACAAAAAACCAGAAATGTTCATGACAACAACTTCTTCAGCCTGGTAATGCCGGATCTGCGATCCAATCTCAGAAATGAAAGCCTTATCACATTCATTTATCACCCAATCACCCCTCAGAAAAACCATTTTCATCGTCATCACCACTACAACATAGATCAACAAAGGAGTATGAATCCTCCGACGATGTTGGAGGATTTAAGCTTGTGGGCATCTTTGACAGCGTTGTAGTGGGGGAGGGCGCACTTGCGGTGAACAAAACGATTGCATTCGGGATTTATAGGGAGAGGCAGAAGAGTTGGGATTTGAGATCTGAAGTGGGGGAAGGAGATGACGGGAAGAGGAAGAGAAGGGAGAGGGAGAGGGGGTAAAGTTTTGATTTGAGGGGCATTTTGGTTATTTGGTACAAACATAAAAAACCCAAATTCCCCCTCAATCCTCTCATTTTCATTTGTAAGTGTTAATAGATTTTTATAGATTTTGACAATTCACATGGTATTTATGTGTCTTTTTCCTATGAATATATATAAATGTTTTTAAGAGATAACTTAATTTTCTCAATCTCCTTAAATTAGTGATTGTTTGGATTAGCGGTGGAAATTGTTTTTTCGACGTAATTTACAATAAATGAAGTAAGTATGTGAAAGAAGTTTTGTCTCAACTTACGGGAATGTGATTTTTAAACCTCAACTCAAACATGCCCTTAATCAATGAGATATAATATTAACAATTAGATTTGACAAAATTATTTTATTTGCTATAAAAAACTAAAAATAATACGAGAACTATTTTATTTTATCTACGGATCATGCTACCATCCTTTTCCTTCCATCCGCTTATGGTCCTTCTCTCAATTTGAACCGTTAGATTAAGATCTCAACGGCTCAGATTTAATATATTATAAAGATGATATTATTATATTATTATTATTATAATAATATTTTTATAATAAAGAAAAAATCTATACCGTTGAGATTGTAATCTAATGGTTCAGATTGAGAAAAGGACCGTAAGCGAATGGAAAAGAAAAAGATGATAGCCAACTCTTTTATTTACACCTAGGAGTGGAAACAGGTCAAACGGCCTGTCAGGGGCCTGTAGTTTGGCCTGTGATAGGCCTGACCTGTTAGGCTAAAAGGTCAGGTTAAGGCTAAATCAAAAGCCTATTTGACTTAATAGGTCAGGCCAAGACTTATTAATAAACCTATTAGACTTGTGCCGGCCTGAGCCTGTTAACATATTTAAAAAATTAATTTTCGAAGTTAGAAATTTTTTCCTCACTTCATCATCTTCGAATCTTCTTCCTTTCTTCTGAAATCCCTAACCCTATTAATCTTCAATCTTCATCTTCATTCTCGAATCTCAGCCTCTCGGTCATTCCTCCCCCTCAATCCTCAGCTCCACTTTCCGGCATCGCAGATCTCCCCTTTCCGGCATCGCAGCTCGCACAGCGGCACAGGCGCACGACAGCTCCCCGATTCCATCTGTCGTCCACAGCCGTCGACGGCCCTATCCTCCGTCGTCTCTCCGTCAGTCCCTCATCTCTCCTGTTGTGGTTCATTTTCTAATTTTGTAGTTCTGGTTCATTTTCGGATTCTAGTTCTGGTTCATTTTCAGATTCTTCATTTTCGGATTCTTCACTGTTCTGGTTGGCTTTCTGGTTCAGTTTCTGATTTTCTGTTTCTGGTTCATTTTTATGATGGAAATACATGTTATATTTCTGGACTTCTGCTGTTCTGATTCCGTGATTCGTCACTGTCCTGTTCTGGTTCAATATACATATGTTAATTTGTCTTAATTCCTTCATTCTTTCCTGAACTATGCCCTTACGACTTTTGAGGGTTAAATGAAATTATAATCCCTTGGCCTCGTTAAGATCTGATACTTAATTGTAAATAAGTCGTTAGGTAGTTGAGTCATTTTATTATTTTATTAATTATATTCAAAAGGGCTAGAGTATGAGTTAATATTAGATAGTATAAGATATTAGGATTGATGTTATGAGATCAATCCTAATATTAGGATAAATATTATTGGATATTAGGATTGGATTTGGATTAGATATTTTAAGGATTTGAAATAGATATTTATTAGGATTTGGATTACCCATGACCTATAAATAAGGGTAATCATCAGTACTATTTCCTCATGTTATGAACTCGAGTTATTCAGTAAATTCCGTTTCTCTTGTTCTCTGTATTCTCTGTATTCTTCTCTTTCTCACTCTTCTTTCTATACTCTAATTGTTAGGATCATAGATTAGATAGGAATAAAAATGAAAAATAGGCAAGAAACAAGAAATGGCCCTTGTGTGATTGTGTCTCTATTTTAAAAGAAAGATATCTAATATTGAGTAATGATAACAAGGACTATTAAGCATGTGATACAAAAATGGCCTTTTAGTGATAACTTTTTTTTCCTTACAGTCAAACTGGGAATGCCTATCATGTTTCTTGTTCCCGACTTTAGCACTACTCCCCGGAAGTGGATTGTTTTAATTATTGATATTTCTTTCATATTCTTCATCTAATTAAGTTATTCCCCTTTCTTTTTTTTTTTTCCTCCTTGCTGATTTGTTCAGCCTCTTAATGGATTTGGAGACTGAAAACCGACTTGCTGCTCTTCTTTTGAAAGAAGCAGCTGAATTGCAACGACAGGCTGAAAAGGAAGGCGTTCTTGCATATCTTCAACGGCCTAATAAACGGCATCGGCCAAATTCACGCTTCCTCACAGCGACTGTACTTGGGGTACAACAAGGTAGGTCCTACATGCTATTCTATAAATAGAACTGGGTCAAAGCATTTGGTGACTGAAATTATAACAAATGAGTTTGAAATTTTGATAGAAGACAGTAGTTGCTCTAACAACAAGCCATTTTTTCCATCTGTTGTTGGACCTTTATATCATGTGATTCTTAATGACTGTTCTCTTACCAATGATCATTTGATCTTAGTTTTTCTTTCTAGTTGTTCTTAGAACTCCTGGATAACTACCTATGACATTAATGCAAAGTGGTTTCTTTTTTATAAACTGTTTGACCTAAAGCAGTCTCAGTCCACAACAACTTCTGATTTATGCAATCTCTGCTTAGTATTTATGGTTCAACCTCTTCTGATTGTATTAAATACACCTATTTCTGAGTTGATAAATCTCAGTCTGCAAATGAGTTTGAAGTGGGTTTTCTTTTGAATTGTATATTTGCAAACCGTTATGTATTTCTTACTGATATTTTAACTGAGTCCCTGTTGTTTTTGTAAAGTAGTTCACACCTTCAGTCTTTGATTATTTTCAGGAGTATGAAAGAAAAAGAGTGATAGGAATCAACCCAATATTCTCAATCTTTAACCATTCTTAAAATCAGTAAAACCATGGTGTTAACTATTTTATTAGCTAGAGATGTTAGATTTGTCAAACCTGTTGCAATTTAAATTTATTTATTTTGTGAATCATTTGAAAATCTTCCTCTTCCTCTGTTTGGTGGTTATTGTGTTGAGCACAAGCATTTTTCTCTTGAGCTGCTAGTTTATGTTCTTTTCTGTATGTGCCTCATTTTTTTATTCTTTTTTCAGCGAATCGAGCTGTAGAAGTAAATGAAATGTGGCGAGTCCGGCAGAAAGAATTAGACCTTGATAAAAGGCATGAAGGTACATCCAGAGATCAATGGGATGGTAACTCATCGAGAAGCGCTGGGAGGTTTGCCGTTGACGATAATAGTACTACTGCCTCTGCTTCATGCTCTAGTAGGAGAGAACCTGCTGACCATTGCCCCGAAGGTTTAAGGGATGAAGAGCTTGAGTTGTTTCTAAACTCGAGGTAATTATTGCAATGTGACATTTTTTGTGCAT
Organism: Inga laurina; assembly: GCA_963855925.1. NCBI lineage: Eukaryota > Viridiplantae > Streptophyta > Magnoliopsida > Fabales > Fabaceae > Inga > Inga laurina. The sequence goes on along the minus strand of OY979708.1, from coordinate 22,363,559 downwards.
GGTGCTTTGATATAGACATACTGGTTAAGATTGTAACCGAAGAAACTCCGTCTTTTTGCAGGACCAAGCGAGGCAGAGGAGCCATTGGTCCTAGGATGGACGAGACAGGTCCTTACCTTCCACGTCACTCTGGTGAGGAGGGGCCTATTACAAGTTCTGATGTAAGCAACCGTCGTGTCTATGGTCCAGAAAGGCCTGCTTCACTGAAGTCATATGAATCTTCCGAGGAGGAGGAGGGCCGTGTAAAAAGAGTGAAAAGGACTAAAAAATCTCATTCAAGGAGCTCGGACAAGGAGCGTTCCAAGAAGCACAAATCCAAAGAGAACTCTAGACATAAGAAAAAGAAGGAGAAAAGAAGCAAGCATCGCCACTGAGTCGTACAACCTGCTATATTTTTATTTACAACTCGCTCGTTGTCCGAACTCTCAAGGTCGATTTTACGACTTGCACGTTGTGTGCGCCAAACTCTCAAGGTCAATTTTACGCAAGCTTGCGTATGTCTTCTGTAACAACCAATGCAACCCCACAGTTAGAGGCCAATCTTTCAACCTTGTGTGAATAAATTAATATAGGGAGAATTGCCCAAAAATATGTTTGGGGTAAATTAATTGCTAATTGTTATCAAATGTGCGAGCGATCTTCTATTTTGTGTAAATCATCTTTTGTGTGTGTAAAAATCTTCCATATAAATGTGTAAACAATCTTTCGTTGTGTGTAAAATATCTTCTGTTAGGTATAACAAATTTTTCATGGTAACATTTAACAATTAATTTATCAAAAAGTATTTATAAATAATTCTCCTATTAATCTATGTATGTAATGTCTCGATATTTCAAATTTACCACTCCTGTAGTTATTACAGGGTACTTGTAACTTATTCTCACATAAGAAGAAATGCGTTAAATTGATGGAGTTTTTTAAATTTGCCCTTATCAATGTTTTTATCTCCCCTTTTATTTACAAATCATTCTAACCTATCTTTTCTCTCTCTTTTTTCTATAGAAATTAAATAGGAATAAGATTGGGAAAATGTTATTAAAAACCTTACAGGTGATTAGCGTTTCAGATCAAACTATTTTTCTATATCTAATTTATGACATCAAATATTGGTAGTATGATATTTATAACTTACAGTAATGTTATGTCTTCTTAATGTTTAATATAATCTAATATTGTTCTCTTTATCACCTCTTGTTACAGTTTTAAAACGTATTAAAAGGGGATATATCCAAATTCTTATAAAGTGAAGGGACCTTTATGAGACATCTTTTGGGGTGGTATCTAGACTCTAAGAAGAGGGATCTAGATTTTTATAAGGTATCTTTTGTTCTATTCTCCCACCAATATTTTCTATCACCCAAATTTATAGTAGATTAGACCTTGGAAGAAATTGTGTTCAAAGCAAGGTTATTAAACCGGAACCGGTCAGTGAACCGGTCGGGATATTAGGTTAAGGGTCAGTGAGTCAGACCGAAGTCAAACCAGAGCTAACCTGGGGCCAAACCGGTGAGAGAGTGAAAATTTTAGGTTTATTAATATGAAATTATAAAGAAATTAAAAAAAATATTTTTAAAAAAAAAATTAAAACAAAATACTGAACCAGTCCGGTTCATGAACCAGACCGGTTTTCTCATCGGGTCGCCGGTTCCTGAGCCGGACCAGCCAGTCCGGTCCGATCCGGATTTAATAACTATGGTTCAAATGTCGTTCATGGTCACCATGTACTATCATCGTCCGTAGGCCACGCCTTTCAGCTCCTACATAATTTTGTAGGTGCTCATAGTACAAGGAAATTAAAGAAAGGGAAAATCCCAGAAAAATATCTTCGAAATAGGAAAATTTTGATTCAGTACTCCGAATTCTAAAATCTCGGATTAGTACCATGTCAGTACGGATAAACAGTGCAGGAAGCGCCAAAAGACGATTTTACCCTTCAGCCCTCATTCTCGCCACTTCAGAATAACAACACGAGGCTCTTAATTAACAACTCCGGATTCTAGATTAACAATTCCAGTTTCATCTTTTTACTTTCACAATAACAGTACCAGTCTTGTTATTAACAACACCATATTCTACATTAACAACTCCCATTTCTTGTTTTACAACTTCGTAATTTAAGTTTCAGGGCCAATAACAACACCTCTTTCTTTATTAACAACTCCGTATTTTACATTAACAATACTATATTTTTTAGATGCGAATATGTGAAAGAATAAAGCGGAGTTGTTAATCAAGAATTCGGAGTTGTTAATTAAGAGCCTCGTGTTGTTATTCTGAAGTGGCGAGAATGAGGGCTGAAGGGCAAAATCGTCTTTTGGCGCCCTTACACTATTCATCCGTACTGACACGATACTGATTCGAGATTTTGGAATTTGGAGTACTGAATTGGAATTTCCCTATTTCAGAGGTATATTTCTGGAATTTTCCCTTAAAGAAATCCCCATATACTGCATGACCATGCATTGACTTTTGATTCCATTTCTTAAGGATTAGATTTTTCTGGCCCTCTCTTCACATACATAAATACTGACTCTTCGTCATAATCTTGATTCTCCCAGTCAACTGAAACCGAGTCATTTGGAGTTTACTGTTTAGAAATTCTCATGGAAAAATAACTAAACACATATATAAACTTGTTTTCCAGCTTTTGAGTACGTAGTTATAACACCATCTTAAAAGTAAATCTTTAAATAATTTTTCTATCAAAAAAAAAAAAAAAACTGTTGCAAATCTGACTTTGACAACGACATCAATATTAATAAACTAATTTTATACTTGCCTTCTAAGCACTGCCATTGAAATATTGTACATTCTAGCAACTTGAGATGAAACTTGAATTAGAAGTTTTTCATCGGTTTTTTTGTTTATCATGAAAATAAACACTTCAAATGTTATATGACAATAAAATTGTTCCTGAAAATAAAATTTAATGGTAAAAAAATTGCGCTTGAGTCAGAAATTAATAAAACGAAATTATCGGATAATATATAAAATTTAAGATACTTATTATAATATATTAATATTAATGTGTATAAATTTAGGGTCTTTTTGGTGATCAACATATCGATAAACGTGTTTAACAACGTCAAAAAGTATTAACTAGATAAATAATACGTAGATAAATAATACGTAAATAAATATTAATTGAATAGAAAAGCTGCACATTAAAGATATATGTTTTTATCAATACAAAACATCAAATTCATAAAGAAATTATATATTACACCAGGAGATCTTAATTTAAGCGTTAGAGGCAGTGTGTGTATTATATATATATATATATATATATATGGTGATTAACATTAATTGATTTTTTTTATTTGATCAAGGGTTCTCATCTCTCCTAATAAATGCACTTCCTGATATTTGAATTTATGTTCTCCTTTTACGGAAGTCCTTGGCTATGTGTATAGAGAGGATATCATGACCCACACTAAAGCCCCGGCCTACCAAAAAAATAAAAGATTGATTGATTTTAATTTAACACGTTTATTAAAGATAGCTTACATTGCAAACAAGATTTTATATTTAGGGAAAAAGATAGTATATATATTATAAATTTTGTATTAAATTGTACAACATAGTATGTCTCATCTTGAAAACCATATAACTAGATGGCTAAATAATTATATAATTTGAATATAAGTGTTATGCTTTGTACAAGATTTGAGATAAGATATATATTTTATGACTTATGCTACCCTGGTTATAAATGTATAATGAAGTTTTTAGTGCAAATTGCATTGTAAACTAGATCTTATATCTAGAATTGGAAGAGTAGAAAGTGTAACTTTTTATATATCTTAATGAGTGTTTAGAGTAGCTTATTTCTGGGAAATAAGCACTTATTACATAAGTCGAGAAAAAACTCCTCTCATATACTTACCTCGTATACCGTGAATCACGAATTATAAGCACTTATTACCCAAAAATAAGCTATCACAAACGAGCATTAAATGATAGGTAGATAGGTGTATAAATATATATATATATATATATATATATATATATATATATATAATTGACAACAAAATTATTATTTATAAATAATGAACATTCAAATTCGTTCTTCAAGGGCTGGAGAAAAAACTCTTTTGTGCGGGAAAAGTCTTGTAACAAAAATTGAAATTGAAATGCTTGTGATAGGCTGAGTTTGAGTCCCGAATAGGGGTTTCAAACTAATTAATATTCCTCCTGTCCTAATTATAAGATAAAATTAATTTTTTTTGTAAAAATTAAGAAAGTCAATTAAATTATTTTAGAGTATTTATATTTTTAGTATCCTTATATTATATATCAGTTTATTAGTAAAATTAATTAGTTTGGAGAAAAAAATAAAAATAAATATACTCTAAAGTAATTTAATTATCTTCCTTAATCTCTCTAAAAAAATCAACTTTATTTTATAATTAGGACCGGAGAGATTATTAGGATATGTTGCTTCAGCTACTGTGGAAATCTATGTTATCTATAATGGCTTACTCCGCAAATAGATGGGTTTCGACAAAATTAAACTCTTCAGTGACTCTTTTGGAAGCTCTACACTTACGTCTAATAGCATTTGGATTGGTGAATCCTTTGAAGGAAGATGTTCAAAAGTTAAGATCTCTCAGCCTTTCACATTGTGATCTACATTTGCATGTCCTGGCTATCTTGCCTGGACGGCTCAGGAGATCATCAAAGATTTTGATACTTTGTTGACACATCCTAATACTTGTTTGGAATTTGTCAACATGCCATGGACTTCCAATAGTATTGTCTAATTAATAGGCTTTTTGTAAAAGGTTAAGGTACAATTTTAATAACAAAGCTTTTCCCCATAAGTATCTGACACAATTATCTTTTGAAAGATAAAAAATATTTTTTTTTTTCTAAAAAATAATGCAATTTTAGTATCCTGTTAAATTTTTCCCAGATATCCATTATAAAGTTAGAGGGAGAATAAATGAGTCCCACATAAAAAAGAGAGAGAGACAGGCATTTAAGTTAATTTAACGGAATTGCTAAATTACTCCTTTTTTTAAAAAAAAAATGTATACTTTTACACCTTTTAAAATTTAATTGCGCCAAACATTCATATGAAAAACTGCGTTTTTTAAATCGCACGCTACCCCTTTATGAATGAGTGCAAGCTTGAAGCTGGCCGTTGTAATTAAAAAGATTATCAATGTCATTGTCCTTGCTGGTTGATTGCGACCATAGTATTTTATACATTTTTGTTCTTCTGATTGCTTTCTGAATTTTTTTTTTAACCAACAAACATATATTGCTGATTCGGATTGCTTTCTGACATCTCAATATACGCAAAATCTGTCAGCTTGTCTTGGCATTACCTGTCATGCTGAGACTATGGCCACTAGCGGACACAAGCAAGACATGGACAATCATTCGTTTTAAAATTTACACGTTCATGGTTTCTTTTCATTAACAATCTGTGTGATCCACACACCCGAGTCATTCAGCGTTCAAAAATTGCCGGTAATGAAAAAGTTAATTTTTTTTAAAAAAAATTATGACATTAATAAAATTATATTATATCAATTAATTGATTTATAAAAACCTATTTATTTGTATGTATTTATTTACTAAAAAATTCAGTGACAGACTCGTTCTTTTTTTTTTTTTTTTTTTGCCATTCATCCTCCTCCATTTATCCTCTACAAATAAAATTTACTAACAATGTGATTGTTTAGAATAACGATTGAAACCTTTGAAAATAATTTTTCAATCATGATTTATAATATACGAGGTAAGTATGTGAGAGATATTTTATCTCGATTTATGTAAATAAGCACTTTTAAAGGTCCCATACGTGATCCCAAATAAACACAATGCTAGTACCCATAATCACAGGAGGACATTGAACTTTTTTTTTTTGTTGTTGAAAAAAGTGTAGGTGAGTTGGATCGTGAGGGCTCACCAAGGCCAGGGCATGCCTCCGGGCTTAGAGGACATTGAACTTTATTAATTATTCAATATGAAACTTACAATTGAATTACAGCAACAGCTTTTTTTGCCAACTGGGAAGAAGACAATTCTAATAAGTACAGCACATTAATTTTACACTTTATGACACAACATGCCCCACCAACAAAACAAGCCTGATTTGCACCAAAAGCACATGTTGATCTATTGACGAAGCAAAGCACAAGAGTAGCTGTAGTTTCTCACACATATCCTCCTATTCTTGATTATGGCTTATCACCTTCTAATCTAAATCATATTTCTGAATCCTGACCTATTCGATGCTCTCGCTTCTAAGTTGTAATGTCCATGAACATAAAACAAGAAAACGACACGATTATTACATTAACACAGGATCTGTTTTGGTCAGGAGTCCTCATAATGGTCATCTGTCTCGTCGTATATCTCCTCCTAAAAACATAGTAATGTTATTAAGGATTTTCTAGAGGACAATTTTGTGGTTTGTGCTTATGACGAAGAGTAAACCCTATATTTTGAAATATTTCTGAGTGCATAAGAAGGAAGAAAGAAAGTTCAGGATAACAATTGATACCTGTAAAAGCTCTTCAATAACATCTTCCATTGTGATGATTCCAACAGCTTCTTCTTCTTCTGGGACCTTTGGAAGTGAATTTCCATTAATCTCCAGAATGTCTGAGTACATATTCTTTGACCATTTTTTGGATCGAAAACTGCCGAGCTTCCTTGGAGACCTATGTGAATTCGGAAAGCTTTTCCACTTATGGAATGACTTCTTTTTTAACAGAACTTTTTCAGAGGATGGCTTAACACTGCCATCAACATCCACGGTCCACTCTTTCGTCAAGCCTATGCCAGAGGTATAAATGATGGTTGAGCATTAAATGATGGCAAAAGATAAAAATATTAATCACAGTATTAGCACTTACCAGGTTTATTAGAAGTTTGCTGAGATGAATTTTCACTCTGTTTTACAACAACAGCCATGTGGCTATGGCCCTTCTGGAACTCATTCAAAATGTCATATAGTGGCATACTGCCTTGAACCCTGTCAAAATAGGTCATTTTAAGGCATAAATTTAGAACAACATATCACACAAGTATATGCCAGATTCTATATAGGATCAACACGCATTCTATCATGAAACTAAGAAATATATACCTTGGAATCCTTCGAATGGTTACACTCTTTACTGGTGCTTCATCTTCTCGGTGAATTGTTAATAAGTTCTTGACCTAAAATTAAGCGGCACAGGTTTAGGGAATGCATTGCCAAGGAAAAATTGAGGAGAAAAATAACTATATATTGAGCAAAATTAGAAAGAATGTAAACTAAAGAAAAAGAATACTGCAAGAACCGCGAATCTCATGTGATCAAATTTACTGAAAAGATAAAGGCTCAGCTTTTAACAAGCTATTCAACTTTGGTTCTTAGGAATGTCTCAAGTGTTACAGATTTAAGCACAGTCCTGTGTAAGAGAATCAAGTACCGCCCTTGATTCATAACTGAACAACATGCAACAAGTATCTCATCTAATAATGGAAAACTCAATCTCATAAATGCCATAAGAACTTGTAAGTTACAAGACTACATTTCTGCTCTATAGTTTATTACTGATCTCATAACCTAGTCATTAGACACTATGAAATTTATTCCTCTATTGGCGATAAAAGGGAGAAGTTGTTACCAAAATAAGTCCAATAATATTTGTAGGTCGCTCATAATAGACTGGTACTCTACTATGCCCTTTCTCCAATATTGAACACATCAATTCCCTGCTTATTATCAAGCATTCAATTAGATTGTCAACTGCTGCATAACATAACAAGGAAATCTTGCTTTCTATAATAATGCATTACCTGTCAAGCTTTGCATTAATATCGATGGCAAAAGTTTCAGATATAGGAGTCATAGCATCACTGGCAGTTTTCTCAGTCAGTTCAAGCGCCCCAGCAATGATTGTTGTTTCATCATGTGTCAGTTCTCCACCTTTTCCAGCCTAAATTTAAACACGGAACTATAACATCAAACAGAAGATAAGAGTGCATGCATTTCAAAATAATGAGTCGAGTATAAATATCCATAAGAGAAAAAGATAAGATGGTCTTCAGTCACATTCCAGGAAAACTGTCACGGAAAGGCCAAAAAGTGCGGTGTGCTAATGAATTAACAAGATGACAGATAACTAGTCCGTTCAACCTCAAAAGAAATGTAGCAAAAACAAGACTAAATAAATTAGTCGTAAAGCAAAAAAAAAAAAAAAAAAATCACTTAGCTTTGGTACCAACCTCATTACCATGCATATTCACAAGTGTTTTTAACTCAGCTCTGCGGAAAAGGGCTCCTTTTCGATGACCCAGCAAAAAGTCTAAAAGCTGGAAAACCACAGATATGCAAAAATGGAAAGAAGGGGGGAAAAAGTAAATCAGGAATGAGAATATTAAATTTCTTTGCTTGCTAGCAACAAATTAACAGAATTTCTACTTGATTCAACTTACCTTGCTGATTGGAAAGGCAACTGGATAGCATATCCATACAAGCACACGGACAAACGGCGCCACTGCTGCACCAATCAAGAGGCCATAACGAGTACAAACAGATTGCGGAATAATCTTCACACAAATAAAATTAAACAGATGTCAGAGCATTTGTAAGCACTATACTGAGTAATTGAGTATTAAAAGTTCTTCCTATAAGATATATGGTGGGTTTATTTACATACTAAACAAGTCTACAAACAAGCCAAATCTAGAAACTTCAAGTTTAGCAAATTATTATCATTAATGTTGTACATTTTTCAAATTGCCAATCGTCTGTGTTAAAAGGAATCTAATAACTCATCACGAAAAAAGAAAATCAAACTCACCTCACCAAACATAAGAATCAATGTCACTGAAATCAGGATAGCGGCCCATGCTTGGACGAGACCATCAAGAAAAATAGGAAGTGTCTAAAAAAACCCATCACCATCAAAAAGTAGCTCGATTTTTAAGTTGTTCAATTAACCAAATTACACCGTAAAACATAGGTTTTGGTTGTACCTCCATGGCCGCGGCATTGCAAACTAGCAGTGTAACGAGTAATAAATGTTGATTTCTGACAACAGGCAATATCTTCTCTGCAAATCACACATTCAAACAGTGAGAGAATTAATAGCCCCACAACATCCAACTGGTAATGCATTTTTCATTTCTTGGAAGACAAAATTTCCTCAGTCACGCGATAACAGTCAGTTAGGAGAGCACAAAAATACTTGAGGAGAGGAAGGTTTTAAAGAGAGTTTCATCCATAGGATCTGAAGGGACAACCAGGTTTAGTTGGGATTTCAAAACAGAAATCACATCAAGTAGACTCAATAAACTTCACCGCAGACACAAATTTTCCAGAAATTTATGAAGAAAACTGCAAATCACCAACTGCGGAAGGCAATTTTCCAGAAATATTTCCAGTATGACGCTCAAAAGATTAAATCAGAAAAACAGGTCCTTACATAAGGAAGACTATTCAGTTTTGTTTGCTACGAGGTTGACAATTAGCAACAAGAAATTACGAAATCAACCATAAAAGAGTGCAGAGAAAGTAAGGAAACTAAATAATTAAACCAGAGATCATGAGGAAAGCAAATTACCTGCATATTGGCGATCCTTAGGGGTACCAGACTTAGCGAGAACTTCGAGATCAACAAGACTCAAGGACATGAGGCCCAAGGTAAGGCCAGACATCAATCCAGCAAACAAAACCAGGAGCACGATTACGGCTAAGTAAACGAAAAATTCGGCTTTGCAACAGTGAATATGACTCGCCATTGAAGCTAACTCTCTAGAAACTTGAAACCGCTTGTTGTTGCTGCAAGAGAGCTATGGAAAGAAGTCCAATGCAGAAAAAGGAAAAGAGGGACAGCTACGATAGGGAAAAGAGGGTGAGATGAAACTGTGGAGAGAGGAGAATAGGCTGCGACGGACGGACGGAGGAAATTATGTACGATCGAAGCAGTAATTGCTTATGCGTATATATACAGAGAGATGAAGAATGAGGCGGAGAGAGGGCGGGAGGGAGAGGGAGAGGGAGAGAGATGGAAAAGGTTGCTTCTGCTGCTTCGGATTTGGCGTTGCTTGTCTTTTTTGGTTGTGACGAGTGGTGCAGTGCGCTGTCTTCCCAAAAAGCGTAACTGCTCCCAGCACTGATAAATATAAAATAAAAGTTTAATTTGTTGATACGAAGGAAATTAATTAAATCATTTTAAAATATTCATATTTATTTTTTTTTAAAATTATTTTGTCTAATTTATAAATTGATAAATAATTTAAAGATATATAATATATGATATAATTAAGTAACTTATTTACATTCCTTAATTATTTTTTTAACTTATTTACCTTTCTCAATACGTTCTAGATAAGTATATGAAATAATTTGTTATAAATTATGCCTTCTTTATCCGAGGTTAGCAAATAGAGTGGGTGTTGAATGAGGTTATAACTGGAAAAATTAGTAGATTTAATATATGAATTAGTTAAAATAATTTAATTTTTATGTGATAATTGGATAATTTTGTTATGATTTTGTTTTGAGAAAATTAGGAGAAAGTCACCCTTAAAAAATTTATTGTAAGAAGGACTTAACATAAGAGCATTTTTTTTATAAAATTTACAGAAAACTAATTAAATTTTTTATATAAAAATTTATCAGATTATTTTCATCAATAAAATTTCAACAGGGCTTTTTTCCAATTTTTTCTTTTGTTTTAAAAAATTAATTTATTAATAACCTTTAACGAATAAATAATCATTTGATTGAACAATAAAAATCAATATATAATGCTTCTCCGATCCTATAAGTATATTTGTATTTGTTGCAAAATTCCTTGAGATATGGTTATGATTATGAATATGCATTCTGGCTTTTTTTCTTTACCTTGAATATAAACTCTGACTTTAAATCATATTCATAAGGTGATCGTCTCATTTATAAGTACTCATCCTATTCTTGATATAGGATCTAACTAGTGAGTTGATCGAGAGAGAGGTGTCTTTATTGACTTTCCTCTCTATTTACTTTCCATTGAGTGTATCTATCATTATATCAACTTTTAATGATTGAGATATTTAATAATATATATAAAGAATAATATTATAATAAAAATTTATCATGATGAATCTCAACCATTAAAAATTAATCTAATAATTGATACACTCAATGAAGAGTAAATGGATAAAAAAATTAATGGAGACACCTCTCCCCTTAATCTAATTTGCGTCTTATTGGGGGAAAAAAGACAACAACGTATTATTGTTTAAGGCTAAGTGAGTGTTTGGCAAATTGTCAAACTTAGGTTTGCGTTACCCGAGACAAAACTTCTCTCACATATTTATCTCGTAAATTGTAAAAACTATTATAAAAAACTAATACAAACACACGCTAACTAAGAGCGATATTTATATAATATGAGGGGCCAAATTAAAAATATCACATAGCATAGAACAATTACATTGATCGGTTCATTTGCACATGTTGTATCTCTACATCCCTTTCCCAAGAACAATAATAATCATTCACTCAGTGCGTGGGAAGATTAAACTTGTTCCTAACATTTATCGATCTCCAGTCATGAATTTGGGAAAGCTCTTCTGTTTGGTGTACGTTCATATTTTAATCATCAAAATATACAGAATTGGTTTGATGAATATGAGAACATAATTTGGAATATTCTTAATCATTCAAAACCAACATCTATATGACTTTCTCATATTTATTTACGTACGTGCTACCGCTCCTTGGATATATGAAAGAATGGCATGCGGGTGTTTAGGAAGTTTTGTAACCAACTGCTTTCATATTAAATAAAATCAATTGGCTCATAAGACAACGTAGAATAGAATCTAAGGTGAGTTGCTTAATTTTGTTTATAACCAATAATAACTTTCATTTTAATGTATATCGATAAATTGATACGCACATACACATTTATTTTTTTAAAAGGTTTATATATATATATATATATATATATTATATTTGAGTCATTCAAAAATTTTAACCAGGACGTGATCCATATACTTTGTACAAAATCTGGTATGAGTAATATTATTCATGTATTGTGAAAACGCCACACACTATGGGCTTGTCTGATTCCGTTTTGTGTTTTTTATTCTCACAATCAGTTTTATAAAATAATTTTAGAAACAAGTTTAAAAAGAATGAAAAAATTTGTTTGGATAGATTATTTTAAAAAATATGTTTTTGATGTGATGTGGTGGTGCGGTCGCTAGCAATGACATGACGGTGATTATTATTGATAGTGTAATGTTGATAATAAATAAGCGACAACCTCAAAAAATAAAAAATAGGAAAACAAAAATAAGAAAACAATTAAAAACTGTTTTTATTTTTAAGTTTATAAAAACAACTTTTTATTTTTAGAAACAATTTTTTTGAAAATAGTTTACCTAGATTTTATTGTTTTTAAAAACAAAAACAAACAGCCCTTGTATCTTCTTTTGTCATCCCTTGATATGTGCATGACTGCATGTGGTTAATTCCTCGATTTTTGAACATAGATCGATCTCAATTCTTATTCTTAATTAGGGATCGAGTTGTAGTTTGATTTTTTTTTACTACTCCTCTAGTATTTAATGTAAACCTAATTAAGAATTGATATTGGTTATAAATATAAGACCTATTTAATTAACATATTTATCAAAAAAAAAATTTTTCAAATTAATTCTATAAACATTTACTCAACAATAATCAAATGGAAGAAAGATGAAGAGAATTAATGAAGACACATGGAATGTTTTAGAAAAAAATTCGTAAACTTAACTAACTTTCTTAATCTAATCAAATTAGTTAATTAAATCTTATATTAAACACTAGAGGAATATCTTTTAGGGAAAATCCCTCTAAACTACTTTGGAAATAAGGAAATCCCTAGTCAGTGCATTAAAATTGAAAAATCCGGATCAGTTTAGTGTCAATATGGATGAACAATGCGAGCGGCGCCAAAAGACGATTTTACCCTTCAGCCCTCATTCTCGCTACTTTAGAAATAACAACACGCGGTTCTTAATTAACAACTTCGGATTCTTGATTAACAACTCCCCTTTCTTATTTCACAACTTCCTAATTTAAGTTTCAAGGCTAATAACAACACCTCTTTTTTTATTAACAACACGCGCTCTTAATTAACAACTCCGAATTCTTGATTAACAATTTCATATTCTTGATTAACAACTCTAGTTTCATCTTTTTACTTTCACAATAAAAACACCGTTTTTGTTATTAACAACACCATATTCTACATTAACAACTCCCATTTCTTGTTTCACAACTTCGTAATTTAAGTTTCAGGGCCAATAACAACACATTTTTCTTTATTAACAACACCGTATTTTACATTAACAACACTATATTTTTGAAATGCGAATATGTGGAAGAATAAAGTGAAGTTGTTAATCAAGAATTCGGAGTTGTTAATAATAAGACCGGTGTTGTTATTGTGGAAAAAAAGATGAAACTGGAGTTGTTAATCAAGAATCTGGAATTGTTAATTAAGAACAGCGTGTTGTTATTTTTGAAATGGCGAGAATGAGGGCTGAAGGGTAAAATCATCTTTTGGCGCCGCCCGCACTGTTCATCTGCACTGACACTGGACTGATTAGAATTTTTTAATTTCAATACACTGAATAGAAATTTTTCTATTTCTAATGTATTTTAGAGGGATTTTCCCAATCTTTTAACTTGTAGACTTGCACATGCCAAGGATATATATATGAAGTAATGGTGTGTCTGCGTTTCCAATCCAGATTTGTGAAGCATATTCACAAGCATTTTAAATCTCTCTGGGCGTCGATGTCGTCGTCGTCTAATGATTAATAAGACAACAAACGGCACATGATAATTCCCACGATTCCCTCAATGATTAATTATATTGTTTACACACACCACACACACACACGACAGACATGGTTACGTGGGTGTGAAGGTGTGAAATCTGGAAATGCCAGGCAGACATGGCTTTGCCGCTTCTGATGTGATCCATGCTGATTTACTTCGTTCAGGTTATTAAAAAAAATAAGTTGATTATCTTAATTAATAAATTACAAACTTTGCATGCAGGACACAACACACATATATTAGCAAATAGATGTTACGGCTATAAATGATAACCTTGACATAATTCTGGCCATAAAAGTTTTTTTTTTCAAAGAAATTTATTAGTTGTTAGCTTAATATAATAAAAATATTGCTTTGGCAAAAATAAAATAAAATCTTGCTACATTTGATTTTATTATATTCAGTATGCTGATATTTTAATTAAATCTTATCACTTTCAAGCTAAACTATACGTTAAGTTTTCTAAATTTACATTAAGCTTCAATTTAGTCACTTAAATTTATAAAATGTATTTATAGTACCTTAATGTTAACATTGCTAGTATCATGAACGAAAAATATATGTGATCAAATGCTAACATATTAATCTTTAAATTAAAATTTTTAAATTGAAAAATATTTAAAAATGTCATCAAAATTTAAACGTTTAACACCAACAACTCATCTTTCAAAACATAAAAATATTTAATTAAAAAAATTAAATTTCAAGTATGTTTTGTTAGAATTTATTTGCAAAGTCACAATTTAAACCGGTTGAGTCAGTATTTTTCACTAATAAGATTGATGGTGTTAAGCGCTAACAGTTGGTATTTATAGAAAGTAAAACAAGAAAATAAAGCAGACGAATGAAGAATGAGAATTGTAATTTCATTGAATAAATTGTACAGTACATCTTTGTCCTATTTATAGGATATACAAAATCATCTCAACCATACACGTATTACATGTAAGAGAACATTCTAGATTTTATCCTATTACCATTTACTGTGCTTTCCTTTTTCTGTTATTTTGAGAAGGAGAATTTTCACTGTGGTTAATAGTATTAAAGGATTAAAAGTTCACTTTATGAATTTAAGGTGCTAAATTTTAACTTATGTAAGTTTAAAAGATTAAACATATAATTTATCCCTTTGCCTTTAAAAAAGGGTTTTAAAAAGAGAGATACGATAGAATCCAACCCAACAATGCAAAATTGCAAACTGCGGCTGCCAATCTGTAACTTTATGTTTAATACTGCTAAGTTGATATGATCCGAT
Organism: Inga laurina; assembly: GCA_963855925.1. Lineage (NCBI taxonomy): Eukaryota > Viridiplantae > Streptophyta > Magnoliopsida > Fabales > Fabaceae > Inga > Inga laurina. The sequence continues at coordinate 22,348,470 of OY979708.1, read as the reverse complement.
CAATAATTAATAATATTATTATTATAATAGGTGCATAATCAATTTAACGTTCTCTTGGAGGCTTGGAGCCACACGAGTGCACAATCCCCAACGATGTGCTAGACCCACTCACTTACTTTGACAGCTACAAATAAAAAAAAATTAGATAGTTCATTTATGTTGCGTGAATTTGTTATTAAAATTAAAGAATACAAAAAAAGTCCTAGAAGTTTCACTCAATGCCCATCAACGAAAATTTTTGGGACATTTTTACCCTTTAACCCAAGAATCAATTAAGAGCATTCTAAATTGGATTTTGCGTGATGTCATAGTCTCTAGCAGGAATCATGATTTAATTAGGTAAGAATATTTTTTTTTTAAATTACTGCATATAATATTTAATTTTTCCCTTAAGATGGTGCAATACATTTGTTTTTGACCCGTTATATTTTTCTTGTTTGACTTTTGTCCTTACTTGCGAATAATTAAGACATTGATGTCTATAATTATACAACTAAATGTGCAAGTCATTTGACCTTACCGTATGATACTATTTTTTGTCTTAATCAACTCTGTCGTAGGAAATGGTGATTGAAGTGCTTAGTATACATCGTTATCCTTCCTTATTATACGGTAATTGTCAAATACAACTACTTCAATATAAATTTTCATATAGGAGATCATTTTGTCTATGGAAAGTAGAAACCAAATTGTATTGCATGCATTTTATTTTTTTTTGATCAAATGGGTATTGCATGAATTCAAGATATTCAAATAAGCACATATGAACGAAAAGAAGAAAAACTTAGTACACTTGGCACACTTGATGTTGGGTGTTAGACCAACCCCAATTGGTAATAAAAACAGTATACTCCCTCCGATTCATAATATAAGTCACTTTTAAAAAATGATTTGACTTACAATATAAGTAACTTTAAGAGTAATTAATATTAAGTTGTCAATTTTATCCATATAATAAATATTTAAATATGACTCATTATATTTTTTCACTTTCATTTAAAACTCCATTTAGGACCGTATGAGCATATATTCATGAAAAGTTACTGCAGATTCACGGTGCAATGAGAAAACGTTCAGGAGGCAAGACAATATCGACACATGAATTGAGGCCCAACGATTATATTTTGGGCCTGATATGCCCAACAGCAATTGAATAAACACCGGGTTAGTTGTTATTCTCCTCATCCTCTTTGGTCTATGTGCGTGATCTTGCTTCGGTCGAAGTGTGTGTGACCCCAATGAAGCTATTTGGGTTATAAATAGGAACCTATTTATCTTCCAACACTAATCATAATAATTTTATTAATATAGTGTTGGTATAGTTGTGTAAGACCCATTAAAATTCTATAAATCTCGAGTTTGATTCTTGGAGGAGAAATTTGTGTTAGAGGGGTAGCCACAAAATCCAAATCGGAAACCCAATGATAATATTAAAAAAAGATAATTTTATAATTTTTTTGCCATTCATATTTAAAAAAAAAATTGGGGGAAAACACCCTTAAAATTTTTATTGGTAAAGATGATTTAAATCCGGGTACTAGTACTCTATGCATACAAAATTTACAAAATACAATATTTGATATGTATAAAAAGTTATCATGTCCTTCTCATTAATAAAATTTTTAGAATGAACTTTTTTCCAAATTTTAAAACTCATCCTATCCGAATAAAAATTTAATTTACAAGATTCAACCAAATAAGAGAAGTCTAATATCAACGCGTGAAGTCTGTATTAGACATTTCAGGTAAAAAAAAAAAAAAAGTCTGTATTAGACCATCATACTTAAATTACATATTGTTATATGGAAGACAAATAACTAGTTCTTAAATGAGAAAATCCCTAAAAAAGAACTCTAAAATAATGACAAGACAGAAGGTGATCCGAACTTGTATATTCCCGTAGAGGTGCTAGTACTTGAATTGTCTTTATTGAAATTAAAATGAAAAGACCCATTTACCCTTTACTTTATCAAAACTCTCTCTCTCTCTCTCATTCTCCTCTCTCCCTCTCCTTCTCTCTCCCTCATTTTCTCCATCCTCATCCTCTAGCTTGTGACTAGAGCCGGGAATTCGGGCCGAGCCCATTTAGGCCTGAGCCCGTCAAGGGCCGGGCCTATGATTTAGAGGCTGAAAATGGAAGCGGGCCTAAAAGGGCCGGCCCGTTTAACTTTTTTTTTAAAAAAAAAATGGGCACAAGGCAATGGGCAGTAAGTATTGGTCAGAGGGTAGAGTTAACCTAACCTAACCCTCATATCAGAAATGCCCTCACACTGACTCAGACCTCATTTGAAGCTTCTCTTCTTTGATTTTCTTTTTTCTTTTTTTGCATGTATACACCAAAATTCAAATAAGGTGTTATATTATTACTGACATTTGAAGCTTGTAGGCTTGTTTGATTGTGGTTGTGAACTTATTTAATTGGTTATGAACATTAATTATGGTTTGGACTTAAGTTTTAGTGTTTGTATTCTATTAAACTTGGATAATATTTATGTTTTAAATTAGTGTTGATGATATTTATGTTTTAAATTAGGTATTTTAGTCTTTATGAGAATAAGAAACAAAAAAGGAATGGCAAAAAAAAAAAAGGAAAAAACATAAACGGGCTTAAAGCCCGTCAGGGCCGGCCTACGGGCCTACCTTAAACGGGCCGGGCCGCTTCATAAGGGGTATGGATTTGAACTCGGGCCTAAACGGGCCGGCCCGTTTTCCCAGCACTACTTGTGACAAGGTCTCCAGCGACAGTGGCCTTCAACAACGGTAGTAGTTTGTGAGCCGTCGGATCTCATCCCCCCATTAAAATCGTTCAAGCACATGGCACAAAAGCTTTCCGGCGCCACCAACTGAATGTCCTGTTCGAGAAAATCAGGGGCGTTGAATGAGTGAAGGAGGAACGATGTTATCCTGAGGATTCAAAGTACAACAAAGATTTGAGGGTGATTATTTTGAATTTGGGATTTTAGGTTTTGATTTAAGTTGGGAGATTTTTGTTGTTCTGAATCTTATTTAGAAAGTGTAGGAAAGGTTCATCATTGACAAAATCATCAACAGAAAGTTGAGAGATTTGAGTTGGCAGGCTTTATTGGTATCCGAATTTGTGAAACCTTTATTTGAATTTATAAAAATCTTATGTCAAATCTTGGTTCATTTATGTTGTGTGAATTTTTTATTAAATAACCAAAAGTTAAAGGACAAAAAAATCTCGAAAGTTTTCATTCAATGCCCATCAATGAAAATTTCTGAAACATTTTTGTCCTTTAACCCAAGAACCGGGCATTCTAAATTAGATTTTGCGTGATGTGGTAGTCTCTAGCATGAATCATGATTTAATTAGGTAAGAATATATATATTTTTTAAATTACTGCATATAATATTTAATTTTTCCCTTAAGATGATGCAATACTTTTGTTTTTGACCCGTTATATTTTTCTTTTTTGACTTTTGTCCTTGCTTGCGAATAATTAAGACATTGATGTCTATTCTACTGTACAAATCACCTAATACAACTAATAAAATGTGCAAGTCATTTGACCTTACCTTATGATACCATTTTTTGTCTTAATCAACTCTGTGGCAGCAAATGGTGATTGAAGTGCTTAGTATGTGATCGTTATCCTTCCTTATTATAGGGTAATTGTCAAATACAACTATTTCAATATAAATTTTCATATAGGAGATCACTTTGTCTATGGAGAGTAGAAACCAAATTGTATTGCATGAATTTTTTTTTTTGATCAAATGGGTATTGCATGAATTCAAGATATTCAACTTAGAACATCTGAGCGAAAAGGAAAAAAACTTAGCACACTTGGAAAGAGTTTAATCAGCCTAAATAATTTTTATTATATGAGAGTTAAACAATTGATAAATTAATTAATTAAAATGAATGTGATTAAATAATTAAAAATGATTCCTCTTGAGTTATTCCAAATGTGCCAAACTACTCGTGATCAAAAAGTAATTCTACTCTCTGGAGAAATATTCTATCCATCTTACTGGGGCAAAAAAAATTCTATCCAAAATCTCACAGCAACTTTTGGTGGAAAAGTATAAAAAAAGAAAACAGGCATGCAGTCTTGTTTAAACTTTATTACAATTGTTGGACACTTAACGTTGGGCATTAGACCAAGCCCAATTGATAAAGCAATACACACTCTCTGATTAATAATATAGGTCATTTTTTAAAAAATATGGATTTATTTAACGTACTGTTAATATTGGACGTTAGACCAATCCCAATTGGTAATAAAAACAGTATACTTTCTCCAGTTCATAATATAAGTTATTTTTAGAAGAATGATTTGACCCACAATATAAATCATTTTAAGAGTAATTAATACCAATTTTTCAATTTTATCTATATAATTAATATTTAAATATGACCCATTGTATTTTTTTTTTTCTATCATTTAAAACTCACCGGATGAGGTATGAGCATATATTCATGAAAAGTTACTGCAGATTCACGGTGCATTGCGAAAACGTTCAGGATGCAAGGCAATATCGACACATGAATTGAGGCCCAACGATTATATATTTTGGGCCTGATATGCCCAACAGCAATTGAATAAACACCAGGTCAGTTCTTATTCTCCTCATCCTCTCTGGTGTATGTGTGTGATCTTGTTTCGGTCGAACTGTGTGTGGACCCCAATGAAGCTATTTGGGTTGTCAATAGGAACCCGTTTATCTTCCAACATTAATCATAATAATTTTACTAACATAAGGTTGGTATAGCGGTATGAGATTCGTTATAATTTTTTGAATCTTGAGTTTGATTCCTGAAGGAGATACTTATGTTAGAGAGGTAACCACAAACTCTAAATCGGAAACCGAATGATAATATTAAAAAAAAAGATAATTTTATAATTTTGTTGCCATTCATATTTTTTTAAAAAGGGAAAATAACCTTAAAAATTTTATTGGTAAAAATGATTTAAATTAAAGTACTAGTATTCTATGCATACAAATTTTACACAATACAATATTTTCTATGTATAAAAATTTATCATATTCTTCTCATCGATAACATTTTTAGAGTGAACTTTTTTCCAAATTTTAAAACTCATCCTATCCGAATAAAAATTTAATTTATAAGATTCAACCAAACAAGAGAAGTCAAATATCAACGAGTGAAGTCTGTATTAGACATTTCAGGTAAAAAAAAAGGTCTGTATTAGATCATCATACTTAAATTACATATTATTATATGGAAGACAAATAACCAGTTCTTAAATTTTGATTTCTTAGGAATAGTGCTGGGCAAACGGGCCGGCCCGGCCCTGCAGGGCCGGCCCGTGAAGGGCTCGGGCCTAAACGGGCCGGCCCGTTTAGGCCCGTGAAGGAATCCGTACCCTTTTAAGGAGGCCCGGCCCGTTTAAGTTAGGCCCGCGGGCCGGCCCGCGGGCTTTTGGCCCGTTTATATATATATATTTTTTTGCAATTCCTTTTTTTCTCTTATTCTCATAAAGACTAAAATACCTAATTTAAAACATAAATATCATCAACACTAATTTAAAATATAAATATTATCCAAGTTTAATAGAACACAAACACTAAAACTTAAGTCCAAACCATAATTAATGTTCATAACCAATTAAATAAGTTCACAGCCACAATCAAACAAGCCTACAAGCTTCAAATGTCAGTAATAATATAACACCTGATTTGGATTTTGGCGTATACATGCAAAAAAAGAAAAAAGAAAATCAAAGAAGAGAAGCTTCAAATGATGTCTGAATCAATGTGAGAGCATTTTTTATATGAGGGTTAGGTTAGGTTAACTCTACCTCTGACCAATGCTTACTACCCATTGTCTTGTTGCCATTTAAAAAAAAAAAAAAAAGTTAAACGGGCCTAAAAGGGCCGGCCCTCAGGGCTTCAGGGCCGGCCCTTGACGGGCTCGGGCCTAAACGGGCCGGCCCTTTTAGGCCCGCTTCCATTTTCAGCCTCCAAATCATAGGCCCGGCCCTTGACGGGCTCGGGCCTAAACGGGCCGGCCCGACGGGCTCGGCCCGAATTCCCGGCTCTACTTAGGAAGGAAAAAAAAAAAAAAAAAACTCAAGTACGTACAGGATAGCAATCGTATATGGAACTTATCTACCATGCGCCTCTCGCGCCATCACTATTCACGGATTAGAATCTCCAATTCTCCGCTGTATCGACTTCCAGCTTAATTTCCGAATTCCTCAGAATGGTGGACCCTATAAATTATAGAGTAAAGTGTGATTTTGGACAGTCTAAAGAATCAGCTTTGCTGCATGATTCATAGCATCACACGAAAAATCATATATTCAAAATAAGATAAAATTAATGCGCTTGAGTTCTTAGTTTGCACCACTCTGTCTCAGTGTGAGCCTCGAAGACGATAACCGTAGATCTGAGTCGGGAACGAAGAGATTTACCTTCTTTGATTTTGTGTCAGGTAACCGTTTTCGAGCTTCCCGAATGATCAATCTTCAATATCCGCCATCTTTCAGATGATTAACCCTTTTCAGGGCGTATGTGGACTTGTTATATAAGTTGGAGCTTGAATTCGCTGCAATAGCTAAAACTTTGCATTATAACATAATTACTTTTGAATTTTTGTTTGATATATTCTGAACATGAGTCTAGATGTCATGAACTGTTTGTAAATTTGTGACAAAATATGATTGCTCAAACGTCTTAGATTGAGAACACTATATTGAACTTGCTGCTAAAACATATGCTAGGTTTGAGCAGCTCGTTGCTATTATCATGTCAAGGAGGCCAGCATATCCTGCTCGCGTTTCACCCGGTGGAGGAAATATACCTTTTGTGGCTTCAGTTCGATCTAAATCTCGCAACTCCCCATTCCTATCCATTGGGCTCGTTGTACTGGTACTTCTAAGTGTTATTCTATTTCTGTTAAACTAGTATCTGGATTCACTGAATACCTGGCATCTTTAGGTTTGGTTTGTGATATTTCTAATGGCTGCCACCCGTCTTTCCAAAAATTCTGCGTTTTGTTATATTTCATGGTGTTCTTTATCCAGAGTTTTTGGCGGGGCTTATTTTCAATTGATTGGATACTTAATTGATTTATTTTTTTAATAATTTCAGGGCGCAATCTTTCTCATTGGTTATTGTTACAGCAATTCAGGTTTGTAAATGACCTATTAATTGACATCCTCACTAGGATCTTGAATCCATCACTCCCTCATTCTTGTACATCGAATTCCAATCAGCACAATTTCAGGGCTTCTCAACCATCCATGTTATGTGAATTTGGTTTTGTGAGTAAAAAGGCTGCTACAGGCAAGGCTATCACAGTTGAATATACAAATGACTTACCCTCAAAGCAACTGGGAAAACATTAAAGAATAAAATTGAATTATATTGACAGAAATTGTGGCTTCAAGCTACACCCATGGAATTGCTCCAAAACACCATAACTAGATGAACTGTAGTCCAATTCAAAAGAGTCGGGGGGGGGGGGGGGGATTACAGAAAAACTTCCTTTAAGCTAAGCTTTCTTCCATTCCATTTTTAAAGACTCTCCTGTTTCTATTTTGGAATCATACCCACTGCAGTAGCTAAACTGGTACCACTCTCTTATCAAGTGAACCCTGGCAATTCTTCTATCAGCTTACCATACCAAATATTATACAGAATAAAGGCCTTGCAAAGTTTTTGTTTTTTTGGTCGCTTAATGAAGCCAAAAACTGAGAACAATACGAATTGGTATGCTTTTGCAAATGATCAGCAGCTTATGTATTAGCCTCACAGATCTGGCATCATCATGCAATGCTCTGTTTATTATTCTCAAATTGTCAACGTTATAAAAGAAACAAACATAATGCAAATTTTTTATGAGATCTGAGATGAGGTGAAGATATTATGAATCCTGAACTTCCCTTTTCTTTGAAATTGCAGGTGGGGCAAACAGTGGTCTGAAGGGGTTAAGTAAACTTGAAGGTAATGAAATATACCATTTTTGTGACCTTTTTCAAGCTTTCAAAACATTTTTGATGTGGGACAACTTGCTCAAGTGTTTATTTGAAGTTGTAATACTGAATTTCTTCGATTTCTCTTTCTTCCAATTTTTATTATTAGTATGTACATGCAGGTGGTGCTTCATGCACATTAGAAGTTATAAAAGCACTGCCGGTTTTGAAGAAAGCATATGGGGACAGGATGCAAAAAGTTTTACATGTTGGCCCTGATACTTGTTCTGTGGTATCTAGTTTGTTGACAGAAGATACTGAGGCATGGGGGATAGACCCATATGATTTAGATGATGTTGATGCAGAGTGCAAGAGTCTTGTCCACAGGAGCATTGTGCGTGTAGCTGACATTAAGTTTCCTCTACCCTACCGTGCAAAATCATTCTCTATTGTTATTGTGTCAGAAGCATTGGATTACTTATCTCCAAGATACCGTAATCAAACTTTGCCTGAGTTAGTAAGGGTATCCGGCAATGGTGTTGTCATCTTCGCTGGTACATGATATATTCCCTTTTGTTGCTTCTTTTCTTCCAATTTTATATTTTTAACATTATAATCTAACAAAATATTGTTTTGAACTAGATTTTTGTTGGGAATCTTCTTTGGCATATTTATTTGACCATCAAAAGGAAACATTTATACAGACAACTACAAAAGCCATCTTTCTGATTTTGTGTATATCGACATGGAAATGATAGTGTAATGACATCATGCAATCCTTGTAGCTAATCCCACTTGGTGGGATATGACTTCTTGTTTGTGTTGTTTCATGGAAAGGAACAAAAGAGATTGGGACATTAAGTCACTAAACCTCTAAATTCCAACCATATAAACAATCAAGAGTGTGATAAACTGCTGATTGTAGCCAATTTACAATTTTATCATGGCTCATTATAATTGTGCATGGTTTTCCTCCTTCTGTTAAGTTAGTCCTAACCTTACATTGTTTACCACTCTAGTCTTATTTATAAGTCCTTTTTCACCAAAAAATTTGGTCCTATTTATAAGTCCAGTTTCAGTCTAGCAAATGAGATTGTGACAATTTTGCCCCTATTTATTGTACCAATCAAGAAATAATTTAACGATAGATAGAGAAGAAAGAGTTGAAATTTATCTATTCATAAATGAGGGTATGGTTGGAAATTTACCCCATAATCATTGAATTAACTAGCTCTCTTTGATATGTGAGATTTAGTTAAAAGGGACTTATAAATAGGACTAGAGTGGTACAACTTAAACTTTTTTTTGTGTGTGTTTTTTTTCCCACAAATTGTGTTAACTGTGCTTTATAGGAATGAATTTTTGTTTTCTTTTTTGTTTCTTGATAATGCATTTTCATGCAGGTTATCCAGGTGAACAGCTAAAAGCTGGAAGCAGAGATGTGGCCAAGTTTGGCCGTCCGGTAAGTGACTCTTACTGATTGGATTTCAATGCTTATTGCTAATTTGCCACGATTACAATCTCGTTTTGCTCTCACTTCTACATTGGGTGATTAATGCAACAATTTAATTGATAGAATTGCATAAAGTACCTAAAAATAAAATGGGACTCATGATCCTAAAAATATACTTTTTGCTTAATAGAAGATAAGGCCGTAGTTTTTTTTAACAATTTTTTCTTTTTAGTTGTAAAATTTTTAAAATTTAAATTTGGAAGGCAAAGAAGTTATTAACGGGTGATTTTGCATGCCACTGGCCACGGTGATATACTTTAAAATCTGTAATTCATATGTGATGATCAAGGGAATGACACTGATCAGTTCTTTCTTTGATCAGATTCATTTGGGCTTTACCTAAGTTTTCTTTCAAAACCATCTTAAATTTTGTTGGAAATACTAAAAATTTTGGCTATTGAACTAAAATACACAGCTCTGATGGGATTTTGTTTTTATAGGCCAAACCGCGCAGCCAATCTTGGTGGATAAGGTTTTTTGTTCAGAATAGTTTAGAAGAGAATGAAGTTGTGGGAAAGAAGTTTGAACAAGCATCACTCAAGAGTTCATACACACCAGCTTGCCAGGTTTTCCACCTCAAATCACTCCCCTGAAAATTTTGCTCTCATATCTCCTTACTTATATCTTACAGAAACTATTCTGGTCTTTTATTTACATTCTGAATTATGATGCCGATGAGACAATATAGGCCTGTTTTCTGTGGATATATCTAGGTTAGTTTATGAGTTGATGCCTATGTCGACTCCTTGGTTTTGATCGTGGGTATGAAGCTGCATCAGAATATCATATAACTACTTGCTTTTATGATTTGTTGTGTAATAACAATACTGTAAAGTTTCTCAGACGTGTGGTCACAAGACAGCTATAAAGCGAGCTAGGAGCAAGGGAGAATCTCCACTTGTGAGTTTGTATCAGAATTCTGATCTTGTAAGATCAAGGCCATCACTCATGTATTGAAATCTCTTTTTGTTTAATACTACTTTCTTTGGCTCTGGTCCTAAATATAAGACCCACTTAACTTTTTTTTTTTTGGAGAGATTAAAGAAGTTAAATAAATTACTTAACCATATCATATATTGTGTATCATTAGATTATATATTAGTTTATAACTTAGGTAGATTGGTTTAGAGAAAAATGATGAATAAATAAATACTTTAAAGTAATTTAATTAGCTTCATTAATTTTTTTTTTAAAAAGAAAAAAGTTAATTGAGTCTTATATTTAGAAGTAGAGGGGTACTATACTAGTTGGAACTTCAAAACATGTTTAAGTAGTTTAAGTAACACTATGCTTGTTGTGTCCATGTAATTTACAAGCATATAGATTTCTATAATTTGTGTAATAGACTAATCCTATTACGTGTAAATTATGAAAAATATAATCAATTTTTTACAATTCATATATCAACGAAATTTCATCAAGAACTTGTTAAAAAATGTCAACATTTTCGATTCCCTGTTCTTAAAAATTAACATTTTTATTTTTAAAAAAATTTATAACTCATCAAATTCATTACATTATTTAATTAATACACACATATTTTGATTGGATAGAAATGTGAATGTTTAAATAAGAAAGGCTTAAAAGGTAAAAATACCCATAAACTTTTCTCAAAAGAGTATCCACAACCATAAACTTTTTTTAGATGCAAAAGTAACCATAAAGTTTAAAAAAGGAGGCAAAAGTGACACTTCCATTAAAACTAACTAACAGCCGTTAACTCTAGTGCAAAAGTACCAAAATACCCATATCTAAAAAAAAAAAATATTAAGATGCAAAAATACTCATAATTTTTTTCTTTTAAAAATGCGTCCACCACCATAAAACTTTTTTGGGTACAAAAGTAACCATGAACTTTCAAAAACGGGGCAAAAATGACACTTCCGTTAAAACTAACTAACAGCCGTTTACTCCAGTGCAAAAGTATCAAAATACCCCTCTCTCAAAAAAGGTCTCCCTCTCCGTTCTTGCTGCCATCACCAAGGGTTGTGAGTATTCTCCCTCCGTCAAACATCACTATCATAGCAGTCGACACTTCTTGGCAGAGAGGAGAGATTGAGACTTTGGAACACGGAGGAAGAGGAAGACATCGGCGCTTCACCATCAACTGCCATAGTCGGTGTTCATTGAATTTACTGCAGTCATCATCAACCTTTCTCTCACTTCCTTTGTCGAGCACCACCACCATCATTTTCCTCACCACCAATATTGTTTTCATCCTTTAGTCACACACAGATTCTCGTCCTGGGGTTCTTGTTTGGCAGCTAACACAGCAAACGACAGAGCTCCGGCGACGTCAATCTTAGGAAACGTCAAACCCAATGGGTTGCTGCACACCGTCTACAACACATTGTTTGCCTCCCTATGATGTGCCACCCCATAGTTATTTGGGTACTTTTGCACTAAAGTGAATGGCTGTTAGTTAGCTTTAACGAAAGTATCATTTTTGCTCTGTTTTTGAAAGTTCATGGTTATTTTTGCATAAAAAAAAATTTATGGTGGTGGACGCACTTTGAAAAAAGTTTATAAGTATTTTTGCACCATAACCTTTTTTTTAGATAGGGGCATTTTGGTACTTTATCACTGGAGTTAACGGTTGTTAATAAGTTTTAACGGAAGTGTCACTTTTGTCCCATTTTTGAAAGTTTATAGTTATTTGTGCACCCGAAAAAAGTTTATGATAACGAACACACTTTTAAGAAAAAGTTGATAGGTATTTTTGGCCCTTAACCCAATAAGAAAATAAAACATTTTCCAAGGATAGGCATTACCTTTTAATAATCATCTTTGATAGGTTAAATAAGACGTGCAATCTTTTTTTTTTGTTTTGGCCAAAAAGGCATGCAATCTACTGTGGGACAAAAGAAGTAATTAAAAGCCTATTTTAATATTTTACAGAATCATTTTTCTTAAAAACATAGATGAACTTGTGTAATATCCCAAAATTTAGTGAAAGGTTAAATTTTCCTAAAAGAAAATTTAAATAGTGTTAGAGATTAATCTTGAGAAATAAAGGCCTATTTTCTCAAAAAAAAATTGAGAAACAATAATTAGAGATCATAATTTAACTTGAGAATTTTTGACAAATTCTTTTTAAGACTCTATGAAGTTAATTAAATAAGAGAATCCTTAAAAATTATTAAGGATTGATTTATGAAATTAAATAATAAGTTAAAGTATGGAACCTACGAAATTTAAAAAATCTTAAATTAGATAAAGGAGAAAAATTAGAACCTAATGTATATAACTAATAGAATAAAAATATATCTATGTATATCTAAAAACACACACACCACACTTGGCATTTTATAAGAGCACCCAACAGCCCTCATAATTTGTTTCTATCATTAAAATTGCATGGTCAATTCACAAACACACACACTTACCTTCCCGTAGACAAAAGGATCACACCTCATGCACTCTTTGGTTACTTAAAACACTCCCTCATCTCTCATTTCACCACGTTGCCCAGAGAAGAGAGAGCAAAAGAAAAAAAAATAGAGAAAACAGAATTGAGAAAGAGAGAGACATGAGTGAGAGAGGTGAACCAGAGGAAGCTAACGTAGGAGAAGAGGAAGAAGGAAGCTCCAAACTTCACATGCAACATCATAAACATATTTAGGTGAGTCTCCTACACGTTAATCTTTGTTTTCCCATTGGATTTGAGGCTGTTTTCTGGGTTGTTTCATGGCTGGAAGTGAGAAAATTCACCGGAAAAGTTTCTGTCACTGAAAAATTTTAAAACCAGTGATTGTGTATCAATTGGAAACAGGGGAAATTCTTGAAAGTTAAGTCAGAAACAGGGGAAATTCTGGACGCCCAGGTTTTGGCAGTTGGTTATGTTATGTTTTTTAATAATATAATTTTATCCAATAGCTATGAAACTTTCCAAAACAAAAATATACATGTTAAGCTTTAATTTAATATATAAAATGTGTTATTTGGATAAGTATATTAAGAGATATGAATTTTTGAAGTTAGTTGCTGTCATATTATGTTTCTGAAAGTCATATTGGTTGTGGAGAAATTTTGGAAAATTAAACCTTGACCAAAAATCATGAAACTTTCTAGATTTAAACTAGACATTTAGAGCTTTAACTTGATAGATAGAATATAATTTTTGGACTAGTAGATTAAAAGATATAATTTTTTAAAATTGTACTATGTTTCTGGAATGCAATATGGGAACAGGGGAGTTTGGTGCATTTCTGGGAAGAATGTGATAACATTGACCAGCCTTGGATATTTTTCCTTGAAAATACACTTAGAGAGCTGTACATAGACTTTAGAATCAGTCAATTTGGAATTTCCTAGAATTAATTATGAATTTTCAAAGTTGATTGAAAATCTGCTAGTTTTCTAAAAATGTGAAACTGTACTGTGCAGAAATTGTTAAAGCTGTGATAGATAACCAGTAGAATATATTTAAAAGGCAGTAGTAATGTAAGTAATAACCAATTACTGTTAACTTAAATTTATAGGAATCAGTAATAGCCCGAGTTGAATTCAAGTTGTTGGACAAACAAGGAAATTGAAAAAGGACTCAGGTAGTACCCTATCCCTTATACCATATGTGTTGCTTTGTAAGTATTCTCTATCATCTGTGCATGTACAGGATAGTTAGTCCTCAGTAGTAAGACCCGTGAGTACAAGTTGCACCAGGAGTAATTGGGGGGGCGTCTTGAGCCAGGTAGGCTCGAGGCAGAAAGCCTGCGAGTACACCTTATATGGGGCAAGGCCCTGGGCTGCCAGATTGAGATCGTCAAGCGCTGTGGTTCTGTGCTAAGGGACCAGTTAGGCCCTTTATTTGCTACATACTATAAGTGTTATTGCTTTGATGATTGCTTTACATGTTTAGTATTTTGCATATCATATGAGTGATCTGTGTACTACTGAGATTCTTTTAATCTCACCCTTTTTCAACAAATGATATACAGCAAAGGCATCCAAGCTTCAATAGCAAGGAAGGTAATATGAATGGGTGAAGAAAACGCTAATTAAATAAGGATTATTTGGTTATCATTTATGTTGGATGACTGTATAATATGTGAATGTAAATAAGCAGAAGTTTTAAATATTAAGTGTTTGAAAATGTTTGGGTGAAGAGGGTGTGTTGTGACTCACAAAATTATTTAATGAAATTTTATGTTTCAAAAAAATACCAGATGAGTGGAGGAAAAGTACTTTGATTCTTATTTATAAGAATAAAGGGGATATTCAAAATTGTGCAAACTATAGAGGAATCAAGCTTAAGAGTCATACAATGAAATTGTGGGAAAAGGTGATTGAACACAGGTTGAGATTAGAGATTGATATTGTTGAAAACCAATTTGGATTAATGGTAGGAAGGTTTACAACGGAAGCGATTTATTTATTAAGGAGGCTAATGGAAAAATATAGGAGCAAAGGAAGAGATTTGCATATGATTTTCATTGATTTGGAAAAAGCATATGACTGTGTGCCAAGAGAGATACTTTGGAAAGCCTTAGACAAGAAGGGAGTACAGTTTGCATATATCAAAGCCATTTAGGACATGTATGATGGGGTTACAATCAATGTTAGAACGCCTGGAGGTGTAATAAAGGACTTTCCTATAATAATTGGCCTACATCAGGGATTAAATTTGAGCTCTTATTTATTTAACCTAGTGATAGATGTTCTAATTGAGCCCATAAAAGAGGAGATCCCTAAATGCATGCTTTTTGTGGATGATATAATTCTGTTGATTGAATCCAGGGAGGAAATTAATTCTAAACTTGAGATATGGAGATCGACTTTGGAAGTGAAGGATTTTCGTCTAAGTAGGAGCAAAACTGAATATATGCATTGCAAGTATGATAAAATACAAGGTCGAAGCGAAGTGGAAGTTAAATTGGGGGGGCAAGTCATTCCGCAAGTGACAAAATTTAGGTATTTGAGATCAATTATACAACAAGATGGTGAAATTGATGGAGATGTCAATCACAGAATTCAAGCTGGATGGTATAAATGGAGAAAAGCCATTGGAGTTATTTTTGATCGGAAAGTACCTAATAAGGTAAAAGGGAAGTTCTACTGTACTGCTATAAGACCGGCAATGCTATATGGTAGTGAGTGTTGGCTTTAAAGGGACAACATGAACATAAAATAGGGGTGGCTGGGATGAGGATGTTGAGATGGATGTGTGGTTATACAAGAAAAGATAAGATTCGTAATAATTATATACATGAACGAGTTGGAGTGACCTCTATTGAAAGAAATGGTAGAAAGTTGTTTGAGGTGGTTTGAACATGTTCAACGAAAGCCATTGAATGCACCGGTGAGGAGGGTTGATCAAGCAGTATGGAGTCCTGTAAAACGAGGTAGCGGAAGGCCGAAGCGAACGTTCAATGAGATCATAGAGAGAGACCTTTTGATTAATAATATGCCTAAAGATATGGTTTTCGATAAAGCACAATGACATCGTGCAATCCATGTAACCGACCCCATCTAGTAGGATAAAGGCTTTATTGTTGTTGTTGTTGTTGTACATAAGTAGAAGTAGCAGTAGTAGTATTAGTAACTGTGACACCAACTGTATTAGTGTAACCAGTATACTAAGTTTTCGTCCAACACGCTAGTATCCAAACAGGATAATTGAACTAGAATCGGACAACCAAACATTAAAAACCCATAAGCTAACTGCCACTACGAGGGTTTTGGATTGAGAACGCTCTGATTTTAATAAAAGGAATTAAAAACTGATGAGTTATAATGAAATTAAAAACGAGACCACACTTAAAAGTATTTTAAAAAGTTTTTGAAAACTCATTCAAGTGCAGGATCGATCCTGTATTGAAGTTGGGAATTCAACTGTTTTCAAATGATCATTAGTGTCAGTTTTGTAGTCATTATATGTTCAAACTCATCTAAAGGCTTCAGAAAATTTTGGTGTTACAACTTGCAAGTCGCAACTAGGTTTATATTTTAGTGATAAAATAGGTGGTTGAAAATCGACATTACATTTTTTAGCTAAAACGAGTTTGAAGAGAACATATGACCAATTAATGTAATTTTAACTTTTTTAGCGTTTTCAAAATGATGTTCAGGTCAGGTTTGTCTTTACCGCCTGGAGCGACACTAGTTTTGGATATCAAGTGAAGTGAGTTTTAACGCCAATATTCACTTCCCACTTACTTAAAACTTCAACACATGGCCAGGGAAGGAATTATAAGATGCTTTTCCTTTCATAATGGTTTTTCTAGACCTTTTCATAATGAATTGGATGGATATAAGGTAAAAATAATTTATTAGTGAAGGATTCAAAATGGCATTTTCTTTTGAACTTTTCCCCCCCTTATCATTAGGAAAGACAAGAAAATTTCACAGCAGCAAATAGTCTTTAGGATATCTCTTAAATTTGAACCCATAGCTAGCTGATAATGAAACTTAAATAGATATTTTTTTTTTGTTTCCTACTCAGTGTGTGTTTGGATTAACTTTTAAAAATATTTTTTATAATTTATGAGGTAAGTGTGTGAGAAAAGTTTTGTCTCGGGTTACCCAAGCCTAGGTTTGAAACCTAAATTTGATAAATACCCAAACACGCACTCATACGAACCTATGTCCTTGCTTTTCTATCAATCTCTAATTCTAATTTCCATCCCCAATATGATATTATGGTGCCAGTATAGACTGAAATTTCATTCTTCACTAATAAATTATTTTTACTTATTTATATCCATCCAATTCATTATGAAAGAAATATTTAAAATAAAAATTATAAATTATAATCTATATCGTAATAATTACGGAGTATTAAAAAAAAACACTACTGTTAATTACTGAATCCATTTTGAGGAGCAATATTGATGTTGTATGAAATGCTGTGCCAAAATTAGTAACTCAAATATGCGAGCGTTATAAGTTATAACTTATAATGGCATTGGCAGCAAGCGAGCGAGCGTGTGGACAGTTCACAGAACTGAACATGTTCCATGGCGGCAAGAGATCCCAACCTCATCACCAGCGCCAAGAAGATCCCTCTCTTTCCTCTTCTCTCTCTCATTTGCTTCACTTCCATCTTCCTTATTCTCTCCCAGTTCCGAAAGGCTTCTATTCCTTCGGCATCAACTTCTCCTCATCGCAGCTTCGACATCGCCGATGAGGATTCGCGGAGCACCGTTCGGGTCGGGTCCTGCGACTATTCCGACGGATCCTGGGTTTACGATCCGAAGGCGTCAAGTGCTAGGTATGACCACACGTGCAAGGAGATTTTCAAGGGCTGGAATTGTAGGCTGGGCAACAAATCAAACGCCGGAGATATTGTCAAGTGGCGGTGGAAGCCAAACCGCTGTGATCTTCCGCAGTTTGACCCCGTTAGGTTTCTTCAGGATTACAGAGATAGCAGCATCGGTATTCTACCCACTTTTTCGTTTTTTTGTAGCTTTAACAGTGTATTTTTACTTGAATTCATTTGCATTTGAGCCATTTAGAAATAGAAATCATGTTAGTGGGACATCACTTGGTTACTTGGCATCCAGTTGACCTGCATTGCCTGAATGTTATAATAAGCGAGTTTTGTCATTTTTGGTTGTCCAAGGATCATAACTATAATGAAAGAATTTAATTATGTAATTTTCATTAAAAATAAAAGTGAACAAATCAAAACTGCCGTGCCAGAGAGATTCAAATTGTACCCTTCCTTTTAATGGAACAATTAGTTTTGTAGTTGTAGGTTCGTTATTCAAGAACACTGAGCGGTTTTTCTTATTCCAAGTAAAAAATACAGCACTTGAGTTCACGGAAAATTGTGTGAATGTGATTGTCAATTTGATTCTCTCTCTGTGATTCGGGCATCACTTTGATATTTGATGGCACGATTTCCTTTCATTTTCACCTAGAGCTACTGAAATTATTATAAATTGAAACAAAACTATACGGTCGTGTATGGACCTGATGATGATACAATCTTTTGAAAAACAAGAATAGGCTCTTTGGGCTCCTAATAATACCAATTTGGCTTTTTCAATGATTTATGGTGACTTTAACTTGTTTTCACGCTGCAGGTTTTGTTGGGGATTCCTTAAACAGGAATATGTTTGTGTCACTTTTCTGCTCACTTAAAAGTGTGTCCAATGAAGTGAAGAAGCGGCGACCAGCTGGTGCTGACCGTGGATTCACATTTCTGCAATACAATCTCACCATTGCATATCATCGAACAAATCTCTTGGCTCGTTATGGTAGGTAAGCTTATTGTTATGATGATTTGATTTGTAATTCTTATTTTGAGCTCTTGTTGGCATCATATACGATCCTTTTCTATTACCTTTTTTTTTCAGTTACGATATCTTTTAAGTTTTAAGTAGTAAACTCAGAACTGGATCATGATGTGCTTTTTGAATAGAAAAGTCATTAATTTAGTGTAGCGTAGAGGAAGAGTTGCCTCTCAATTATTTGTTTTTGATGAGAAATACAATAGCAGCCTCCTCATTGTCTCAAAAGTTACAAAGGCAATTAGAGTTAGGTGGGAAGCATCTAATATTACCTTGTACGTTATTCCCTTAATGTATGGTAAGGACTTGGAACTGCTAGAATAATGATTGAATGAACAATGGGAGGCTAACCAACCATTGGGAGGTTTTAAAAATTAGGGTGTGTGGTGGGAAGGTTTTGTTTTGAACCCCCTCCAAACCCACTCTATTCTATTATTTTAGAACTTCCAATCAATGGTTTACAATTTTCTCACATCCCACTCTATCGAAACAAATAAGCCTTTAGTGGCTATAGAGCAGAAAGCAGTATATACACTGAACCCCTTTTCCTTATATTTTTTAAGAATGTGAATTTCCTATTTTTTTTTATTTTGGTATTATTGTGGACCAAGTTTCTAGCAATATTCAAATCATAAAAAGTATGCTCATCAGTATTATCAAGTGACTTCAGCCTCTAACAGAAGCTGCATGCAAGCCAGTGTCATGATGTGACAACTGTTGTTAGATATTTGTTTGTCTTTATGTGTTGTAGATTGTTGAGTTCACGTTTCCAGCGTTTGGTAGGTGTTTTTTTGCCCTGCTTTCTTTCGTTAAGATGATCTACTTGATTTTACGCTATTAGTTAGACTGTAATATTTTTGGGCTGCATTTTAATGAAAATTGTTGTTCCCCTGTTTCATGCAGATGGTCAGCTAATGCCAATGGTGGTGCGTTAGAATCTCTTGGATTCAAAGAGGGTTTTAGAGTTGATGTTGATATCCCAGAAAGCACATGGGCACAAGCTCCAAGTTTTCATGATATTTTAATTTTTAATACTGGTCACTGGTAATTTTTTATTATTTCCATATTTCATCAATTGATGTGTGATTCTAGCTGCTTTCATTTCTAGTTGAGCACATTTTAGAAAATTTCATGCAACAGATTTTATGATTTTTGAGATTCTTTATGGTTATATGAACAGGTGGTGGGCCCCTTCAAAATTTGACCCTGTGAAGTCGCCTATGCTTTTCTTCAACAAAGGTCAGCCAATAATCCCTCCATTGCCTCCTGATCGTGGCCTTGATTTGGTTTTGGAGCACATGGTATGGCTAATGCATTGCTTTCTTATCCTCTCTAATGATCAAACCGCATATGCGATATAATACTAGAGCTCTAAAGTTAATCTGTTAATTTATACATGGTCACAGCTGGATTTGTCCAAAATTAAATCCCTTCCTTGGGCAATTTTAAAAACTCAATTCCTCACCTAGCAATAAAATTTGGTTATTGAGTGCAGAATTATTAGCCCTGATTATTGAAAATCTGGAAGATGCTTATAGGAGAATTCATAGTTATTGATTTATGAACAGATTCTGCTGTTGTCGTCAACTCTCTTTTAGCCATAAATTTTTGTGGTGAGTCATCATAATTTAACATTTTGGAATGGTTTTCTTTACAGATATCATATGTGGTGGAAAGATCGAAATCAAATGCAGTAAAATTTTTCCGCACTCAATCACCCAGACATTTTGAAGGTGGTGATTGGGATCGAGGTGGCTCTTGCCCAAGGCTCCAACCTATATCAACAGAGCAGGTACTTCCTCCGAAAATTGTATTGTATCCTATTAATACCTCTGGAAAAATAAAATTGGAACCAAATGTTGCTTATGAGTAAGTGATACAAAAGTTTGTGACGAAGGTTATTTGATAATTGGTTCATCTTTGGAATGCTAAAATGGGGTTTAAGTTGTTAAAATCTTTAACAAATCTCCTCATACGAAAATCCTAATTCACTACTTTGTAGTAAGTTTCATTTAATTATAAAAAGAAGGGGTAGCATGGATATATTTTCTGACCATTTAATTATAGAGATTTAATCCTTATACCAATTAAGTATCAGAGATGGTCATACTTAATTTTCAAGAGATGACATGCATTTTGTGCTCCGGATTCTAGTTTCACCCAGAATAATCAAAAGCGAAGAGTAATGAAGTAACATAATGCTAACCACATGTGGTTAGGTCAAGTGGCAGGGGATGGGTGGGGTATGGATAATTTTAGGTTTAAACTCACTTGGTGTATTAAACCCAGAGAGAGGAAGTAACACAATGCCGATAAAACAAAATCAAACCTGCAAATACTGATTCTATGGATGAAAAATTTTCAAGGAGTGAACTGATATTAACCTTATCTTTTGTGGAAGGCCGAAATTGGGTTTAATGAATTATAATAAATTCATCTGATTTACTTAATATTCTGATTCAGCAAGTTGTTTCCTTTTCAGGTGGAAAACCTCTTCTCAGTGAATAATAATGGGACAAACGTGGAGACTCGATTGTCCAACGAACACCTCTATAAGGCGCTTTCAGGGTCTGGTTTTGTTGTTTTGGACATAACTCATCTGAGTGAGTTCAGAGCTGATGCTCACCCATCTTCGGCCGGTGGAAAGAAACACGATGACTGCATGCACTGGTGTTTACCAGGGCTCACAGATACCTGGAATGACTTGTTCATAGCGCATCTATATCCTATCAGGAACAGAAATTGATGTTTGGCTTATTCATATTCATATTCCACTTACAAAGAAAAGAAAATTGTTCACACATGTTTCTCTTGTACTACGCGCGTGTTTTAATGACTTTGATTCAATTATTCTAGTTCAGTGTATAGATTAGAGTACTATTCTCAATTTTAAGTTACAGAGTTGAATTGATGATAAGATGAAATGGTTCACATGATACAAGTTTTAATCTTTAGCCATTTGAAAATGCTTAAAAGGGACTGAAACCTTATTTTGATTCTCTAAAAGTTCGTCAAATTTCATGTTACTTTCTGTCACATTTTTATTCTTATTTGGTCCTTCACCGTTAAGCCCTTGCGTTGGTGACTTGGTAGCGAATTTGGTGTCGGAGCACATCTGATTGTGACATTATCAGTTTGTGTTGCTAAGATTATGTCATGTCACAAATTTGTTAGCAAATCTAGGAGGCTATTAAGAAAATATTTGGCTGAATGGCCTATGATACTTGAGAAAGACTAGAATAAATCACAGGAATTTATCTAAATGCAGAGTTGTTCAAAGGGCAAAAAGCAGAGTAAGAAAAAGAAGATACTTCCACTCTGAAACAGTTGACATATAACACAGACCAAATAAAAACCCTGGAACAAACTCTTGAAATTTGCATAAATCAAATAGTAAATAGATTAATTGGATTCTATCAAAACACACACACACACAAATCGGAATATTAAAATCCCTCGGTGGAAAACTAAAAAAGTAAATCTCCAAACTAAAATCCCTTAACAAAGAAGGCAATACTCATTGCTCAGTCTACTTGAACAGTCCAGTTTGTGTTCTCAATACGTCCTGTTTGAATACCAACCAGGGTATCATACAGTTTTTGGCACACACTTTCTGCTCCTGTTTTGTATTGAATTCTGCATAATTGGAAGTTTTGGAATTTAACACCAAGTTGCAATATATTCCCCAATCATCTAAGCACATATATGATTAGAAAAAATATAAAAGTAAAAATGAGGGGATATGTTCTGTTTGTTCTATTTATCCTTCATGTATTAAATATAGGGTTAAGGTGAAAGTTTAACTACGAGGTTTTTTTTTTCATGAGCATCTCACACAATTAAGTTTTTAAAGGTGTAAAAACAGACAGTCTTTTAAAAGAGATGCAATTTCATCAATTCCGTTAAATTAGCCCAAACATCCGTTATAAAGTTGGAGGGAAAACAAGTGGATTCCACTTAAGAAAGTAACGGACGTTTAAGGCAATTTAATATAATTGCTAAAATTGCATCGTTTTTAATAGATTGTGTCTATTTTTGCACTTTTCAAAACTCAATTGTATCAGACGCTCTCGGCGAAAACCTTTATTGCTAAAATTGCACCTTAACCCTTAAATCTAATTAAAAATAACACTCAAACTGACTTGCCTTCTGTTATTATAGGTCACAGATGCAACAGACTTGACACCCATGGCAGTTCCGGTGCAGAAAATTTCATCAGCTTGCAGCGCTTCCTCCACTTCAATATCACGTTCCATGACCTTTAACATAGTTCATATATAGCCACTTCCTTTGTAAGTTTTACTTGCCATGAGGAATCATCAACAATTTATGTAACACAACTTTTCTCATGTAAAACAGGAACTTATTCACTGGATTCTATGAAATAAAACTATCAAGTCTAGAGGAATTTTATGGAGAATCAATAAATTAATAGTGACATGTTAACGAATTTATATGTCAATTGTGAGAGAAACTGAAGGAAAATAAGTCACCTGATAACCCAAATCAGTGGCAAGTTCAATTATGCTTTTTCGTGTGATCCCTGGCAGAATGCTTCCATCTGCTACTGGGGTGCTGATAATGTTACCCTCCACCACAAGAAAAAAAGAAACATGAAGTAAAACTGAAATAAAAAGATTTGTATGATTAAGATCCTACACTTTTTGCACACATGCATCATCAGCTATACAAGTAAAGATTATATAATGACCTAGGCGTGGTTTCCTCTGTTTATAAACCTCGAATTCAAAATCTTATGGCATTGAGTTTCTTATATTTAACCCAACGAAATACTGATGATAGAGACAATTGGAAATCATGGAAATGATGTGAAACCGAGGAAGTAGGCTAAGTTATAGCATACCTTGACAACAAATACATTGCATGTAGAAGTTTCCTCTATAT
This sequence comes from Inga laurina, assembly GCA_963855925.1. NCBI lineage: Eukaryota > Viridiplantae > Streptophyta > Magnoliopsida > Fabales > Fabaceae > Inga > Inga laurina. Next base: position 22,324,912 of record OY979708.1, on the reverse strand, counting down.
GATTTGCAGTTGCAGCATCCAAGAACAAGACATCAGAGAAGCCCTGTGTTCTAGCTTCAATGATTGGACGGTAGATCTTCATCAGCAGAAGCAGAGGAATAAATTAAAGAAAGAATTGGATGATACTGGTGAATCGATATAAAAATAAATGGGTGATTAATTTTGTGCATACTAACAGGTGCATAGTTGGTGATGCTCTTGATCCCTCCAGTACCACCATGACCAGGTATCGCTCGGAACAGCTTATTCTCCACTTTTAGGTCAAGTGGACCCTGTAACCACCAACTCCAATTGATGCTAATATATATATATATATATATATATATATGTATGTACATGTATCGAGCACAAGTACTCGAGAGAATAAGATATTTCCTAAAGTTAATTATTGTACCTGTTTTTTCACAAAAATTATGATGATAATTATGGTAGAGAACATGTCATTTAAAATGGAATGGATTCAAAATGATGTTGCTGCATAGACTAGGCTTAATAAGTCTCTTGTTTTGCTCATTAAATAATATTTAAATACTTTTTAAGTTTCCTTTTAAACTATCAAGTTGCAAATATTTAGTGAATAAAACTTTGATGTTTGAAGAGCTATTTCTAAAGGGTCTAACAATTCCTAATTAGAATTAGAGGACCTCTGTTAATTAATTCGCAGCTCCACACTACAAAACTTCACACTTCTCTTAGTACTGCTCCACTCTGATGTGGCACTCAATGAAATCACCTCCCAAAGTACTATCCTATTAAGGAGGAGTGCTTGTTTGGAATAGTTTATTTTTGGGTAATAAGTTCTTATAAATCGTGATTCATGGTATACGAGGTAAGTATGTGAGAGGGGTTTTATCTCGGCTTGCGTAATAAAGACTTATTGTCCAAAAATAAACCAAACCAAACACACACGAAGAGTCCTTAAATTTATAAACCAGACTTTCTTTTTGGTGTGAACTTAGACTATCCCCAAGTTACTCTAGATTGAGCATAATGTCTGTCGAATCAGGAGCTGTTAAGGTTGAAGCCCTCCCAACAAGTGTACTTGATGAGATTCGGATTTGTGCTTTACTCTTTGGGTATCTCAACAAACAACTTGTTGGTTATAAACCATACTTTACTTGTCAACTTGTCAGAGGCTCCAAACTCATAACAATACAATTACGATATGAATACAGATATTTTTGAGAGAAAGACGAGAGAGGAAGTAGAAAGTGACCTTACGGTAAGAATTGACCGGAGAAGCATAAATAAGGAAAGTGAATTCAGGAGATGGTTGTACTCCTAAAGCAGCGCCACTCCCTATCAGCAATGGCCTTATATACAGAGACCCTTTTCCCAGCGGAGGTATCAAACGACGATTGGCAACAACGGTTTTCTTGACGGCGTTAACAAATTGCTCAACCGAAGGGCAAGGCATGCACATTCTCGCTGCTCCAGTCTTCATCCTCCTCGCATTCTCTTGTGGTCTGAACAGCAATATTCTTCCCTCTTCACTTCTCTGCGCCTTTAATCCTTCGAACACTCCCTGAAGAAGATTTTCGCAAAGCTATCTATCAGGTTCGACGCAGAAATTGCAGAAATACAAATCCGATTTCCTCGGTGTGAAATCCGGGTAAGAATCATAATCTAATTAAATTCGCCTCTTTCAATTAGTTCCAGATCTAAATGCTACTACTAGTTTCTAACACACAACACACACATGCACACACCTGAGCGTAGTTTAAAATGGAAGCTGATGGATTGAGAGAGACGGTTGAGAAAGGCATGAGAGAACCGTGAGAAAAATTGTGACCGAGCGAGCATTTCATGACGTACATGAAATCGGTTGGGACGAATCCGAATCCAAGTTCCTCCCATTTCACATTTCTGCATTTTTCTCCTCCTCCTTCTTCCCTGCTTTTTTTTTTTTTTTTTTCAAATTCTTGCATCACTGATGAATACATGCATGTTCTGAGCAAAAAAAAAAAAAAAAAAAAATGCATGCATGTCTCCGTACAACTCAATAAACTGTTTTAAAAAAGCAATGCTGCTAACTTTTGGATCAATCAATGATCAGTGGAAGAAATTAAACACAAACAGATCTATAAGCAGAACAGGATCTTGAGTTTGGCTTTCCTTCTTTTGTTTTGGCAGTCAAATTTGATTAGAATGGCCTGAATAATTGTTAATGGGGAAAATCTTAGTCCATCCAAATGAACTAGAAAATTAAAATGTAGCTTTAGGTAATTATAATTATGTTGTGAAGAGTGGTGGTAGTGGTTCTTGAAATTAACATAACATATAGAATCACTCTAACGAGTATAAAAAGGGAAATGAGGAACAAAAATTGTGTGTTGTTTGAATATAAGTGGGAAAATGAGTTTGAGGAGAAGAAATTAATTACCCACAGGCCTGGGAAGTTCGAACAACAGAAGAAGTATCCATAGTTTATATGAAACTCGCTCCAATTAATCTTCTGCCTCAAACTCAAACGTCGCTTAATGCTCTTATTTATATGTATTCTTTGTAGTTTGGGGTTTGTTGTAATTTTAGGTTGTGTTTGGTTTGAGGGGACGGTAAGGGACGCGAGGGAGGGGAGTTGCATCGAAGAGAGAAATAGAGGTAATAATAATAATAATAATAATAATAAAGGAATTAGAGGCCTGCCAGGGATGTAGCCTGGCACTCCTATCGTCGTATCCCCACAGCTAAGGTCACTCTCACGATATAATTTAATTTATTTTCTTTAATATAAATTACTGAAAAATAATTAATATTTATTTATTAATTTTGTTCTGCAATTAATGTTTAAGTGTGACTCATCCTATTTTTTCCCTATCCTTTCAAACCTTATTTGGAAGGAGTAAAATTGAATGTTTTATTTTTAAAATTAAGACATTTAATTAGTTAACTATTTTATTATTGATTTGGATTAAAAGTGACATATATTATAGATAGAAGAAGAGACTAACATTTTGAGCAAAATGCATTTTTTTTAGTATTGTTGGTCTTAAATATAAGTCACCCATAATTGATGCATACCCTCCCATAAAATAAGTTAAAAATATTAAATTTATTATAAAATTCAAGTAATTTTCAAAATATTATCTTTATCACTTGTACTAAACTCAAGCATTATATTAATTTTTATTCTCTCTCACTATCTTATTAAATATGAGCATATATGACAAAGTATTTAATGCTTTTTAAAATTAGTGAATACCTTACAAATATGAGCAAAAAAACGTTAGAGAAGATGACCTCTAATAAAAAATTAAGATTTATAGGCATATAAATTGCTAGTTGGAGTACTTCTAGATCCGGTCCAAAATAAATTATTTTTCGGAATATATTGAAATCTTTGAATTCAAAATATGGCAAGGTAGCGCGGGGAACCACTCTTTATATAAATGTTTAAACGATTTTAATCATTTTTCACTATTTTTGACGAAATAAATGTTTGACCAACTTTTCCTTAATCGCGGTATATCCCTATTTTTTATTTTTATTATTATTTAAGCCCAACCTTTATAATCATATTGTATTAAAATATTGATATTGATGGTTTCCATAAAACCTCCACAAAATAATGAATAAAGTTATAATATAAAAGTGACACCCCATTTGACAGAATTGATGGAAAATGAATCATTTGCCATAGAACAAAGGCAGATATGTCATGCCCTCTTCTCATGTCGTATTAATAAAGTTTTTCAGCATATTTATCCCTAATCAAGAAAAAGATAATGTGATTAATTCTAACTTAATATTTAATAATTTTTTAAGTTTACTTTTATTTAACATGAAGAAATGAGTGAAAGGTCAAATAACAATTAGGTGTAAAATTGTGCATTCATATAATAAATTTAATGAAGTGTGTTGTATATATATTTGTAGAAGTAATATTCACAGAAGATATCTTGTATTCATGTACACTAGGGTATTTATATATAAAGTATGAGCCTCAGCATTAATGGCTCATTATAGTGATTAATACTCATTATAATCCCTAATTATGAGGGATAGTTATGTGGGATATTATATTATTTCCTAACACTCCCCCTCAAGTTGGAGCATAGATGTTAATCAGGCCCAACTTATTACAAAGATAGTCAACTCGAGTGCCATCCAAGGCTTTAGTAAAAAATTCACCCAACTGATCACTAGACGGTACATGTCCTGTAGAAATAAAGTTCTCCTTGATCTTATCACGTACAAAGTGACAATCGATCTCAATGTGTTTCGTACGTTCATGGAACATGGAGTTGGAGGCTATGTGTAAGGCAGCTTTATTATCACACCACAGCTTCGCAGGCAATGACGTGGCAAGACCAACCTCCTTCATTAACTAGTGAATCCACACAATCTCCTATACGGACTGAGACATGGCTCGATACTCAGCCTCTGCACTAGACTTTGCCACCACATCCTGTTTCTTGCTCCTCTAAGATACCAAGTTTCCACCTACAAGAACGCAATAGCCTGTAGTAGACCTCCTAGTCGTCTTTGATCCCGCATGATTTGCATCACAGAAACACTCAATCTTTGTGTGGCCATGATTTGTATAGAGTATACCACGACCAGGTGAGCCCTTCAAATAAAGTAGGACATGCTCTAAAGCTTCCCACTGAGCAACGGTCGGTGCTACCATGAATTGGCTAAGCCTACTGACAGGAAAGGTTACATCAGAGCGAGTTACCGTGAGATAGTTCAATTTCCCAATCAGCCTTCGATATTGCTCAGGGTAGGCAAACGATTTAATCTTCTCAAGATCAATCCTTTTTTTTTTTCATATCCTCGGGTAGCTCATCAAATGACACACTATCATCAATGTTCAAAAAGGGATTAGGAAGCATGGGATAGCTATTGGGTGTTGCTCCAAGTTTCCCGGTTTCTTTCAATAGATCAATGACATATTTTCGCTGGGTTAAGAGAATGCCTTTCTTGCTTCTCATGACTTTGATCCCAAGAAAGTACTTTAACGGACCCAAATCTTTTGTTTGGAAATGAGAATTGAGAAAGACCTTGAGTGATGAGATCCCTGACGTATTACTACCTGTAATAACGATGTCATTGACATAGACTACTAAGAGAATCATGCCAGCATCCGTCTGTTGATAAAACACAGAATGATCACATTTACTTTGATTCAGACCAAACTTCTTAACCACAGAACTGAATCTATCAAACCAAGCACGAGGACTCTGTTTCAGGCCATGTAAAGACTTTTGAAGGTGGCATACCTTGCCATGCTCCCCCTGAGCAAAAAATCCAGGTGGTTGCTCCATGTAAACTTCCTCAAGAAGGTCACCATTTAAAAAAGCATTCTTAATATCCAGCTGATGAAGAGCCCAACCATGGGTATCAGCCATAGAGATGAAGAGACGAACAGAGGACAATTTGGCCACAGGGGAGAATGTTTCAGAATAGTCAACACCATACGTCTGAGCATACCCCTTAGCAACCAGTCGAGCTTTCAATCTCTCCAAAGTGCCATCAGCTTTTGTCTTAACGGTAAACACCCACTTACACCCAATAGCCTTCTTTCCAGGAGGTAAATCAACGAGAGTCCAGGTACCAGCCTTATCAATGGCCATCATTTCCTCATCCATCGTAGCACGCCAACCGGGATGGGCCAAGGCTTGGGAAAGGTTAGTGGGAATGGTAAGAGAGTCTAAGGAGGCTATAAAGGAACAACAGGTAGGGGACATGTGATGATAGGAAACAAACGAGGAGATAGAGTATGTATAAGTAAGTTTACCTTTACGAAGAGCAATGGGCAGGTTAGCGGAAGGGGCAATATGATCTTGAGTAGCAGACACGAATTCAAGCACTGGTTTAGGGTCAGAGGCAAGAGGAGGCGAGGAGGCTAAGTACGGATCAGGCGCCGAAGCAGGCATTGGTAGGTCAGAAAGACAAGTAGCATCATTACTTTCCTTAGGACGTCGCTGATAAACATGGTGGATAGGAGGTGGAGCAGGAGCTAGCACAGCTATTTGCACTGGTGGGGAACGAACCTCATATAGTAAGAGGTGATCAAGATCGGGGTTAGGGGCAGAAGATGGAGGCAGAGTAGAGACAAAGAAGAACGAAGTGAACTCATGGAAAGTGACATCTATAGACACAAGATAGCGTCGAAGATCGGGAGAATAACACCGATAACCCTTCTGAACCCTAGAATAGCCAAGGAAGACACACTTGAGAGATTTTGGATCAAGCTTGGTTACACTGGGACGAACATCGTGAACAAAACAGACACAACCAAAGATTTTCGGAGCGATAGGAAACAAGGGTTTGGAAGGAAACAAGGTTGTGTATGGAATGTTACCACTGAGAACAGGAGATGGCATACGATTAATAAGGAAGCACGCAGTGGACACAGCATCAGCCAATAGGATTTAGGAACTTGCATTTGGAACATTAGAGCCCGGGCAAATTCTAATAAGTGCCGGTTTTTTCGCTCTACAACACCATTCTGAGCAGGTGTATCAGCACACAAGGATTGATGAATCATGCCATGTGTGAGCATATAGTCGTTAAACTGGCCAGACAAATACTCTTTAGCATTATTACTTCGTAAGGTTTTCACAGAGACACCAAACTGAGTTTTGTTCTCAACACAAAAATTGCAAAAAAGAGAAAATAACTCGGAACGATTCTTCATTAAATAAAGCCAAGTGGTTCGAGAAAAATCATCAACGAAAATAACAAAGTACTTAAAACCAGATGTGGAGACAACAGGGCAAAGGCCCCAAACATCAAAATGAACTAAATCAAAGGGGGACGCAACCCGTTTATTGACGCGAGGTGCCAGGTGAACACGATGGTGTTTGGCAAACTGACACGACTCATACTCTAAGAACGACAAATCATAAAACTGAGGATACAACCTCTTTAAGGATGATAATGACACATGACCTAGACGACAATGAGCATCAAAAGGAGAGGAACCACCAGAGTAAGCAACGGAATGCGGCACCCGATCGTCAAGAAAGTAATGGCCGCCAGATTCATATCCCCTACTAATAATCCGCTTCGTCGTAAGATCCTGAATCACACAATGGCCAGGGAAAAGTGAGATAAAACAATTCAGTTGGCGAGTAAGCTTGCTGGGAGACAGAAGGTTAAAAGCCAGGTCAGGGACATTAAGGACTGATGACAAAGAAACAGAGGATGTAGGTATAACAGTGCCGGAACCAAGGACACGAGAAGAAGAGCCATTGGCAATAGTTATGAAAGACGGGTTGGCATAAGGTGCATATGTAGAGAACAAATGATGGTTACCTGTCATGTGGTAAGTAGCATCGGAATCGATGATCCACTTCGAGGAAGAAGTAGCAAGGCATGAGTCACCATTACTTGTAGCGAGTGCGCTTGGAGTGGATGGAATATTGGCAGATTGATCTAAGGATTGAGTCATATGAGCAGCTCCAGTACGTTGCAGCTTGTTTTGCAACTTACCACAGTAACTTTTGGTATGACCAGATTCCTTGCAATAATAGCAGATAATAGGGCCAGGAGTCGGAGGATTGTTGCTGGAGCGTGGAGGACCTTGGTTCCGCGAATCAGCAGAGGTCGAAGATGGTGTACTAGTTTCAGATTGCACGAAACTCTGGTGACGGTTATCAGTGGGACCACGGCCAGCTAACACACTAGCATTAGGAGTAGGAGTCGGGTGTAAGAGACTATCTGCACGTAGCACACGAGAGTACACACCCTGAAGCGAAGGAAGTTCAGAACTAGACAGAACCTGGGAACGAACTGTCTCATAGGCTGGATCAAGGGTAGTAAGAAAGCTGAGAATCACCAGTTTCTCCATATTATCAATCTGGACTTGAAGGTCAGTGGTAGGCGGTATTTACATCTTCAACTCTTCATACATTTTCTTAAACTCCACATAAAAGGTCTTCAAAGAACGGCCCTGCTATTCAGCACGATAGAATCCCTTTCAGACATCATAAATGCGAGTAATATTGCCTTTTCTAGAGTACAGAAATTCCAAGCAGCTCATCAGTTCTTTAACAGTATTACCGCGACTAACCGAGGGAAGGATTTCGCTGCCAATGGAATTTTGGATTTGCAGGAACAAACGGGCATCAGCTTGGGCCCAAGCCATTTTAGGGTCATATGTAGGAGGCGTATCAGTCAAATGGCCTTCTTTCTCAATACTAAGCAAGTATATGCGTACGGTTTTGCTCCAATCCATATAGTTTGTCCAGGTCAATTTGTGCGCAATGATTTTGTTGGTCACAGGGACAATTTCAGTAGTGACACTAGCCTTGGAATCAGCAATTAATGCAAGTAGAGAGCACCAAACCAAAAAAAAATATGAGCCCCAAACAAGTACACACACCAAAGAAGCAACCAACCAAAATGGTCTCACCACAACAACCAAACAGCCCCAAAAGAGCTAGTGAAGCCAAACAACACAAAGGAAAAACCAAATAGGCTTCCAAACAAGCTAATAGAGGTAAATAGGGCAGAAACACACCAGAGATAGAGGCAAGGTACAACTAAAGAGGCTGAAGTAAGACCACAACAGTTCCTAACGACGGTTAATAGAGCAATGATGGCAGAAATACACCAGAACAGGGGCAAAAAAACACACGGCAAACAATACCAAATGCCGAAATCAACCACAAAGATCCCAATCGTAGAGGCCCACAACACAAAAACACCAAAGGAAGGATGGCGGTAGTGAGTCGACTTCAGCACAGCAAACGGGGGCAGAAAATTCGCCGGAGATCTCACTCACACGCCGGCACGTGGAGGTCTGGTGAGACTGAGGGTGGCGCTTGATGGCCACGCACAGGTTCGATGACGACGGCACTCCGGGGACGGGCCGATCGGGGGACGGTGGAGCCAATGGTGGGGCGCGTGTGCACAGATTCCCTCGGCCATCGAAGCCCCTTGCACGATGAACAGTACAGACAGAACACTCTGACCAACGCCAGAAAACGAAGAAAAAAACCAGAAACGAAAAACCGATAGCACCTAATCTTTGATACCATGTAGAAGTAATATTCACTGAAGATATCTTGTATTCATGTCCACTAGGGTATTTATATATAAAGTAGAAGCCTCAGCATTAATGGCTCATTATAGTGATTAATACTCATTATAATCCCTAATTATGAGGGATACTAACTATCCCTAATTATATGGGATATTATATTATTTCCTAACAATATTGAATGCGATAGACTAGTTTTTTGAAACTTATAATAAGAAATCGGAGGGAGTGTATATATATTGAATGCGATAACTTATTCAATTTGTAGAGTCCAACCCCTTGTGTCCTGAATATGTCCTGTTTGGATCCCAACTAATGTTTGGAAGAGTTTTTGAGAAACTGCTTCTGCTCCTGTTTTATATTCAGCTCTGCATATGGCCAAGTTATAATAAAGCTATCAACATTCACAAATTCTCAGGTCAATTAACTTTAACACTATTATTATATATGTGTAGAAAAGGATATATGAGTGTGTATATAAACATTTTAATATATATATATATATATATATATATATATATATATTAAGTCAATTCTAACATGTAGACGTATCTTACCTGATATTATTGTGAGTGATGGATGCAACAGGATTAACACCTACTGCAGTTCCAGTGCAGAAAACTTCGTCGGCCTCCATTAATTCATCTACTGCTACTTCACGTTCCGTTACCTACATATATACTAATTATTATTCAACCAAAATTATCAAAATTAATGAGCTAACGGGACATGTGTATTACTGTTATTATATAATCCCTTTTGTTCTTAATGTAGGAGCTGATTTGATAGTTCATCCTGATCTTAAATGTAAGACTTATTTCTTATATTTTGTTAATATTTTCTAAATTTACTTATATTGATGCTCCCTCAACTTTAATCAATTAAGAGGAAGATTGAGGGAATTAAGGAAAATTATTAGGGTGTTTTAGGAAAAAAAATGCTATATTAACTAAATAATTTCTTTGATTTTATTAAATTAGATAAATATGTTTTACATTAAAGATCGGAAGAATTGACAAGCATGCTTCACAAACATTATGTTGGATTTTAAAAAAGAAGATACTATCTCTTCTCCTTAATATATATATATATATATAAAAGATCTAGTTTGTAGTGCAAATTGCCCTACAAACTAGATCTTATATGCATTAAGGACCGGAGGTATTATTCTAATCACTATAAGTAGGAAAGAATTTATTTAACTAAAGCCAGGAATGAGTATGAGCTTTGTAAGAATCATGTTTTAAACGCCCTGACTATGCAGATATAGATATGAAAATTATTATGAGGATAGTTTTCCAAGAGTAAACTTATATAGCACTCAGTCCCAAAAAAAAAAGGCTTTTGATATAGCACACACGTATACACATGCAAGACTAAATTTTATTTATATAGTTCTTTTTTTTTTTTTTTGGCTTGAGAATTTAATCTACACGCTTGAAATTAACATTACACAGGAGAGGCTAATGTGTTGTGTTAACTATAGACATGTTTCTTGTACATTGTATAATACTATCTGTTATCCTTAATATAAGATCTTATCCGTATATAAGATATTGTTCATAGTGTAAATGAGCTCTTATATTAAACACTGGAACTAGCTAGTATTTAAGAAATGAACCATATTCTATCAAATGAATAGTATTTAAGTAGTAGAGATTCTCATTACTTAAACAAATGGTCGGGGGGTTTGATTTCCAACCCTTGTATCAACCTAGTTGAAAAGAGTTTGACGCATATCCTCTATCGGCCTCATGTACTCAAAGGAGAATATTATTTAAGATTAATATGATGTTCAATCTCTCAAGTTTGTCCTTATTTTTGTTTTGGTCCCTCAAGATTTAAAGCATCGGTTTTGATTTTTCAAATTTTATCCAGTTTAAAATATTGGTCCATATAATTTAATAAAAACTTAAACCACTTTGCCCTTTAAGAGACTAAAACTAAATGATGATATAAATTTGAGGGATCAAAGATTATATTAACCATATTTATTATTATTAGCCGAGTTATAACCCTTATGTCTAAAAGAAGGGGAAAATCACACCAAGATCTCAGTTAAGGAAAATAATATCGGTGAAGTCTCATAAGTTGACAAGGGTGGCTCGCTTTCACTCATTATTGACAAGCTATGAGACTTTTCTAATATTATTTTTTTGTTGACACCTTGGTGTGATTATCAAAAAAGAAAAAGCATGAATTGTATTCATTATATGTAATTTGTAAATAGTATAAACTATAAAGCTAGCTAGTTCGTTATCAATTTTATTATATACATTGATGATTTTTTAATATGAAAGGAAAATAAATCACCTCATAACCCAAGTCAATGGCAATTTCAATAATGCTTTTCCGGGTGATTCCAGGGAGAATATTTCCTCCTGCTGTTGTTGGAGTTGAGATAGCGTTACCCTTCACCAAAAAAAAAAAAAAAAAGGTTTGTTTATGGGATTAATTGAAGATCCCATGTATGGTTATCCAATTAAAAAGTAAATTAACATTTTTGAAATACTAACAGATGAATCTACTATTATATAAAGCCATATTATATTGATTTTAATTTCCTGATCCATCCATGCGGGTGTCTTTAATTTTCTCTTTCATTTTTTAAACATTTTCCCTTATCATACAGTGCAATATATATACCTTGACAAGGAAGATATTGCATGAAGTAAGCTCCTCAATAAATTTTCCTGTTGCTGCATCCAAATACAATATATCCGAGAATCCTTCAGCCCTAGCTTCCTTCAGTGCCTTATAAGCCTGCTCAACAATATGGATTCCATTGTTCAATACTTGGATTTCTTATCAACAATGATATATATAACAGCAACTACGTACACATTATAATAATCTCTATTCACATGCAAAACAAAATATGTTAATATTATAATTAGGGTTAATACAATGTTTGGTCCATAAAGTTTGCCTTCATTTTGGTTTTGGCCCTTCAAGTTTCAAATTTAAAGTTTTGATCCCTTAAGTTTCATTCTATTTGAAATATTGGTTCCTATTATTTAATAAAAATTTGGACCAATTTGCCCCTAGAGGGACCAAAACCTCTCGTTTGAAACTTGAGGGACCAAAATCAAAATAAAGGCAAATTTGAGGGGCTAATGATGGTATTAACCCTTATAATTATTATTTTTGTGTTGCTTGCTTACCGGAGAATAGTTAACCACACTCTTGACCCCTCCGGTTCCTCCACTCCCAGATATGGCCCTGTACAGCTTATCCTTGATCACCAAGTTCAATGGACCCTGCAATGATATTTTTTGTATATATATATATATGAAAGAATAAATATTTGATGAATGAGTGGTGAAATCAATATTTCAAGTGTTAAGTGAAACTCACATTGTGATAGGTTTTGACAGGAGTAACATATATAAGCAATGTGCATTCAGGTGCTGGAGCTAAGCCCAGCACACTTCCTGTTCCCATAAGCAGTGGCCTGATATACAGTGACCCTTTCCCCACAGGAGGCACCTGTTCCAGAATATAACTTCTTTTTTTATATAAAATGAATGAGAGAGAGAGAGAGATTCAAGGCATATATGATACTTCAATCCCTTTGGTCCTAAGGTACCATGTAGAAGGAATAGATGGTCCGTATTATAAGTCATCAAGTGAGGTATAAGATTGTCTTATTGATTGCAACTTACCACTTGGATATAATTCATGACATTAAATATGGGCAAATTTGGAATTTCATTTCATTTCTAGACCAAGTTAAGGACATAACCCTGCTTCTTAGTTTTTGATGAGGCGGTCAGAATTGACTTATAATAAGAACCGGAGGGAGTGTATACATACGTACCCAACGTTTATTGGCAAGCACAGTTTGCTTCACACCATTAACAAATTGTTCAACAGAAGGTGATGGCATGCACATTCTCTCTGCCCCAATCATCAGGCGCTTACCATTCTCTTCTGGTCTAAACAAAAGTATACGCCCATCTTTTGTTCTGTATGCCTTTAGCCCTTCAATCACTCCCTACACAAATCCATTTATTTGTAGAAAAACTTGATTATACACACATTTCATTCTGCAGAACTTGTACATGTATTGTTAATTAAGGACGAGAAGCAACTGTGACCCTTTGACTGGGACATATATCAGTCTAGGTGTCTATTTTTGATAAACTTCTTTAATTTCAAACAAGATCCAAAGAAGAAAAGCGCGCACATATATATCCGATGAAGTACCATTTTGTGACCTTTTGTAAAATACTATAGTACTAAGGTTTTTAATAAGGTTTTTAATATAAGAATTAGTTGGGGATTGAATTTGGTCATAAATATAAGACATCAATTTATTTTGACTCCTAAATTTATAATTTTTTTTTTAAAAGTATTTCTGTTGATTGCACACATTAAGGAGTTTCTATCTAAGGATAGTCATAATAAATTATAGTATTTTAGGAAAACCTATCTATATTTCAGTACCAAAAAAAAAAAAAAAAAGGATAAGTGACAAAATTGGGTGATTTTGTCCTCAAATAGATTGTTACTGATTAATTAGCGACGGAATTCCATTGTTAATTAAGTCAATTTAGCGGCGGAATTCCATCGCTAATTAACTGCTTTTTTTGTAGTGTTTGTTACAAATAACTAATATTACTAATTAATTTCTTTAATCTATCCAACTAATCAACTAACTAACTACGGGGAGGTAGTATGTGACTTGTACAGTGATATCTAAGATATGATGAGAACATGATTTAGAGAAGGAATCATGCGTGCTTAGTGAAGAACCTGTCCATAATTTAAGATTCCGGCAGAAGGGACGAGGTGTAGATTCCCATAGGGGACGAGGGTTCCTTCTGAGAAAGTGTCTGCTTCTTCTGTGGAGCATTTCATCAAATACATGGAGTCCGTTGGAATTATGCCAAACCCAATTTCATCCCAGTTGATTTCCTCGCTGCTGTTTCAGATATCATGGAGAGGAAATCAAAACATAGAAACAGATTAAAGAGTACTCAATCAAGCAAGCAAGCACGTAACAGAACAAGTTAAAGCACTAACGGTAATTACCTATTAATAGAAGGTGAAGCCATACAGTTGTGTTTGCCTTTTCTGCAGCTACTTTGACAAATGTTGAGGCTGAAGAGTGTGTGTAAATAAATGATGCTGGTATTTGTACATAGTTAGAACGAACAGGGAAAAAGTCGAAAAGGACGTGCCAGTCTGCCAGTGGCAGAGATTGTCAACGTATACGTAAGCAACTTCATGTGTTTTGACGAACTCTATTAGGTGGTTCATTGAATCGTGTTATCTGCTTCTTTCACCCACCCCCAAAGTTGGTGGTCGAACAAAGATTAATATATATGTGTACGGAATATGGATATGGCCGGCGCTGCCTTCAATGAAAGAGTCCATATGAATTAGTATAATTTTTAGAATTAAATATAAAAATACCCATAAATTTTTTTAAATGTTCACATATCACTATAAATTTTTTTTAGGTGCAAGTATCTATGAATTTTTTAAAATTGGACAAAAACACCACCTCCCTCCCTTGACTCAGACAAACTTCCGTTAATTTTTGTTTTGTGGGGCCCACACAATTTTTTTAAAAAAAAGATTATATTTAAAAAAAATAGAGTCTTCACCCAATATTTCAAAAACCAGATCGGATGTTGAACCGGAAATATCAATGGATCATGGTTCAAACGATTTGAACGGTTGGACCGTTTGATAAGATCGGTGACATAATAATTAAATTCAAAATACAATTATATGCATACATACATATAATGATATGAAATTAGGGAGAATCACTTCTAGGTCATAAGGAAGGAAAATATTATCAGAAAGGTCCCTGGTTACAACCTCAAAGCGTGTATTCACAACCTGTTGAATGTGTTTTACAACCTCGAGAGACCTTTCTGATAATATCTTCCTTCTTTGGGACTTAGAAGTGATTTTCCCATAAAATTATTACATGACTTAAAAATAACAAAAATATTATGACTTTTTGGGAATTATAATTTTTTGAAGGAGACAATGAGAAAATAAAAACATATTCAAAATACATGAACATTTTGCATGTATAATATCCTCTCAAATTTTATCGTTATTTTTTTAAAAAATATAAATAAACATCCATTACCATTCGCAGTTCAAACTCATCCTTCATCTGAAGGTTTAAAAATAAGCACCTCTTTTATCCATTGAAAAGAAAATACCTCTTTTATCCACCATATAATATAATGATTTCACCTTTGGACAATTGAGAAAAGTAATATGGGAAATAGAGCCGGGAATGATGGGCTCGGCCCGTTTAGGCCCGAGCCTGTCAAGGGCCGGGCCTATGATTTAGAGGCTGAAAATGGAAGCGGGCCTAAAAGAGCCAGCCCTGAAGCCCTGCGGGCCGGCCGTTTTAAGCCCGTTTAATATTTTTTTAAAATAAATTAATAAATATAATATCATTATATCAAATTATCAATATGAGAGACACCTAAGTTCCTAATAGAGTATTAATAACAGGCAAACACTTATTAATTGGTTTGATTTATTTTATTTTCTACAATGTTTTATTCATTTAAACTTAAAAAAAAAGGCTAATTTGGACATTAGATGATTATTTTAACTAAAAATTTATGAGTTTTAAAAATAATGTATACCAATTTAAAGCAAAATAATAAATAAATTGTAAAACTTTTTTAAAAAATTTTTTTGAATTAAAATGAGTTTAAGCCCGTTTAGGCCCGAGCCCGTGAAGGGCCAGCCCTGTAGGGCCGCGGGCTTAAAAAATATGGTACTTTTTAGGAAACGGGCCTAAACAAGCCGGCCCGTTTAGGCCCGAGCCTGTGAAGGGCCGGCCCGTTTTCCCAGCTCTAATGGGAAAGGACCACACATCTTCGTGTTTCTCTCTCTTTCTCCATCTAGATCTAAGTTTTTGTTTCAGTTCCAGCAAGCCCATGTTTGAACAGAAACAAGATCTGCATTTTAGCTTTTTAACATCTCATATTCACTGTAAATGACACGAAAAGCACCAACTAAGCAAATTAGTGGGTAAGATGATTTTCTTATCAGTCCGATTATCTTTTTCATCTTCAATCTTCTTCATCTCCTTTGCTTGTTGGCTTGCTCTCTTGCCTGAAACGTTGGTTGTGAGCCGTCCGGTTTTCCAAAATCTGTTCCGGTTCCCGGCTGAAAAGCGCATTCAGTTTCCATAACAGCTTTTTTCCGGCTCAATCCAGCTTAACCATTAAAACATCTTTCTCTGTCAACTTGAGCCACAGCCTCCTCCGGCCGATGGTCCGGCCGTCCGGTTCACCCCCTTCCTTCACCCTTCCACGTCAGATCCTCTCCCCCACTCTAAATTAGAGATCATTTTCCCCTGTCCCGACATTCCCAACGGTGATGCCCTCTCTCCGGCCACCCCACTGGTGCATCGCATTAGAGAACAACCCACCACCAGCAGGAAGAAGAAACTGCTAATGAGGAGGCCAGAAATATCACAAAGACAGCCAAGATGATAAAGGGAGGAGATAGCTCATGAGTGTGAATTAAATATGGAATGAAAAGGGAATTCAATGAGTACTTCAGGTTTCAGCAGTTCTACGGATTCTTTATTGGTTTGATTGTACAGGGTGCCCTATTGCATTCATATTCCAAAACAACAAAAAGTGAATATATATAGACATTACATATAATTTTATTCTTTTTAACATTATCTATAACCGTAAACACACACACAAAATTCAAAACTCAAGATGCCAACACAAATTAGAACATAGATGGAAGTGATGAGAACAGAGCAAGTGTGAGCGAGGGGATACGCATAAAGAAAGGGTGAGAAACAAGCAAACATTTTGAGCATGGAATCGGGCAAAATACCCACTACAAAAAAAAGACTTTTAGCGGCGACAAAATTCGCCTCTGAAAGTCTAAAAGTCGCTGCTAAAAGTCTTTCAGCGACGACAAAAAGTCGCTGCCTATGCGACTGTCGCGAATAGTATTCGCGGCGACAATTTTTGTCGCCGCTGAAAGTATACTTTGAGCGGCGACTTGTGTCGCCGCTGAAGGTGACTTTCAGGGGCGACCGAAGGTGACTTTCAGCGGCGACAAAAATCGCCGCTGAAAGTAATAATTTTTTTTTAACGCGCGAGTCTCTGCCAGTTGCGCCGAAATGAACCTATGTCATAGTATTACATATTATTATATATATAATATTATCATATATATAAACATACATACATATAATTAATTAATTATATACATATAATTAATTATTAATTAAATATAATATCATTAAAAATAATGAAAAATTAAATAAAAACGAAAAAAATATTTATATATTTAAATTAAAAATTTTTTTAATTAAAATTACTTAATAAATAATAATTTAATATCATAAATATCATTTTTAATATAAAATTATAAATATAGAATAAATAAGTAATAATATAATTTTAATAATTAAGGTTAAATAGAATTATTTAATAATTAATATTTTAATTTTATAAATATTATTTTTGAAAAATATTAATAAAAAAAAATATGAAATTGACTTTCAGTGGCGATTCTAATTGTCGCCGCTAAAAGTGAGTTTCAGCGGCGACTTTTGATAGTCGCCGCTGAAAGTGTTTTAAGAAAAAATAAAATTTTGAAAAATTTCAAATAAGACTTTCAGCGGCCGTTGAAAGTGAGTTTCAGCGGCGACTTGTAATAGTCGCCGCTGAAAGTGTTTTTAAATTTTTTTTTTTAAATTTCAAATAAGACTTTTAGTGGCGACACTAAAATCGCCACTGAAACACACTTTTGGCGGCGACAACACAATGTCGCCGCTGAAAAGTGAGACTTTTGGCGGTGACAAAAATGTCGCCGCTAAAAGTGACACCTTCAGCGGCGACATTAAAAGTCGCCTCTGAAAGTATCACTTTCAGCGGCGACATTGTGTTGTCACCGCTGAAGGTGTCACTTTTAGCGGCGACACTTTTGTCGCAGCCAAAAGTCTCACTTTCAGCGGCGACTTTCAGTGAGACTTTTGGCAGCAACATTAAAAGTCGCCACCAAATGTCGCCGCTAAAAGTGGTTTTTTTTTTTTTTTTTGTAGTGACCCCTTGCAATTACAGCACAACAAACACTCCCTACTGTAATGTAGTCCTTTTGGTTGCAAAATTGTTTAAAGGGAGGGAAT
Source organism: Inga laurina (assembly GCA_963855925.1). Taxonomy (NCBI): domain Eukaryota; kingdom Viridiplantae; phylum Streptophyta; class Magnoliopsida; order Fabales; family Fabaceae; genus Inga; species Inga laurina. The sequence continues at coordinate 22,306,769 of OY979708.1, read as the reverse complement.
GGAATGAGAGGGTCTCATTTTCCATCCCCTTCAAAACCCCCCAATTTGGAGGAAACAAAAATGAGGGGATGGGAGGGATTGGAAGCCCCTCCTTTGGAGCCCCTCTCTCCAAATTTTCAAATCAAATAAGGGGATGGGCTCATTTTTCATCCCCTCCCATCCAACCAAACAGACCCTAAGAGTGTGTTTGGAACAGCGATTGGAAAAATGGAGTTTCTCAATTTAGCTTTTGGTAATTTTATTTTTAGTAAAAGCCCGATGGTGTAATGTGATTTATGTTTGGAACAGCGATTGTATAAATGGCTTTTGCAAAAGTAAAACTTGTTTGGATTGACTTAAGCACAAGTGACTTTTGTGATAATAGTAAGAGAGAGTGGGTTCAAAAATATTTTAAAGGGTTAAAAACACCAAAAAATAGTTTAAAATAATTTTTGAAACTAAAAAAGTACATTAAAGATAAAATTGTAATCAGTCTGATAACACACTGGGCACAGCTGAAAAAATATTTTAAGGGTTAAAAGCACCAAATAATAGTTGAAATTAATTTTTGTAGCCAAAAAAGTACATTAAGGGTAAAATTGCAATCAGTCTAATAGTATATTGGACACAACCGGAAAAATATTTTAATCATTCTCACTCTCCCCAAAAACTAAATCAGTAAAAGCTGAGAAATGAAGCTTATGATAAAAGCTAAATCAGTAAGATGAAATAAAGCTCAATTGCTCACTTTGAAAACCAAAAACTCAAATTTTTTTTTTTTTTCAAATTGCCCATTGAGCTTCTTAACCCAATAAAGCTCAACTGCTCTTCATCATGGTTTATATGATTCTCCATTGGCCATCACTCGAGAAGTGAAGCAAATTACATCCTTCTCAGCCTTTGTTTTTAATGACTTATCTTTGGTCAAGGAGGATAGTTGTCCTCCTTCTCTATATACTTTCTTGATCTCTCCCAATACCGAAGGTTGGGATGTAGTTCCTTTTTTTTTTTTTTTTTGGGGTGAACAGTTGGGATGTAATTCTTTACAAGTACAAAATGTTGAAAATGCATTATTGTCATGGCGTCGTCTGTCATAGGGGTATTCCACTCAGAATTTTTATGGAAAAATCAATCAATAGTAGGACTTGCTTTCTTCTCAAGATTTTTGAGAGCCTCATTATTTTGGATTCATAAGTCAGGCTTGATAGACGATCATCTAGAGTCTTCTCTCACAATCTCTTGTGTTAACAACTACTTCATTCGGCTTCCTACTCAATCATCTAATACGTTGACAAAATGATATTAAGTAAACCTATATTTAATTAATATTATTTTGTCTTGATTCCCAAAAAAAATTATTCCCCATATGAGTCTAGGTTTTGAAAGTTTGGCAAAATTAAAAATAGGCACATGCATTCTGCTGATTTTACATTCTCTTTCAATATTTTATATTAACCTCTTACAAGTTACTAGTCAATTACTATATTTAATTTTCAGCTCTAGTAAATTAAAAATTTATCATTTTATTTCCAAGCTGTTCAAAGTAATGGAGAAGAGGAAGAAGAGGTTTTCCGCTCAAATTTTGTTAACACCCAAATATGAAAGCAAAGAATAGAAGATGACCAAATTAACTAGCAGTTCAATTCTTTCTATATATTAACAGCCTCCAAATTAAAACTTGTTCCTATAAATACCCCCAACATATTTACCTCGTCGATCTCTTTTACTTATCCACAACACAATACAAACAAATAAAACAGAGCAAAACATGAGGTCCTCGTCATCAAACCTTAACAATGTTCTGGCCATCTTCGTCGTCGTGTGTTTGTTCACCATCTCGTTTGCCGTCGTAGCTCACGCTCAGGCTGAAGTAGTACGTACCTACACTCAGAATTTTCTTTGAACGTATAATATCTCATTTTATGTAATAATATATAACAAACACTCAGAATTTAATATATTAGGATGACATGTAGTAATCAAATATTAATGCATTCAGGATCAACAAGAGGACCCACCTCAAGAACTACAGGACCCGCCTCAAGAACAGGACCCATCAGCAGAGCCCAAGGCACCAGCTGGATCTGGCGTAAGTTTTTTTATTCATATTTTTTCTAAAGTTTATTAATTAAATGATTGTTAATTAGTTATATCTCCATTTTAGTATGTCTGATCTATCTACCTAATAATGCTTCCATTCTCCTTACCATAATTTAGGAAAGATAATTCTATCATACTCCTTTAGTCCTTAATATAAGATATATTTACCTAATTTGATTATCTTAAGGAAATTAGTTAATATGACATGTATTTTCTAATACACCCTAATAATCTTCCTTAACTCCCTCGTCTCTTCTCCTTCTTAATTATTGTTGAGGGAACAACAATATGGGTAAATAAGAAAAAGATTGACAAATACGAAAATTATGTCTTATATTTAGGACTAAGATCAACTCTCCAATATGTCTTATATTAAGGACCGGAGGAGTAGTTATGATATAACTGAATGAATAAGAATTACATAATTAATTTTTTTATATTAAAGAAATACGTTAAATTAATTATTGGTGAAAAATTGGTAGATGCTATGTACATATCCATAAAAAGCTTTGGTATGTATTGTATTTTTGTCAAATAACTATACATGATTGGGATCTTCTTCCACACATCAAATGGGAATTGGCATTGTGCATGTCCCTTCTTTTTCTCTGTTTTTTTTTCCTATTTCATTTAGAAAGACAAATACTAATAGCCTGAGATTATAATAGTGGGATCGAAGAAAGAGGATACTCTCAGAATCATTTTTCTTTTTTTCTTCTCAGAATCTCATCTTCAGTCTCAGATCAAAAAATGAGTGATTCAAATTTAATATTTTCTAAAACTATTATTATAGTATTTTACAATTTAATTTTTTTAAATTTTGTTTGCATTGCAGTTATGAATTGTGCAAATGAGGTTTTAAACTTTTAAATTTATTCATGTTTAAAATAATAGTTTTAAGAAATCTAAGCCATCTAGTTTTATAATCTGATTGCGGGATGAGATTCTGAGAAGAAAATGAGACAAACGATTTTGAGAGAACCCAAACCCAGGATCGAACCTATAATCTTCCAATTTCCGTGAAGCTTTTAAGTCACTATACCACAAAAGTCATTGACATCTCTTTTTATTCGACCAATTATACCCTAGCTAGCTAGGGTTTGTATGGAAATAAACCCTAACATTGCTTTCGCCATGTTGTTGGGTGTTGTTTTCCAGAGCACTCCTCAAGCATGGCTGGACGCACACAACGAGGCACGGGCGGAGGTGGGCGTACCGCCGTTGGTGTGGAACGAGAGCCTGGTGGAATATGCTCAGAATTACGCGGACTCAAGGTACGAGAAGTGCGAGTTCGAGCACTCTATGGGTCCATACGGTGAGAACCTGGCGATGAACTACGACGACATGGAAGGCACGGACACCGTCAAGTTCTGGTGCACCGAGAAGAAGGACTACGATCACACCACCAACACTTGCATTACCGGCGAGTGGGAGTGTGGACACTACACTCAAGTGGTTGCACGCAGGACCACATCCGTTGGCTGTGCTAAGGCTAAGTGCAAGAACAACTGGATGTTCGTCATTTGCAGCTATTACCCTCCAGGCAACATCATAGGCGAGAATCCGTACTGATCATATAATACAAGCATGAGGTTTATGAATAAAAGAAAACGGCTTAATTATGAGTTAGAATTAACAACTAAATCGTTGTATTGGTACCACACAAATTAAACCCTATTAAATGTAGAGAGGGAACAAAGAGGTGAAAAACACTCATTCATAAATGGAGGTCAAATTGAAAATAATAATAATAATAATAATTTAGTCCATATTTATTGAGTTAATTAAATTTCTTTAGTATGTAAAAATTAGATAATTTGGATTTATAAATAAGACCAGAGTAGTAGCTAATTACTAACTGTTGGTTTACGTGCAAAGTTGATTAATTGTTAGAATTTGTATAGTAGCCATGATTATAATGATGTAAGTAATGATGTAAGGATGTTAAACTCATGATTTTAAGCAAATTTATTATAGTAATGTAAAATTGTATCATAGATTTGAATTGTAAACTCATAAGAGTTTAATGTTATCAATAAATAGGTATTAACAATTTATAATTAAATAATTAAATTATCAAAAATAACAAAAATTTGATTTAAATATATTTTAAATCTAAATAATTGAAATTAAATCCATCAATACTTATAATTTATTATACTCGACAAAGAATTTTTTATAAAATTCATATATAAAGCCACTGAGCATGATCAATTTGAAACTAACACAAGTTTAAGAACGAGTTAGCACAATTTTGTAAGTTGAAAACGTAAAAATGGTAAACTTAGTGTGTGAACTCACGAGTTTGACCGAGTTTACAACTATCACGAGTTTAAGAGTGACTGGACACAAGTTTATAAGGTAAAAATGTAAAAACAGTAAATTTAGAGAGTCAACTTATGAGTTTGATAACACTTGATGGCTTGGTGCTGTTCAACCTCTCTGTATGAATTCATTTAGGGATTTTATTTTTGGATTTAATTCTTGGTTTAAGTTGGTGTCTCTAGCTAGGTGATCAATTATAGAGTTTTTGTTATTTCATTTACTTTTCTTGCCTTGCTCTATATATATAGAGATTAAACCATATTACTCTCAATATTTACGGTCTATATATAATTTAGAAAGTATATAATAAAATTCATAATAAATTGCTTTATATATATAATAAGTTGTGAATAATATGATTTATACATTCTGTAGTGCATATAAACTTAGTTATTTCTATGCCACTCAACTCACCCTATTTTTATTATAAGTCTAATTTGCTAAAAAAATTTGTCCTTCATATAAGTCCACCTTAAATGTCATTAATTACTATTTTTCAATTTTACCCATATTAAAAATGTATGTGAGAGAAAATGTAGCGAAAATTGCTTATAAATCCCTGTTTGAAAGTTTATTTATGAAATGGGACTTGAGACCATGTAAAGGTATGAAGTCCTTGAGTGTGAATAATTGTGATAGGAAAAAAAAGACAAAATTTCATTTAAGAAAAATATTCCCTTCATGCAATCTCTTCTCGTGAACCAAACATTCATCATAAAACAATTCTCCTCCATCAGTGCTGATTTCATCATAGAGCCCTCAATGAGGTTTAGCTTGAAGAACCATGAGGGCAAATCATCATCTTCAAGCACAACATAATTCAATATAGAAATAATCAATCCCAATAATATCAAACCCATATAACCAATGCAACTAAAAACAAAAAATCATGTTATTAATCTATCAAAGACCCACGATAACAGAAGCCATCGTCCAGTTAAAGGCCCCATTCTTTGGATATGTAAGAAGATATACAAAATAAGACACATCAAGCAAAGCCATCGTCTTGCTTCTGCCGTATAGAAGGTGATAAGGAGTGGGGAGAAGATGAAGAAGATTGAAGAGAACCTAGGTCTGTGAAGGTAGAGATGCATGTGTCAACAAGGAGCCTGACCTCAAGGTGGAGGTGGAAAAGGTTGAAGAGGTGAAGGTTGCTAAGTGAAGTAGATAGAGGTGGTCATCACCGCCGATGATTGGGGAGGTCGATGGGGGCAATGACATCGATGAGTGAGATGGTTGATAGTGGTCATGCGTCTATTTTTGGTTATGAAAGTATAAAGACCACAAGCTTGAGGATGCGAATGGGCAAAAATAAATTGTGGTTCAAGAAATTGAAAACTTGAATTTTTTATGGAAGATGAATTGCATATAAGGGAAGATGGATTGCACAAAGGGAAAATGTATTGCATATAAGGAAAGATGGATTGCACAAAGGAAGATGATTTGCATATAGGAAGATGGATTGCATATAGGAAGATCTTTTGTATATAAGAAGATGGTTTGCATAAAATGTAATTGCACATCAGAGACTAATTTTGCATATATGGAAAATGGATTGCACATAAGAGAGGATGGTTTACACCTAGGAAGAAGGATTGCATAAAAGGAAGAGCTAGCGTTGCACATAAGGAAAAACCATTTGTACATAAGGGAAGATCGTTTGCATTAAAGGAAGATTGTTTGCACATAATGTAATTTGCACATCGAACTAATTTTGCAGCACAAGGAAAGATAGATTGCACATAAGAAAGATGAATTGCACACAAAGGAAGACATATCGTACAAAAAGGAAAAATATATTACATAAAGAGAATGTTTTCATTAAGGGTAACTTTGTATTTTTCCTATCACAATGATTTGCACTCAATGACCCCACACCTGTACAAGATTCAAGGACCCAATTAATAAAGAAATTTTCAAATAGGGATTCATAGGCAATTTCTCTGAAAAATGTACAACACTTTTTTCTCAATACTCTAAGTTTTTTTTTCCATTACTCATAATTAAACAAAGGCAGATTTGGAAAACTTAAACAAGAAATGTTAAATGTCTTAACTTTCATTTCTTGGTACGTGGGATTTGGTCAAACTGCACTTATAATAAGAAACAAAGTGGTATATAATAAAGGGTTAAGGAGCAAATTTACTAACGAAGTTTTAAGGAAAGAGCGTCTGGCACAATTATGTTTTAAAGGGGGCACAAATGCACCAGTAGAATATATTTAAAAGGCAGTAGTAATGTAAGTAATAACCAATTACTGTTAACTTAAATTTATAGGAATCAGTAATAGCCCGAGTTGAATTCAAGTTGTTGGACAAACAAGGAAATTGAAAAAGGACTCAGGTAGTACCCTATCCCTTATACCATATGTGTTGCTTTGTAAGTATTCTCTATCATCTGTGCATGTACAGGATAGTTAGTCCTCAGTAGTAAGACCCGTGAGTACAAGTTGCACCAGGAGTAATTGGGGGGGCGTCTTGAGCCAGGTAGGCTCGAGGCAGAAAGCCTGCGAGTACACCTTATATGGGGCAAGGCCCTGGGCTGCCAGATTGAGATCGTCAAGCGCTGTGGTTCTGTGCTAAGGGACCAGTTAGGCCCTTTATTTGCTACATACTATAAGTGTTATTGCTTTGATGATTGCTTTACATGTTTAGTATTTTGCATATCATATGAGTGATCTGTGTACTACTGAGATTCTTTTAATCTCACCCTTTTTCAACAAATGATATACAGCAAAGGCATCCAAGCTTCAATAGCAAGGAAGGTAATATGAATGGGTGAAGAAAACGCTAATTAAATAAGGATTATTTGGTTATCATTTATGTTGGATGACTGTATAATATGTGAATGTAAATAAGCAGAAGTTTTAAATATTAAGTGTTTGAAAATGTTTGGGTGAAGAGGGTGTGTTGTGACTCACAAAATTATTTAATGAAATTTTATGTTTCAAAAAAATACCAGATGAGTGGAGGAAAAGTACTTTGATTCTTATTTATAAGAATAAAGGGGATATTCAAAATTGTGCAAACTATAGAGGAATCAAGCTTAAGAGTCATACAATGAAATTGTGGGAAAAGGTGATTGAACACAGGTTGAGATTAGAGATTGATATTGTTGAAAACCAATTTGGATTAATGGTAGGAAGGTTTACAACGGAAGCGATTTATTTATTAAGGAGGCTAATGGAAAAATATAGGAGCAAAGGAAGAGATTTGCATATGATTTTCATTGATTTGGAAAAAGCATATGACTGTGTGCCAAGAGAGATACTTTGGAAAGCCTTAGACAAGAAGGGAGTACAGTTTGCATATATCAAAGCCATTTAGGACATGTATGATGGGGTTACAATCAATGTTAGAACGCCTGGAGGTGTAATAAAGGACTTTCCTATAATAATTGGCCTACATCAGGGATTAAATTTGAGCTCTTATTTATTTAACCTAGTGATAGATGTTCTAATTGAGCCCATAAAAGAGGAGATCCCTAAATGCATGCTTTTTGTGGATGATATAATTCTGTTGATTGAATCCAGGGAGGAAATTAATTCTAAACTTGAGATATGGAGATCGACTTTGGAAGTGAAGGATTTTCGTCTAAGTAGGAGCAAAACTGAATATATGCATTGCAAGTATGATAAAATACAAGGTCGAAGCGAAGTGGAAGTTAAATTGGGGGGGCAAGTCATTCCGCAAGTGACAAAATTTAGGTATTTGAGATCAATTATACAACAAGATGGTGAAATTGATGGAGATGTCAATCACAGAATTCAAGCTGGATGGTATAAATGGAGAAAAGCCATTGGAGTTATTTTTGATCGGAAAGTACCTAATAAGGTAAAAGGGAAGTTCTACTGTACTGCTATAAGACCGGCAATGCTATATGGTAGTGAGTGTTGGCTTTAAAGGGACAACATGAACATAAAATAGGGGTGGCTGGGATGAGGATGTTGAGATGGATGTGTGGTTATACAAGAAAAGATAAGATTCGTAATAATTATATACATGAACGAGTTGGAGTGACCTCTATTGAAAGAAATGGTAGAAAGTTGTTTGAGGTGGTTTGAACATGTTCAACGAAAGCCATTGAATGCACCGGTGAGGAGGGTTGATCAAGCAGTATGGAGTCCTGTAAAACGAGGTAGCGGAAGGCCGAAGCGAACGTTCAATGAGATCATAGAGAGAGACCTTTTGATTAATAATATGCCTAAAGATATGGTTTTCGATAAAGCACAATGACATCGTGCAATCCATGTAACCGACCCCATCTAGTAGGATAAAGGCTTTATTGTTGTTGTTGTTGTTGTACATAAGTAGAAGTAGCAGTAGTAGTATTAGTAACTGTGACACCAACTGTATTAGTGTAACCAGTATACTAAGTTTTCGTCCAACACGCTAGTATCCAAACAGGATAATTGAACTAGAATCGGACAACCAAACATTAAAAACCCATAAGCTAACTGCCACTACGAGGGTTTTGGATTGAGAACGCTCTGATTTTAATAAAAGGAATTAAAAACTGATGAGTTATAATGAAATTAAAAACGAGACCACACTTAAAAGTATTTTAAAAAGTTTTCGAAAACTCATTCAAGTGCAGGATCGATCCTGTATTGAAGTTGGGAATTCAACTGTTTTCAAATGATCATTAGTGTCAGTTTTGTAGTCATTATATGTTCAAACTCATCTAAAGGCTTCAGAAAATTTTGGTGTTACAACTTGCAAGTCGCAACTAGGTTTATATTTTAGTGATAAAATAGGTGGTTGAAAATCGACATTACATTTTTTAGCTAAAACGAGTTTGAAGAGAACATATGACCAATTAATGTAATTTTAACTTTTTTAGCGTTTTCAAAATGATGTTCAGGTCAGGTTTGTCTTTACCGCCTGGAGCGACACTAGTTTTGGATATCAAGTGAAGTGAGTTTTAACGCCAATATTCACTTCCCACTTACTTAAAACTTCAACACATGGCCAGGGAAGGAATTATAAGATGCTTTTCCTTTCATAATGGTTTTTCTAGACCTTTTCATAATGAATTGGATGGATATAAGGTAAAAATAATTTATTAGTGAAGGATTCAAAATGGCATTTTCTTTTGAACTTTTCCCCCCCTTATCATTAGGAAAGACAAGAAAATTTCACAGCAGCAAATAGTCTTTAGGATATCTCTTAAATTTGAACCCATAGCTAGCTGATAATGAAACTTAAATAGATATTTTTTTTTTGTTTCCTACTCAGTGTGTGTTTGGATTAACTTTTAAAAATATTTTTTATAATTTATGAGGTAAGTGTGTGAGAAAAGTTTTGTCTCGGGTTACCCAAACCTAGGTTTGAAACCTAAATTTGATAAATACCCAAACACGCACTCATACGAACCTATGTCCTTGCTTTTCTATCAATCTCTAATTCTAATTTCCATCCCCAATATGATATTATGGTGCCAGTATAGACTGAAATTTCATTCTTCACTAATAAATTATTTTTACTTATTTATATCCATCCAATTCATTATGAAAGAAATATTTAAAATAAAAATTATAAATTATAATCTATATCGTAATAATTACGGAGTATTAAAAAAAAACACTACTGTTAATTACTGAATCCATTTTGAGGAGCAATATTGATGTTGTATGAAATGCTGTGCCAAAATTAGTAACTCAAATATGCGAGCGTTATAAGTTATAACTTATAATGGCATTGGCAGCAAGCGAGCGAGCGTGTGGACAGTTCACAGAACTGAACATGTTCCATGGCGGCAAGAGATCCCAACCTCATCACCAGCGCCAAGAAGATCCCTCTCTTTCCTCTTCTCTCTCTCATTTGCTTCACTTCCATCTTCCTTATTCTCTCCCAGTTCCGAAAGGCTTCTATTCCTTCGGCATCAACTTCTCCTCATCGCAGCTTCGACATCGCCGATGAGGATTCGCGGAGCACCGTTCGGGTCGGGTCCTGCGACTATTCCGACGGATCCTGGGTTTACGATCCGAAGGCGTCAAGTGCTAGGTATGACCACACGTGCAAGGAGATTTTCAAGGGCTGGAATTGTAGGCTGGGCAACAAATCAAACGCCGGAGATATTGTCAAGTGGCGGTGGAAGCCAAACCGCTGTGATCTTCCGCAGTTTGACCCCGTTAGGTTTCTTCAGGATTACAGAGATAGCAGCATCGGTATTCTACCCACTTTTTCGTTTTTTTGTAGCTTTAACAGTGTATTTTTACTTGAATTCATTTGCATTTGAGCCATTTAGAAATAGAAATCATGTTAGTGGGACATCACTTGGTTACTTGGCATCCAGTTGACCTGCATTGCCTGAATGTTATAATAAGCGAGTTTTGTCATTTTTGGTTGTCCAAGGATCATAACTATAATGAAAGAATTTAATTATGTAATTTTCATTAAAAATAAAAGTGAACAAATCAAAACTGCCGTGCCAGAGAGATTCAAATTGTACCCTTCCTTTTAATGGAACAATTAGTTTTGTAGTTGTAGGTTCGTTATTCAAGAACACTGAGCGGTTTTTCTTATTCCAAGTAAAAAATACAGCACTTGAGTTCACGGAAAATTGTGTGAATGTGATTGTCAATTTGATTCTCTCTCTGTGATTCGGGCATCACTTTGATATTTGATGGCACGATTTCCTTTCATTTTCACCTAGAGCTACTGAAATTATTATAAATTGAAACAAAACTATACGGTCGTGTATGGACCTGATGATGATACAATCTTTTGAAAAACAAGAATAGGCTCTTTGGGCTCCTAATAATACCAATTTGGCTTTTTCAATGATTTATGGTGACTTTAACTTGTTTTCACGCTGCAGGTTTTGTTGGGGATTCCTTAAACAGGAATATGTTTGTGTCACTTTTCTGCTCACTTAAAAGTGTGTCCAATGAAGTGAAGAAGCGGCGACCAGCTGGTGCTGACCGTGGATTCACATTTCTGCAATACAATCTCACCATTGCATATCATCGAACAAATCTCTTGGCTCGTTATGGTAGGTAAGCTTATTGTTATGATGATTTGATTTGTAATTCTTATTTTGAGCTCTTGTTGGCATCATATACGATCCTTTTCTATTACCTTTTTTTTTCAGTTACGATATCTTTTAAGTTTTAAGTAGTAAACTCAGAACTGGATCATGATGTGCTTTTTGAATAGAAAAGTCATTAATTTAGTGTAGCGTAGAGGAAGAGTTGCCTCTCAATTATTTGTTTTTGATGAGAAATACAATAGCAGCCTCCTCATTGTCTCAAAAGTTACAAAGGCAATTAGAGTTAGGTGGGAAGCATCTAATATTACCTTGTACGTTATTCCCTTAATGTATGGTAAGGACTTGGAACTGCTAGAATAATGATTGAATGAACAATGGGAGGCTAACCAACCATTGGGAGGTTTTAAAAATTAGGGTGTGTGGTGGGAAGGTTTTGTTTTGAACCCCCTCCAAACCCACTCTATTCTATTATTTTAGAACTTCCAATCAATGGTTTACAATTTTCTCACATCCCACTCTATCGAAACAAATAAGCCTTTAGTGGCTATAGAGCAGAAAGCAGTATATACACTGAACCCCTTTTCCTTATATTTTTTAAGAATGTGAATTTCCTATTTTTTTTTATTTTGGTATTATTGTGGACCAAGTTTCTAGCAATATTCAAATCATAAAAAGTATGCTCATCAGTATTATCAAGTGACTTCAGCCTCTAACAGAAGCTGCATGCAAGCCAGTGTCATGATGTGACAACTGTTGTTAGATATTTGTTTGTCTTTATGTGTTGTAGATTGTTGAGTTCACGTTTCCAGCGTTTGGTAGGTGTTTTTTTGCCCTGCTTTCTTTCGTTAAGATGATCTACTTGATTTTACGCTATTAGTTAGACTGTAATATTTTTGGGCTGCATTTTAATGAAAATTGTTGTTCCCCTGTTTCATGCAGATGGTCAGCTAATGCCAATGGTGGTGCGTTAGAATCTCTTGGATTCAAAGAGGGTTTTAGAGTTGATGTTGATATCCCAGAAAGCACATGGGCACAAGCTCCAAGTTTTCATGATATTTTAATTTTTAATACTGGTCACTGGTAATTTTTTATTATTTCCATATTTCATCAATTGATGTGTGATTCTAGCTGCTTTCATTTCTAGTTGAGCACATTTTAGAAAATTTCATGCAACAGATTTTATGATTTTTGAGATTCTTTATGGTTATATGAACAGGTGGTGGGCCCCTTCAAAATTTGACCCTGTGAAGTCGCCTATGCTTTTCTTCAACAAAGGTCAGCCAATAATCCCTCCATTGCCTCCTGATCGTGGCCTTGATTTGGTTTTGGAGCACATGGTATGGCTAATGCATTGCTTTCTTATCCTCTCTAATGATCAAACCGCATATGCGATATAATACTAGAGCTCTAAAGTTAATCTGTTAATTTATACATGGTCACAGCTGGATTTGTCCAAAATTAAATCCCTTCCTTGGGCAATTTTAAAAACTCAATTCCTCACCTAGCAATAAAATTTGGTTATTGAGTGCAGAATTATTAGCCCTGATTATTGAAAATCTGGAAGATGCTTATAGGAGAATTCATAGTTATTGATTTATGAACAGATTCTGCTGTTGTCGTCAACTCTCTTTTAGCCATAAATTTTTGTGGTGAGTCATCATAATTTAACATTTTGGAATGGTTTTCTTTACAGATATCATATGTGGTGGAAAGATCGAAATCAAATGCAGTAAAATTTTTCCGCACTCAATCACCCAGACATTTTGAAGGTGGTGATTGGGATCGAGGTGGCTCTTGCCCAAGGCTCCAACCTATATCAACAGAGCAGGTACTTCCTCCGAAAATTGTATTGTATCCTATTAATACCTCTGGAAAAATAAAATTGGAACCAAATGTTGCTTATGAGTAAGTGATACAAAAGTTTGTGACGAAGGTTATTTGATAATTGGTTCATCTTTGGAATGCTAAAATGGGGTTTAAGTTGTTAAAATCTTTAACAAATCTCCTCATACGAAAATCCTAATTCACTACTTTGTAGTAAGTTTCATTTAATTATAAAAAGAAGGGGTAGCATGGATATATTTTCTGACCATTTAATTATAGAGATTTAATCCTTATACCAATTAAGTATCAGAGATGGTCATACTTAATTTTCAAGAGATGACATGCATTTTGTGCTCCGGATTCTAGTTTCACCCAGAATAATCAAAAGCGAAGAGTAATGAAGTAACATAATGCTAACCACATGTGGTTAGGTCAAGTGGCAGGGGATGGGTGGGGTATGGATAATTTTAGGTTTAAACTCACTTGGTGTATTAAACCCAGAGAGAGGAAGTAACACAATGCCGATAAAACAAAATCAAACCTGCAAATACTGATTCTATGGATGAAAAATTTTCAAGGAGTGAACTGATATTAACCTTATCTTTTGTGGAAGGCCGAAATTGGGTTTAATGAATTATAATAAATTCATCTGATTTACTTAATATTCTGATTCAGCAAGTTGTTTCCTTTTCAGGTGGAAAACCTCTTCTCAGTGAATAATAATGGGACAAACGTGGAGACTCGATTGTCCAACGAACACCTCTATAAGGCGCTTTCAGGGTCTGGTTTTGTTGTTTTGGACATAACTCATCTGAGTGAGTTCAGAGCTGATGCTCACCCATCTTCGGCCGGTGGAAAGAAACACGATGACTGCATGCACTGGTGTTTACCAGGGCTCACAGATACCTGGAATGACTTGTTCATAGCGCATCTATATCCTATCAGGAACAGAAATTGATGTTTGGCTTATTCATATTCATATTCCACTTACAAAGAAAAGAAAATTGTTCACACATGTTTCTCTTGTACTACGCGCGTGTTTTAATGACTTTGATTCAATTATTCTAGTTCAGTGTATAGATTAGAGTACTATTCTCAATTTTAAGTTACAGAGTTGAATTGATGATAAGATGAAATGGTTCACATGATACAAGTTTTAATCTTTAGCCATTTGAAAATGCTTAAAAGGGACTGAAACCTTATTTTGATTCTCTAAAAGTTCGTCAAATTTCATGTTACTTTCTGTCACATTTTTATTCTTATTTGGTCCTTCACAGTTAAGCCCTTGCGTTGGTGACTTGGTAGCGAATTTGGTGTCGGAGCACATCTGATTGTGACATTATCAGTTTGTGTTGCTAAGATTATGTCATGTCACAAATTTGTTAGCAAATCTAGGAGGCTATTAAGAAAATATTTGGCTGAATGGCCTATGATACTTGAGAAAGACTAGAATAAATCACAGGAATTTATCTAAATGCAGAGTTGTTCAAAGGGCAAAAAGCAGAGTAAGAAAAAGAAGATACTTCCACTCTGAAACAGTTGACATATAACACAGACCAAATAAAAACCCTGGAACAAACTCTTGAAATTTGCATAAATCAAATAGTAAATAGATTAATTGGATTCTATCAAAACACACACACACACAAATCGGAATATTAAAATCCCTCGGTGGAAAACTAAAAAAGTAAATCTCCAAACTAAAATCCCTTAACGAAGAAGGCAATACTCATTGCTCAGTCTACTTGAACAGTCCAGTTTGTGTTCTCAATACGTCCTGTTTGAATACCAACCAGGGTATCATACAGTTTTTGGCACACACTTTCTGCTCCTGTTTTGTATTGAATTCTGCATAATTGGAAGTTTTGGAATTTAACACCAAGTTGCAATATATTCCCCAATCATCTAAGCACATATATGATTAGAAAAAATATAAAAGTAAAAATGAGGGGATATGTTCTGTTTGTTCTATTTATCCTTCATGTATTAAATATAGGGTTAAGGTGAAAGTTTAACTACGAGGTTTTTTTTTTCATGAGCATCTCACACAATTAAGTTTTTAAAGGTGTAAAAACAGACAGTCTTTTAAAAGAGATGCAATTTCATCAATTCCGTTAAATTAGCCCAAACATCCGTTATAAAGTTGGAGGGAAAACAAGTGGATTCCACTTAAGAAAGTAACGGACGTTTAAGGCAATTTAATATAATTGCTAAAATTGCATCGTTTTTAATAGATTGTGTCTATTTTTGCACTTTTCAAAACTCAATTGTATCAGACGCTCTCGGCGAAAACCTTTATTGCTAAAATTGCACCTTAACCCTTAAATCTAATTAAAAATAACACTCAAACTGACTTGCCTTCTGTTATTATAGGTCACAGATGCAACAGACTTGACACCCATGGCAGTTCCGGTGCAGAAAATTTCATCAGCTTGCAGCGCTTCCTCCACTTCAATATCACGTTCCATGACCTTTAACATAGTTCATATATAGCCACTTCCTTTGTAAGTTTTACTTGCCATGAGGAATCATCAACAATTTATGTAACACAACTTTTCTCATGTAAAACAGGAACTTATTCACTGGATTCTATGAAATAAAACTATCAAGTCTAGAGGAATTTTATGGAGAATCAATAAATTAATAGTGACATGTTAACGAATTTATATGTCAATTGTGAGAGAAACTGAAGGAAAATAAGTCACCTGATAACCCAAATCAGTGGCAAGTTCAATTATGCTTTTTCGTGTGATCCCTGGCAGAATGCTTCCATCTGCTACTGGGGTGCTGATAATGTTACCCTCCACCACAAGAAAAAAAGAAACATGAAGTAAAACTGAAATAAAAAGATTTGTATGATTAAGATCCTACACTTTTTGCACACATGCATCATCAGCTATACAAGTAAAGATTATATAATGACCTAGGCGTGGTTTCCTCTGTTTATAAACCTCGAATTCAAAATCTTATGGCATTGAGTTTCTTATATTTAACCCAACGAAATACTGATGATAGAGACAATTGGAAATCATGGAAATGATGTGAAACCGAGGAAGTAGGCTAAGTTATAGCATACCTTGACAACAAATACATTGCATGTAGAAGTTTCCTCTATATGATTTGCAGTTGCAGCATCCAAGAACAAGACATCAGAGAAGCCCTGTGTTCTAGCTTCAATGATTGGACGGTAGATCTTCATCAGCAGAAGCAGAGGAATAAATTAAAGAAAGAATTGGATGATACTGGTGAATCGATATAAAAATAAATGGGTGATTAATTTTGTGCATACTAACAGGTGCATAGTTGGTGATGCTCTTGATCCCTCCAGTACCACCATGACCAGGTATCGCTCGGAACAGCTTATTCTCCACTTTTAGGTCAAGTGGACCCTGTAACCACCAACTCCAATTGATGCTAATATATATATATATATATATATATATATATATATATATATATGTATGTACATGTATCGAGCACAAGTACTCGAGAGAATAAGATATTTCCTAAAGTTAATTATTGTACCTGTTTTTTCACAAAAATTATGATGATAATTATGGTAGAGAACATGTCATTTAAAATGGAATGGATTCAAAATGATGTTGCTGCATAGACTAGGCTTAATAAGTCTCTTGTTTTGCTCATTAAATAATATTTAAATACTTTTTAAGTTTCCTTTTAAACTATCAAGTTGCAAATATTTAGTGAATAAAACTTTGATGTTTGAAGAGCTATTTCTAAAGGGTCTAACAATTCCTAATTAGAATTAGAGGACCTCTGTTAATTAATTCGCAGCTCCACACTACAAAACTTCACACTTCTCTTAGTACTGCTCCACTCTGATGTGGCACTCAATGAAATCACCTCCCAAAGTACTATCCTATTAAGGAGGAGTGCTTGTTTGGAATAGTTTATTTTTGGGTAATAAGTTCTTATAAATCGTGATTCATGGTATACGAGGTAAGTATGTGAGAGGGGTTTTATCTCGGCTTGCGTAATAAAGACTTATTGTCCAAAAATAAACCAAACCAAACACACACGAAGAGTCCTTAAATTTATAAACCAGACTTTCTTTTTGGTGTGAACTTAGACTATCCCCAAGTTACTCTAGATTGAGCATAATGTCTGTCGAATCAGGAGCTGTTAAGGTTGAAGCCCTCCCAACAAGTGTACTTGATGAGATTCGGATTTGTGCTTTACTCTTTGGGTATCTCAACAAACAACTTGTTGGTTATAAACCATACTTTACTTGTCAACTTGTCAGAGGCTCCAAACTCATAACAATACAATTACGATATGAATACAGATATTTTTGAGAGAAAGACGAGAGAGGAAGTAGAAAGTGACCTTACGGTAAGAATTGACCGGAGAAGCATAAATAAGGAAAGTGAATTCAGGAGATGGTTGTACTCCTAAAGCAGCGCCACTCCCTATCAGCAATGGCCTTATATACAGAGACCCTTTTCCCAGCGGAGGTATCAAACGACGATTGGCAACAACGGTTTTCTTGACGGCGTTAACAAATTGCTCAACCGAAGGGCAAGGCATGCACATTCTCGCTGCTCCAGTCTTCATCCTCCTCGCATTCTCTTGTGGTCTGAACAGCAATATTCTTCCCTCTTCACTTCTCTGCGCCTTTAATCCTTCGAACACTCCCTGAAGAAGATTTTCGCAAAGCTATCTATCAGGTTCGACGCAGAAATTGCAGAAATACAAATCCGATTTCCTCGGTGTGAAATCCGGGTAAGAATCATAATCTAATTAAATTCGCCTCTTTCAATTAGTTCCAGATCTAAATGCTACTACTAGTTTCTAACACACAACACACACATGCACACACCTGAGCGTAGTTTAAAATGGAAGCTGATGGATTGAGAGAGACGGTTGAGAAAGGCATGAGAGAACCGTGAGAAAAATTGTGACCGAGCGAGCATTTCATGACGTACATGAAATCGGTTGGGACGAATCCGAATCCAAGTTCCTCCCATTTCACATTTCTGCATTTTTCTCCTCCTCCTTCTTCCCTGCTTTTTTTTTTTTTTTTTTCAAATTCTTGCATCACTGATGAATACATGCATGTTCTGAGCAAAAAAAAAAAAAAAAAAAAATGCATGCATGTCTCCGTACAACTCAATAAACTGTTTTAAAAAAGCAATGCTGCTAACTTTTGGATCAATCAATGATCAGTGGAAGAAATTAAACACAAACAGATCTATAAGCAGAACAGGATCTTGAGTTTGGCTTTCCTTCTTTTGTTTTGGCAGTCAAATTTGATTAGAATGGCCTGAATAATTGTTAATGGGGAAAATCTTAGTCCATCCAAATGAACTAGAAAATTAAAATGTAGCTTTAGGTAATTATAATTATGTTGTGAAGAGTGGTGGTAGTGGTTCTTGAAATTAACATAACATATAGAATCACTCTAACGAGTATAAAAAGGGAAATGAGGAACAAAAATTGTGTGTTGTTTGAATATAAGTGGGAAAATGAGTTTGAGGAGAAGAAATTAATTACCCACAGGCCTGGGAAGTTCGAACAACAGAAGAAGTATCCATAGTTTATATGAAACTCGCTCCAATTAATCTTCTGCCTCAAACTCAAACGTCGCTTAATGCTCTTATTTATATGTATTCTTTGTAGTTTGGGGTTTGTTGTAATTTTAGGTTGTGTTTGGTTTGAGGGGACGGTAAGGGACGCGAGGGAGGGGAGTTGCATCGAAGAGAGAAATAGAGGTAATAATAATAATAATAATAATAATAAAGGAATTAGAGGCCTGCCAGGGATGTAGCCTGGCACTCCTATCGTCGTATCCCCACAGCTAAGGTCACTCTCACGATATAATTTAATTTATTTTCTTTAATATAAATTACTGAAAAATAATTAATATTTATTTATTAATTTTGTTCTGCAATTAATGTTTAAGTGTGACTCATCCTATTTTTTCCCTATCCTTTCAAACCTTATTTGGAAGGAGTAAAATTGAATGTTTTATTTTTAAAATTAAGACATTTAATTAGTTAACTATTTTATTATTGATTTGGATTAAAAGTGACATATATTATAGATAGAAGAAGAGACTAACATTTTGAGCAAAATGCATTTTTTTTAGTATTGTTGGTCTTAAATATAAGTCACCCATAATTGATGCATACCCTCCCATAAAATAAGTTAAAAATATTAAATTTATTATAAAATTCAAGTAATTTTCAAAATATTATCTTTATCACTTGTACTAAACTCAAGCATTATATTAATTTTTATTCTCTCTCACTATCTTATTAAATATGAGCATATATGACAAAGTATTTAATGCTTTTTAAAATTAGTGAATACCTTACAAATATGAGCAAAAAAACGTTAGAGAAGATGACCTCTAATAAAAAATTAAGATTTATAGGCATATAAATTGCTAGTTGGAGTACTTCTAGATCCGGTCCAAAATAAATTATTTTTCGGAATATATTGAAATCTTTGAATTCAAAATATGGCAAGGTAGCGCGGGGAACCACTCTTTATATAAATGTTTAAACGATTTTAATCATTTTTCACTATTTTTGACGAAATAAATGTTTGACCAACTTTTCCTTAATCGCGGTATATCCCTATTTTTTATTTTTATTATTATTTAAGCCCAACCTTTATAATCATATTGTATTAAAATATTGATATTGATGGTTTCCATAAAACCTCCACAAAATAATGAATAAAGTTATAATATAAAAGTGACACCCCATTTGACAGAATTGATGGAAAATGAATCATTTGCCATAGAACAAAGGCAGATATGTCATGCCCTCTTCTCATGTCGTATTAATAAAGTTTTTCAGCATATTTATCCCTAATCAAGAAAAAGATAATGTGATTAATTCTAACTTAATATTTAATAATTTTTTAAGTTTACTTTTATTTAACATGAAGAAATGAGTGAAAGGTCAAATAACAATTAGGTGTAAAATTGTGCATTCATATAATAAATTTAATGAAGTGTGTTGTATATATATTTGTAGAAGTAATATTCACAGAAGATATCTTGTATTCATGTACACTAGGGTATTTATATATAAAGTATGAGCCTCAGCATTAATGGCTCATTATAGTGATTAATACTCATTATAATCCCTAATTATGAGGGATAGTTATGTGGGATATTATATTATTTCCTAACACTCCCCCTCAAGTTGGAGCATAGATGTTAATCAGGCCCAACTTATTACAAAGATAGTCAACTCGAGTGCCATCCAAGGCTTTAGTAAAAAATTCACCCAACTGATCACTAGACGGTACATGTCCTGTAGAAATAAAGTTCTCCTTGATCTTATCACGTACAAAGTGACAATCGATCTCAATGTGTTTCGTACGTTCATGGAACATGGAGTTGGAGGCTATGTGTAAGGCAGCTTTATTATCACACCACAGCTTCGCAGGCAATGACGTGGCAAGACCAACCTCCTTCATTAACTAGTGAATCCACACAATCTCCTATACGGACTGAGACATGGCTCGATACTCAGCCTCTGCACTAGACTTTGCCACCACATCCTGTTTCTTGCTCCTCTAAGATACCAAGTTTCCACCTACAAGAACGCAATAGCCTGTAGTAGACCTCCTAGTCGTCTTTGATCCCGCATGATTTGCATCACAGAAACACTCAATCTTTGTGTGGCCATGATTTGTATAGAGTATACCACGACCAGGTGAGCCCTTCAAATAAAGTAGGACATGCTCTAAAGCTTCCCACTGAGCAACGGTCGGTGCTACCATGAATTGGCTAAGCCTACTGACAGGAAAGGTTACATCAGAGCGAGTTACCGTGAGATAGTTCAATTTCCCAATCAGCCTTCGATATTGCTCAGGGTAGGCAAACGATTTAATCTTCTCAAGATCAATCCTTTTTTTTTTTCATATCCTCGGGTAGCTCATCAAATGACACACTATCATCAATGTTCAAAAAGGGATTAGGAAGCATGGGATAGCTATTGGGTGTTGCTCCAAGTTTCCCGGTTTCTTTCAATAGATCAATGACATATTTTCGCTGGGTTAAGAGAATGCCTTTCTTGCTTCTCATGACTTTGATCCCAAGAAAGTACTTTAACGGACCCAAATCTTTTGTTTGGAAATGAGAATTGAGAAAGACCTTGAGTGATGAGATCCCTGACGTATTACTACCTGTAATAACGATGTCATTGACATAGACTACTAAGAGAATCATGCCAGCATCCGTCTGTTGATAAAACACAGAATGATCACATTTACTTTGATTCAGACCAAACTTCTTAACCACAGAACTGAATCTATCAAACCAAGCACGAGGACTCTGTTTCAGGCCATGTAAAGACTTTTGAAGGTGGCATACCTTGCCATGCTCCCCCTGAGCAAAAAATCCAGGTGGTTGCTCCATGTAAACTTCCTCAAGAAGGTCACCATTTAAAAAAGCATTCTTAATATCCAGCTGATGAAGAGCCCAACCATGGGTATCAGCCATAGAGATGAAGAGACGAACAGAGGACAATTTGGCCACAGGGGAGAATGTTTCAGAATAGTCAACACCATACGTCTGAGCATACCCCTTAGCAACCAGTCGAGCTTTCAATCTCTCCAAAGTGCCATCAGCTTTTGTCTTAACGGTAAACACCCACTTACACCCAATAGCCTTCTTTCCAGGAGGTAAATCAACGAGAGTCCAGGTACCAGCCTTATCAATGGCCATCATTTCCTCATCCATCGTAGCACGCCAACCGGGATGGGCCAAGGCTTGGGAAAGGTTAGTGGGAATGGTAAGAGAGTCTAAGGAGGCTATAAAGGAACAACAGGTAGGGGACATGTGATGATAGGAAACAAACGAGGAGATAGAGTATGTATAAGTAAGTTTACCTTTACGAAGAGCAATGGGCAGGTTAGCGGAAGGGGCAATATGATCTTGAGTAGCAGACACGAATTCAAGCACTGGTTTAGGGTCAGAGGCAAGAGGAGGCGAGGAGGCTAAGTACGGATCAGGCGCCGAAGCAGGCATTGGTAGGTCAGAAAGACAAGTAGCATCATTACTTTCCTTAGGACGTCGCTGATAAACATGGTGGATAGGAGGTGGAGCAGGAGCTAGCACAGCTATTTGCACTGGTGGGGAACGAACCTCATATAGTAAGAGGTGATCAAGATCGGGGTTAGGGGCAGAAGATGGAGGCAGAGTAGAGACAAAGAAGAACGAAGTGAACTCATGGAAAGTGACATCTATAGACACAAGATAGCGTCGAAGATCGGGAGAATAACACCGATAACCCTTCTGAACCCTAGAATAGCCAAGGAAGACACACTTGAGAGATTTTGGATCAAGCTTGGTTACACTGGGACGAACATCGTGAACAAAACAGACACAACCAAAGATTTTCGGAGCGATAGGAAACAAGGGTTTGGAAGGAAACAAGGTTGTGTATGGAATGTTACCACTGAGAACAGGAGATGGCATACGATTAATAAGGAAGCACGCAGTGGACACAGCATCAGCCAATAGGATTTAGGAACTTGCATTTGGAACATTAGAGCCCGGGCAAATTCTAATAAGTGCCGGTTTTTTCGCTCTACAACACCATTCTGAGCAGGTGTATCAGCACACAAGGATTGATGAATCATGCCATGTGTGAGCATATAGTCGTTAAACTGGCCAGACAAATACTCTTTAGCATTATTACTTCGTAAGGTTTTCACAGAGACACCAAACTGAGTTTTGTTCTCAACACAAAAATTGCAAAAAAGAGAAAATAACTCGGAACGATTCTTCATTAAATAAAGCCAAGTGGTTCGAGAAAAATCATCAACGAAAATAACAAAGTACTTAAAACCAGATGTGGAGACAACAGGGCAAAGGCCCCAAACATCAAAATGAACTAAATCAAAGGGGGACGCAACCCGTTTATTGACGCGAGGTGCCAGGTGAACACGATGGTGTTTGGCAAACTGACACGACTCATACTCTAAGAACGACAAATCATAAAACTGAGGATACAACCTCTTTAAGGATGATAATGACACATGACCTAGACGACAATGAGCATCAAAAGGAGAGGAACCACCAGAGTAAGCAACGGAATGCGGCACCCGATCGTCAAGAAAGTAATGGCCGCCAGATTCATATCCCCTACTAATAATCCGCTTCGTCGTAAGATCCTGAATCACACAATGGCCAGGGAAAAGTGAGATAAAACAATTCAGTTGGCGAGTAAGCTTGCTGGGAGACAGAAGGTTAAAAGCCAGGTCAGGGACATTAAGGACTGATGACAAAGAAACAGAGGATGTAGGTATAACAGTGCCGGAACCAAGGACACGAGAAGAAGAGCCATTGGCAATAGTTATGAAAGACGGGTTGGCATAAGGTGCATATGTAGAGAACAAATGATGGTTACCTGTCATGTGGTAAGTAGCATCGGAATCGATGATCCACTTCGAGGAAGAAGTAGCAAGGCATGAGTCACCATTACTTGTAGCGAGTGCGCTTGGAGTGGATGGAATATTGGCAGATTGATCTAAGGATTGAGTCATATGAGCAGCTCCAGTACGTTGCAGCTTGTTTTGCAACTTACCACAGTAACTTTTGGTATGACCAGATTCCTTGCAATAATAGCAGATAATAGGGCCAGGAGTCGGAGGATTGTTGCTGGAGCGTGGAGGACCTTGGTTCCGCGAATCAGCAGAGGTCGAAGATGGTGTACTAGTTTCAGATTGCACGAAACTCTGGTGACGGTTATCAGTGGGACCACGGCCAGCTAACACACTAGCATTAGGAGTAGGAGTCGGGTGTAAGAGACTATCTGCACGTAGCACACGAGAGTACACACCCTGAAGCGAAGGAAGTTCAGAACTAGACAGAACCTGGGAACGAACTGTCTCATAGGCTGGATCAAGGGTAGTAAGAAAGCTGAGAATCACCAGTTTCTCCATATTATCAATCTGGACTTGAAGGTCAGTGGTAGGCGGTATTTACATCTTCAACTCTTCATACATTTTCTTAAACTCCACATAAAAGGTCTTCAAAGAACGGCCCTGCTATTCAGCACGATAGAATCCCTTTCAGACATCATAAATGCGAGTAATATTGCCTTTTCTAGAGTACAGAAATTCCAAGCAGCTCATCAGTTCTTTAACAGTATTACCGCGACTAACCGAGGGAAGGATTTCGCTGCCAATGGAATTTTGGATTTGCAGGAACAAACGGGCATCAGCTTGGGCCCAAGCCATTTTAGGGTCATATGTAGGAGGCGTATCAGTCAAATGGCCTTCTTTCTCAATACTAAGCAAGTATATGCGTACGGTTTTGCTCCAATCCATATAGTTTGTCCAGGTCAATTTGTGCGCAATGATTTTGTTGGTCACAGGGACAATTTCAGTAGTGACACTAGCCTTGGAATCAGCAATTAATGCAAGTAGAGAGCACCAAACCAAAAAAAAATATGAGCCCCAAACAAGTACACACACCAAAGAAGCAACCAACCAAAATGGTCTCACCACAACAACCAAACAGCCCCAAAAGAGCTAGTGAAGCCAAACAACACAAAGGAAAAACCAAATAGGCTTCCAAACAAGCTAATAGAGGTAAATAGGGCAGAAACACACCAGAGATAGAGGCAAGGTACAACTAAAGAGGCTGAAGTAAGACCACAACAGTTCCTAACGACGGTTAATAGAGCAATGATGGCAGAAATACACCAGAACAGGGGCAAAAAAACACACGGCAAACAATACCAAATGCCGAAATCAACCACAAAGATCCCAATCGTAGAGGCCCACAACACAAAAACACCAAAGGAAGGATGGCGGTAGTGAGTCGACTTCAGCACAGCAAACGGGGGCAGAAAATTCGCCGGAGATCTCACTCACACGCCGGCATGTGGAGGTCTGGTGAGACTGAGGGTGGCGCTTGATGGCCACGCACAGGTTCGATGACGACGGCACTCCGGGGACGGGCCGATCGGGGGACGGTGGAGCCAATGGTGGGGCGCGTGTGCACAGATTCCCTCGGCCATCGAAGCCCCTTGCACGATGAACAGTACAGACAGAACACTCTGACCAACGCCAGAAAACGAAGAAAAAAACCAGAAACGAAAAACCGATAGCACCTAATCTTTGATACCATGTAGAAGTAATATTCACTGAAGATATCTTGTATTCATGTCCACTAGGGTATTTATATATAAAGTAGAAGCCTCAGCATTAATGGCTCATTATAGTGATTAATACTCATTATAATCCCTAATTATGAGGGATACTAACTATCCCTAATTATATGGGATATTATATTATTTCCTAACAATATTGAATGCGATAGACTAGTTTTTTGAAACTTATAATAAGAAATCGGAGGGAGTGTATATATATTGAATGCGATAACTTATTCAATTTGTAGAGTCCAACCCCTTGTGTCCTGAATATGTCCTGTTTGGATCCCAACTAATGTTTGGAAGAGTTTTTGAGAAACTGCTTCTGCTCCTGTTTTATATTCAGCTCTGCATATGGCCAAGTTATAATAAAGCTATCAACATTCACAAATTCTCAGGTCAATTAACTTTAACACTATTATTATATATGTGTAGAAAAGGATATATGAGTGTGTATATAAACATTTTAATATATATATATATATATATATATATATATATATATATATATATATATATATATATATATATTAAGTCAATTCTAACATGTAGACGTATCTTACCTGATATTATTGTGAGTGATGGATGCAACAGGATTAACACCTACTGCAGTTCCAGTGCAGAAAACTTCGTCGGCCTCCATTAATTCATCTACTGCTACTTCACGTTCCGTTACCTACATATATACTAATTATTATTCAACCAAAATTATCAAAATTAATGAGCTAACGGGACATGTGTATTACTGTTATTATATAATCCCTTTTGTTCTTAATGTAGGAGCTGATTTGATAGTTCATCCTGATCTTAAATGTAAGACTTATTTCTTATATTTTGTTAATATTTTCTAAATTTACTTATATTGATGCTCCCTCAACTTTAATCAATTAAGAGGAAGATTGAGGGAATTAAGGAAAATTATTAGGGTGTTTTAGGAAAAAAAATGCTATATTAACTAAATAATTTCTTTGATTTTATTAAATTAGATAAATATGTTTTACATTAAAGATCGGAAGAATTGACAAGCATGCTTCACAAACATTATGTTGGATTTTAAAAAAGAAGATACTATCTCTTCTCCTTAATATATATATATATATATAAAAGATCTAGTTTGTAGTGCAAATTGCCCTACAAACTAGATCTTATATGCATTAAGGACCGGAGGTATTATTCTAATCACTATAAGTAGGAAAGAATTTATTTAACTAAAGCCAGGAATGAGTATGAGCTTTGTAAGAATCATGTTTTAAACGCCCTGACTATGCAGATATAGATATGAAAATTATTATGAGGATAGTTTTCCAAGAGTAAACTTATATAGCACTCAGTCCCAAAAAAAAAAGGCTTTTGATATAGCACACACGTATACACATGCAAGACTAAATTTTATTTATATAGTTCTTTTTTTTTTTTTTTGGCTTGAGAATTTAATCTACACGCTTGAAATTAACATTACACAGGAGAGGCTAATGTGTTGTGTTAACTATAGACATGTTTCTTGTACATTGTATAATACTATCTGTTATCCTTAATATAAGATCTTATCCGTATATAAGATATTGTTCATAGTGTAAATGAGCTCTTATATTAAACACTGGAACTAGCTAGTATTTAAGAAATGAACCATATTCTATCAAATGAATAGTATTTAAGTAGTAGAGATTCTCATTACTTAAACAAATGGTCGGGGGGTTTGATTTCCAACCCTTGTATCAACCTAGTTGAAAAGAGTTTGACGCATATCCTCTATCGGCCTCATGTACTCAAAGGAGAATATTATTTAAGATTAATATGATGTTCAATCTCTCAAGTTTGTCCTTATTTTTGTTTTGGTCCCTCAAGATTTAAAGCATCGGTTTTGATTTTTCAAATTTTATCCAGTTTAAAATATTGGTCCATATAATTTAATAAAAACTTAAACCACTTTGCCCTTTAAGAGACTAAAACTAAATGATGATATAAATTTGAGGGATCAAAGATTATATTAACCATATTTATTATTATTAGCCGAGTTATAACCCTTATGTCTAAAAGAAGGGGAAAATCACACCAAGATCTCAGTTAAGGAAAATAATATCGGTGAAGTCTCATAAGTTGACAAGGGTGGCTCGCTTTCACTCATTATTGACAAGCTATGAGACTTTTCTAATATTATTTTTTTGTTGACACCTTGGTGTGATTATCAAAAAAGAAAAAGCATGAATTGTATTCATTATATGTAATTTGTAAATAGTATAAACTATAAAGCTAGCTAGTTCGTTATCAATTTTATTATATACATTGATGATTTTTTAATATGAAAGGAAAATAAATCACCTCATAACCCAAGTCAATGGCAATTTCAATAATGCTTTTCCGGGTGATTCCAGGGAGAATATTTCCTCCTGCTGTTGTTGGAGTTGAGATAGCGTTACCCTTCACCAAAAAAAAAAAAAAAAAAGGTTTGTTTATGGGATTAATTGAAGATCCCATGTATGGTTATCCAATTAAAAAGTAAATTAACATTTTTGAAATACTAACAGATGAATCTACTATTATATAAAGCCATATTATATTGATTTTAATTTCCTGATCCATCCATGCGGGTGTCTTTAATTTTCTCTTTCATTTTTTAAACATTTTCCCTTATCATACAGTGCAATATATATACCTTGACAAGGAAGATATTGCATGAAGTAAGCTCCTCAATAAATTTTCCTGTTGCTGCATCCAAATACAATATATCCGAGAATCCTTCAGCCCTAGCTTCCTTCAGTGCCTTATAAGCCTGCTCAACAATATGGATTCCATTGTTCAATACTTGGATTTCTTATCAACAATGATATATATAACAGCAACTACGTACACATTATAATAATCTCTATTCACATGCAAAACAAAATATGTTAATATTATAATTAGGGTTAATACAATGTTTGGTCCATAAAGTTTGCCTTCATTTTGGTTTTGGCCCTTCAAGTTTCAAATTTAAAGTTTTGATCCCTTAAGTTTCATTCTATTTGAAATATTGGTTCCTATTATTTAATAAAAATTTGGACCAATTTGCCCCTAGAGGGACCAAAACCTCTCGTTTGAAACTTGAGGGACCAAAATCAAAATAAAGGCAAATTTGAGGGGCTAATGATGGTATTAACCCTTATAATTATTATTTTTGTGTTGCTTGCTTACCGGAGAATAGTTAACCACACTCTTGACCCCTCCGGTTCCTCCACTCCCAGATATGGCCCTGTACAGCTTATCCTTGATCACCAAGTTCAATGGACCCTGCAATGATATTTTTTGTATATATATATATATGAAAGAATAAATATTTGATGAATGAGTGGTGAAATCAATATTTCAAGTGTTAAGTGAAACTCACATTGTGATAGGTTTTGACAGGAGTAACATATATAAGCAATGTGCATTCAGGTGCTGGAGCTAAGCCCAGCACACTTCCTGTTCCCATAAGCAGTGGCCTGATATACAGTGACCCTTTCCCCACAGGAGGCACCTGTTCCAGAATATAACTTCTTTTTTTATATAAAATGAATGAGAGAGAGAGAGAGATTCAAGGCATATATGATACTTCAATCCCTTTGGTCCTAAGGTACCATGTAGAAGGAATAGATGGTCCGTATTATAAGTCATCAAGTGAGGTATAAGATTGTCTTATTGATTGCAACTTACCACTTGGATATAATTCATGACATTAAATATGGGCAAATTTGGAATTTCATTTCATTTCTAGACCAAGTTAAGGACATAACCCTGCTTCTTAGTTTTTGATGAGGCGGTCAGAATTGACTTATAATAAGAACCGGAGGGAGTGTATACATACGTACCCAACGTTTATTGGCAAGCACAGTTTGCTTCACACCATTAACAAATTGTTCAACAGAAGGTGATGGCATGCACATTCTCTCTGCCCCAATCATCAGGCGCTTACCATTCTCTTCTGGTCTAAACAAAAGTATACGCCCATCTTTTGTTCTGTATGCCTTTAGCCCTTCAATCACTCCCTACACAAATCCATTTATTTGTAGAAAAACTTGATTATACACACATTTCATTCTGCAGAACTTGTACATGTATTGTTAATTAAGGACGAGAAGCAACTGTGACCCTTTGACTGGGACATATATCAGTCTAGGTGTCTATTTTTGATAAACTTCTTTAATTTCAAACAAGATCCAAAGAAGAAAAGCGCGCACATATATATCCGATGAAGTACCATTTTGTGACCTTTTGTAAAATACTATAGTACTAAGGTTTTTAATAAGGTTTTTAATATAAGAATTAGTTGGGGATTGAATTTGGTCATAAATATAAGACATCAATTTATTTTGACTCCTAAATTTATAATTTTTTTTTTAAAAGTATTTCTGTTGATTGCACACATTAAGGAGTTTCTATCTAAGGATAGTCATAATAAATTATAGTATTTTAGGAAAACCTATCTATATTTCAGTACCAAAAAAAAAAAAAAAAAGGATAAGTGACAAAATTGGGTGATTTTGTCCTCAAATAGATTGTTACTGATTAATTAGCGACGGAATTCCATTGTTAATTAAGTCAATTTAGCGGCGGAATTCCATCGCTAATTAACTGCTTTTTTTGTAGTGTTTGTTACAAATAACTAATATTACTAATTAATTTCTTTAATCTATCCAACTAATCAACTAACTAACTACGGGGAGGTAGTATGTGACTTGTACAGTGATATCTAAGATATGATGAGAACATGATTTAGAGAAGGAATCATGCGTGCTTAGTGAAGAACCTGTCCATAATTTAAGATTCCGGCAGAAGGGACGAGGTGTAGATTCCCATAGGGGACGAGGGTTCCTTCTGAGAAAGTGTCTGCTTCTTCTGTGGAGCATTTCATCAAATACATGGAGTCCGTTGGAATTATGCCAAACCCAATTTCATCCCAGTTGATTTCCTCGCTGCTGTTTCAGATATCATGGAGAGGAAATCAAAACATAGAAACAGATTAAAGAGTACTCAATCAAGCAAGCAAGCACGTAACAGAACAAGTTAAAGCACTAACGGTAATTACCTATTAATAGAAGGTGAAGCCATACAGTTGTGTTTGCCTTTTCTGCAGCTACTTTGACAAATGTTGAGGCTGAAGAGTGTGTGTAAATAAATGATGCTGGTATTTGTACATAGTTAGAACGAACAGGGAAAAAGTCGAAAAGGACGTGCCAGTCTGCCAGTGGCAGAGATTGTCAACGTATACGTAAGCAACTTCATGTGTTTTGACGAACTCTATTAGGTGGTTCATTGAATCGTGTTATCTGCTTCTTTCACCCACCCCCAAAGTTGGTGGTCGAACAAAGATTAATATATATGTGTACGGAATATGGATATGGCCGGCGCTGCCTTCAATGAAAGAGTCCATATGAATTAGTATAATTTTTAGAATTAAATATAAAAATACCCATAAATTTTTTTAAATGTTCACATATCACTATAAATTTTTTTTAGGTGCAAGTATCTATGAATTTTTTAAAATTGGACAAAAACACCACCTCCCTCCCTTGACTCAGACAAACTTCCGTTAATTTTTGTTTTGTGGGGCCCACACAATTTTTTTAAAAAAAAGATTATATTTAAAAAAAATAGAGTCTTCACCCAATATTTCAAAAACCAGATCGGATGTTGAACCGGAAATATCAATGGATCATGGTTCAAACGATTTGAACGGTTGGACCGTTTGATAAGATCGGTGACATAATAATTAAATTCAAAATACAATTATATGCATACATACATATAATGATATGAAATTAGGGAGAATCACTTCTAGGTCATAAGGAAGGAAAATATTATCAGAAAGGTCCCTGGTTACAACCTCAAAGCGTGTATTCACAACCTGTTGAATGTGTTTTACAACCTCGAGAGACCTTTCTGATAATATCTTCCTTCTTTGGGACTTAGAAGTGATTTTCCCATAAAATTATTACATGACTTAAAAATAACAAAAATATTATGACTTTTTGGGAATTATAATTTTTTGAAGGAGACAATGAGAAAATAAAAACATATTCAAAATACATGAACATTTTGCATGTATAATATCCTCTCAAATTTTATCGTTATTTTTTTAAAAAATATAAATAAACATCCATTACCATTCGCAGTTCAAACTCATCCTTCATCTGAAGGTTTAAAAATAAGCACCTCTTTTATCCATTGAAAAGAAAATACCTCTTTTATCCACCATATAATATAATGATTTCACCTTTGGACAATTGAGAAAAGTAATATGGGAAATAGAGCCGGGAATGATGGGCTCGGCCCGTTTAGGCCCGAGCCTGTCAAGGGCCGGGCCTATGATTTAGAGGCTGAAAATGGAAGCGGGCCTAAAAGAGCCAGCCCTGAAGCCCTGCGGGCCGGCCGTTTTAAGCCCGTTTAATATTTTTTTAAAATAAATTAATAAATATAATATCATTATATCAAATTATCAATATGAGAGACACCTAAGTTCCTAATAGAGTATTAATAACAGGCAAACACTTATTAATTGGTTTGATTTATTTTATTTTCTACAATGTTTTATTCATTTAAACTTAAAAAAAAAGGCTAATTTGGACATTAGATGATTATTTTAACTAAAAATTTATGAGTTTTAAAAATAATGTATACCAATTTAAAGCAAAATAATAAATAAATTGTAAAACTTTTTTAAAAAATTTTTTTGAATTAAAATGAGTTTAAGCCCGTTTAGGCCCGAGCCCGTGAAGGGCCAGCCCTGTAGGGCCGCGGGCTTAAAAAATATGGTACTTTTTAGGAAACGGGCCTAAACAAGCCGGCCCGTTTAGGCCCGAGCCTGTGAAGGGCCGGCCCGTTTTCCCAGCTCTAATGGGAAAGGACCACACATCTTCGTGTTTCTCTCTCTTTCTCCATCTAGATCTAAGTTTTTGTTTCAGTTCCAGCAAGCCCATGTTTGAACAGAAACAAGATCTGCATTTTAGCTTTTTAACATCTCATATTCACTGTAAATGACACGAAAAGCACCAACTAAGCAAATTAGTGGGTAAGATGATTTTCTTATCAGTCCGATTATCTTTTTCATCTTCAATCTTCTTCATCTCCTTTGCTTGTTGGCTTGCTCTCTTGCCTGAAACGTTGGTTGTGAGCCGTCCGGTTTTCCAAAATCTGTTCCGGTTCCCGGCTGAAAAGCGCATTCAGTTTCCATAACAGCTTTTTTCCGGCTCAATCCAGCTTAACCATTAAAACATCTTTCTCTGTCAACTTGAGCCACAGCCTCCTCCGGCCGATGGTCCGGCCGTCCGGTTCACCCCCTTCCTTCACCCTTCCACGTCAGATCCTCTCCCCCACTCTAAATTAGAGATCATTTTCCCCTGTCCCGACATTCCCAACGGTGATGCCCTCTCTCCGGCCACCCCACTGGTGCATCGCATTAGAGAACAACCCACCACCAGCAGGAAGAAGAAACTGCTAATGAGGAGGCCAGAAATATCACAAAGACAGCCAAGATGATAAAGGGAGGAGATAGCTCATGAGTGTGAATTAAATATGGAATGAAAAGGGAATTCAATGAGTACTTCAGGTTTCAGCAGTTCTACGGATTCTTTATTGGTTTGATTGTACAGGGTGCCCTATTGCATTCATATTCCAAAACAACAAAAAGTGAATATATATAGACATTACATATAATTTTATTCTTTTTAACATTATCTATAACCGTAAACACACACACAAAATTCAAAACTCAAGATGCCAACACAAATTAGAACATAGATGGAAGTGATGAGAACAGAGCAAGTGTGAGCGAGGGGATACGCATAAAGAAAGGGTGAGAAACAAGCAAACATTTTGAGCATGGAATCGGGCAAAATACCCACTACAAAAAAAAGACTTTTAGCGGCGACAAAATTCGCCTCTGAAAGTCTAAAAGTCGCTGCTAAAAGTCTTTCAGCGACGACAAAAAGTCGCTGCCTATGCGACTGTCGCGAATAGTATTCGCGGCGACAATTTTTGTCGCCGCTGAAAGTATACTTTGAGCGGCGACTTGTGTCGCCGCTGAAGGTGACTTTCAGGGGCGACCGAAGGTGACTTTCAGCGGCGACAAAAATCGCCGCTGAAAGTAATAATTTTTTTTTAACGCGCGAGTCTCTGCCAGTTGCGCCGAAATGAACCTATGTCATAGTATTACATATTATTATATATATAATATTATCATATATATAAACATACATACATATAATTAATTAATTATATACATATAATTAATTATTAATTAAATATAATATCATTAAAAATAATGAAAAATTAAATAAAAACGAAAAAAATATTTATATATTTAAATTAAAAATTTTTTTAATTAAAATTACTTAATAAATAATAATTTAATATCATAAATATCATTTTTAATATAAAATTATAAATATAGAATAAATAAGTAATAATATAATTTTAATAATTAAGGTTAAATAGAATTATTTAATAATTAATATTTTAATTTTATAAATATTATTTTTGAAAAATATTAATAAAAAAAAATATGAAATTGACTTTCAGTGGCGATTCTAATTGTCGCCGCTAAAAGTGAGTTTCAGCGGCGACTTTTGATAGTCGCCGCTGAAAGTGTTTTAAGAAAAAATAAAATTTTGAAAAATTTCAAATAAGACTTTCAGCGGCCGTTGAAAGTGAGTTTCAGCGGCGACTTGTAATAGTCGCCGCTGAAAGTGTTTTTAAATTTTTTTTTTTAAATTTCAAATAAGACTTTTAGTGGCGACACTAAAATCGCCACTGAAACACACTTTTGGCGGCGACAACACAATGTCGCCGCTGAAAAGTGAGACTTTTGGCGGTGACAAAAATGTCGCCGCTAAAAGTGACACCTTCAGCGGCGACATTAAAAGTCGCCTCTGAAAGTATCACTTTCAGCGGCGACATTGTGTTGTCACCGCTGAAGGTGTCACTTTTAGCGGCGACACTTTTGTCGCAGCCAAAAGTCTCACTTTCAGCGGCGACTTTCAGTGAGACTTTTGGCAGCAACATTAAAAGTCGCCACCAAATGTCGCCGCTAAAAGTGGTTTTTTTTTTTTTTTTTGTAGTGACCCCTTGCAATTACAGCACAACAAACACTCCCTACTGTAATGTAGTCCTTTTGGTTGCAAAATTGTTTAAAGGGAGGGAATGGAATGAGAGGGTCTCATTTTCCATCCCCTTCAAAACCCCCCAATTTGGAGGAAACAAAAATGAGGGGATGGGAGGGATTGGAAGCCCCTCCTTTGGAGCCCCTCTCTCCAAATTTTCAAATCAAATAAGGGATGGGCTCATTTTTCATCCCCTCCCATCCAACCAAACAGACCCTAAGAGTGTGTTTGGAACAGCGATTGGAAAAATGGAGTTTCTCAATTTAGCTTTTGGTAATTTTATTTTTAGTAAAAGCCCGATGGTGTAATGTGATTTATGTTTGGAACAGCGATTGTATAAATGGCTTTTGCAAAAGTAAAACTTGTTTGGATTGACTTAAGCACAAGTGACTTTTGTGATAATAGTAAGAGAGAGTGGGTTCAAAAATATTTTAAAGGTTAAAAACACCAAAAAATAGTTTAAAATAATTTTTGAAACTAAAAAAGTACATTAAAGATAAAATTGTAATCAGTCTGATAACACACTGGGCACAGCTGAAAAAATATTTTAAGGGTTAAAAGCACCAAATAATAGTTGAAATTAATTTTTGTAGCCAAAAAAGTACATTAAGGGTAAAATTGCAATCAGTCTAATAGTATATTGGACACAACCGGAAAAATATTTTAATCATTCTCACTCTCCCCAAAACTAAATCAGTAAAAGCTGAGAAATGAAGCTTATGATAAAAGCTAAATCAGTAAGATGAAATAAGCTCAATTGCTCACTTTGAAAACCAAAAACTCAAATTTTTTTTTTTTTTCAAATTGCCCATTGAGCTTCTTAACCCAATAAAGCTCAACTGCTCTTCATCATGGTTTATATGATTCTCCATTGGCCATCACTCGAGAAGTGAAGCAAATTACATCCTTCTCAGCCTTTGTTTTTAATGACTTATCTTTGGTCAAGGAGGATAGTTGTCCTCCTTCTCTATATACTTTCTTGATCTCTCCCAATACCGAAGGTTGGGATGTAGTTCCTTTTTTTTTTTTTTTTTTTGGGTGAACAGTTGGGATGTAATTCTTTACAAGTACAAAATGTTGAAAATGCATTATTGTCATGGCGTCGTCTGTCATAGGGGTATTCCACTCAGAATTTTTATGGAAAAATCAATCAATAGTAGGACTTGCTTTCTTCTCAAGATTTTTGAGAGCCTCATTATTTTGGATTCATAAGTCAGGCTTGATAGACGATCATCTAGAGTCTTCTCTCACAATCTCTTGTGTTAACAACTACTTCATTCGGCTTCCTACTCAATCATCTAATACGTTGACAAAATGATATTAAGTAAACCTATATTTAATTAATATTATTTTGTCTTGATTCCCAAAAAAAATTATTCCCCATATGAGTCTAGGTTTTGAAAGTTTGGCAAAATTAAAAATAGGCACATGCATTCTGCTGATTTTACATTCTCTTTCAATATTTTATATTAACCTCTTACAAGTTACTAGTCAATTACTATATTTAATTTTCAGCTCTAGTAAATTAAAAATTTATCATTTTATTTCCAAGCTGTTCAAAGTAATGGAGAAGAGGAAGAAGAGGTTTTCCGCTCAAATTTGTTAACACCCAAATATGAAAGCAAAGAATAGAAGATGACCAAATTAACTAGCAGTTCAATTCTTTCTATATATTAACAGCCTCCAAATTAAAACTTGTTCCTATAAATACCCCCAACATATTTACCTCGTCGATCTCTTTTACTTATCCACAACACAATACAAACAAATAAAACAGAGCAAAACATGAGGTCCTCGTCATCAAACCTTAACAATGTTCTGGCCATCTTCGTCGTCGTGTGTTTGTTCACCATCTCGTTTGCCGTCGTAGCTCACGCTCAGGCTGAAGTAGTACGTACCTACACTCAGAATTTTCTTTGAACGTATAATATCTCATTTTATGTAATAATATATAACAAACACTCAGAATTTAATATATTAGGATGACATGTAGTAATCAAATATTAATGCATTCAGGATCAACAAGAGGACCCACCTCAAGAACTACAGGACCCGCCTCAAGAACAGGACCCATCAGCAGAGCCCAAGGCACCAGCTGGATCTGGCGTAAGTTTTTTTATTCATATTTTTTCTAAAGTTTATTAATTAAATGATTGTTAATTAGTTATATCTCCATTTTAGTATGTCTGATCTATCTACCTAATAATGCTTCCATTCTCCTTACCATAATTTAGGAAAGATAATTCTATCATACTCCTTTAGTCCTTAATATAAGATATATTTACCTAATTTGATTATCTTAAGGAAATTAGTTAATATGACATGTATTTTCTAATACACCCTAATAATCTTCCTTAACTCCCTCGTCTCTTCTCCTTCTTAATTATTGTTGAGGGAACAACAATATGGGTAAATAAGAAAAAGATTGACAAATACGAAAATTATGTCTTATATTTAGGACTAAGATCAACTCTCCAATATGTCTTATATTAAGGACCGGAGGAGTAGTTATGATATAACTGAATGAATAAGAATTACATAATTAATTTTTTTATATTAAAGAAATACGTTAAATTAATTATTGGTGAAAAATTGGTAGATGCTATGTACATATCCATAAAAAGCTTTGGTATGTATTGTATTTTTGTCAAATAACTATACATGATTGGGATCTTCTTCCACACATCAAATGGGAATTGGCATTGTGCATGTCCCTTCTTTTTCTCTGTTTTTTTTTCCTATTTCATTTAGAAAGACAAATACTAATAGCCTGAGATTATAATAGTGGGATCGAAGAAAGAGGATACTCTCAGAATCATTTTTCTTTTTTTCTTCTCAGAATCTCATCTTCAGTC